>CM059493.1:0-20555 GCA_030408155.1 Lophura swinhoii | reverse complement strand
CACTGCCCCCATTGCCCCCCTTCCCCCCATTGCCCCCACTGACCCCATTGCCCCCATTGTCCCCATTGACCCCAATGACCCCCATTGCCTCCAATGCCTCCATTGACCCAATCACCCCATTGACCCTATTTTCCCCCACTGCCCCCATTGCCCCCATTTTCCCCCACTGACCCCATTGCCCCCATTGTCCCCAACCCCCCAATGCCCCCACTGACCCCATTGTCCCCAATCCCCCCAATGTCACCATTGCCCCCAATACCCCCATTGTCCCCAATGTCCCCATTGTCCCCATTGTCCCCATTGCCCCCATTGTTCCCATTGACCCCATTGACCCCAATGCCCCCATTGCCCCCATTGAACCCATTGCCCCCATTTTCCCCCATTGCCCCCAATGCCCCCATTACCCCACTGACCCCACTGACCCCATTGCCCCCATTGCCCCCATTTTCCCCCACTGCCCCCACTGACCCCATTGCCCCCATTGTCCCAATGTCCCCATTGCCCCCACTGACCCCATTGTCCCCATTGCCCCCATTGTTCCCATTGACCCCAATGCCCCCATTGCCCCCATTGCCCCCATTGAACCCATTGCCCCCATTTTCCCCCATTGCCCCCATTACCCCCACTGCCCCCATTGACCCCATTGCCCCCATTGCCCCCATTTTCCCCCACTGCCCCCATTGCCCCCCACTGACCCCATTGCCCCCATTGTCCCCAATGTCCCCATTGCCCCCACTGACCCCATTGTCCCCATTGTCCCCAATGTCCCCATTGCCCCCACTGACCCCATTGTCCCCATTGCCCCCATTGTTCCCATTGACCCCATTGACCCCAATGCCCCCATTGCCCCCATTGAACCCATTGCCCCCATTTTCCCCCATTGTCCCCATTGTCCCCAATGTCCCCATTGCCCCCACTGACCCCATTTACCCCATTGTCCCCAACCCCCCCAATGCCCCCATTGCCCCCCACTGCCCCATTGCCCCCATTGACCCTATTGACCCCAATGTCCCCAACCCCCCCAATTCCCCCACTGACCCCATTGTCCCCAATCCCCCCAATGTCACCATTGCCCCCAATACCCCCATTGTCCCCAATGTCCCCATTGTCCCCATTGCCCCCATTGTTCCCATTGACCCCATTGACCCCAATGCCCCCATTGACCCTATTTTTCCCAATGCCCCCATTTCCCCCATTGCCCCCATTGCCCCCACTGACCCCACTGCCCCCACTGCCCCCATTGCCCCCCACTGACCCCATTGCCCCCATTGTCCCCAATGTCCCCATTGCCCCCATTGACCCCATTGCCCCCATTGCCCCCAATGCCCCCATTGCCCCCATTGCCCCCATTGACCCCAATGCCCCCACTGACCCCATTGTCCCCATTGCCCCCATTGTTCCCATTGACCCCATTGACCCCAATGCCCCCATTGACCCTATTTTTCCCAATGCCCCCATTGCCCACATTGCCCCCATTGAACCCATTGCCCCCATTTTCCCCCATTGCCCCCATTGCCCCCCACTGCCCCCATTGCCCCCCACTGACCCCATTGCCCCCATTGTCCCCATTGCCCCCAATGCCCCCATTGCCCCCATTGACCCTATTGACCCCAACGCCCCCAATGCCCCCATTGCCCCCAATGCCCCCATTGACCCTATTGACCCCAACGCCCCCACTGCCCCAACGCCCCCCATTGCCCCCCCCTCCCCACGGCCCCCCCTCCCCACCTGGCTGAGCAGCGCCCTGGCCCTCCTCAGGTCGCCCTCAATGCAGGCTCTGTGCAGGGGGGTCTCCCCCCGTTCATTGCGGCGGTTCCACTGGAGGGCAAACCCACATCTGTGGGCTCTGACCCACGTCTATGGGGCCTGACCCACATCTATGGGGTCTGAGACACATCTATGGGGTCTGAGACACATCGATGGGGCCTGAGACATGTCTATGGGGTCTGAGACACGTCTATGGGGTCTGAGACATGTCTATGGGGTCTGAGACACCTCTATGGGGTCTGAGACACGTCTATGGTGCCTGACCCACATTATGGGGTCTGAGACATGTCTATGGGGTCTGAGACACATCTATGGGGTCTGAAACAGGTCTATGGGGTCTGAGACACATCTATAGGGCCTGACCCACATCTATGGGGTCTGAGACACGTCTATGGGGTCTGAGACAGGTCTATGGGGTCTGACCCACATCTATGGGGTCTGAGACACGTCTATGGGGTCTGACCCACATCTATGGGGTCTGAGACACACCTATGGGTTCTGACCAAAATCTATGGGTTCTGACCCACATCTATGGGGTCTGACCCACATTATGGGCCCTGAGACACATCTATGGGATCTGAGACACATTTATGGGGCCTGAGACACATCTATGGGGTCTGAAACAGGTCTATGGGGCCTGACCCACATTATGGGGTCTGAGACACATCTATGGGGTCTGAGACACGTCTATGGGGTCTGAGACACGTCTATGGGGTCTGAGACACATCTATGGGGTTTGACCCACATCTATGGGGCCTGAGACACATCTAATGGGTCTGAGACACATCTATAGGGTCTGACCCACATCTATGGGGCCTGAGAAACATCTATGGGGCCTGAGACACGTCTATGGGGTCTGAGACAGGTCTATGGGGTGTGAGACACATCTACGGGGTCTGACCCACATCTATAGGATCTGAGACACATTTATGGGGCCTGAGACACATCTATGGGGTCTGAGACAGGTCTATGGGGCCTGACCCACATCTATGGGGTCTGAGACACATCTATGGGTTCTGACCAAAATCTATGGGGTTCTGACCCACCTCTATGGGATCTGACCCACACTTAGGGCTCCCACCCCACTCTTCGGGATCCCACCCCACTGCTTGAGGTCCCACCCCATATCCGGGGTCCCCACCCCATATTTGGGGTCCCACTCCATATTTAGGGTTCCCCACCCCATATTTGGGGCTCCCACCCCACTCTTTGCGCTCCCACCCCATATTTGGGGTCCCACCCTATTTTTAGGGCTTCCCACCCCATATTTGGGTTCCCACCCCATATTTGGGGTCCCGGCTCTCACCCTACAGACGCGGCGCCGCCCCGGCACACTTTTGGGGTAACCCTCCAGGTCGTCCTCCTCCCCTTCTGCAATGCAGCCATCAGTGGGGGCCCGACCCCATAACCCACATTTGGGGTCCCACAACCCACATTTGGGGTCCCACCATCCCATATTGAAGTCCCACACCACCCCATAACCCACATTTGGGGTCCCACCATCCCATATTGGGGTCCCACAACCCCATAACCCACATTTGGGGTCCCACAACCCCCATTTGGGGTTCCACCATCCCATATTGGGGTCCCACAACCCCATAACCCCCATTTGGGGTCCCACAACCCCCATTTGGGGTTCCACCATCCCATATTGGGGTCCCACAACCCCATAACCCCCATTTGGGGTCCCATCACCCCATTTGGGGTCCCATAACCCCATATTTAGGGTCCCACCACCCAATAACCCACATTTGGGGTCCCACCATCCGCATTTGGGGTCCCACCACCCCATATTGGGTTCCCACCACCCCAAAACCCACATTTGGGGTCTCAAAACCCATATTGGGGTCCCACAACCCCATAACCCACATTTAGGATCCCATCATCCCATATTGGGGTTCCACCACCCCATAACCCACATTTGGGGTCCCATCACCCCATTTGGGGTCCAAAACCCCATATTTAGGGTCCCACCACCCGATAACCCACATTTGGGGTCCCACAACCCCATATTGGGATCCCACCACCCCATAACCCACATATGGGGTCCCACCATCCGCATTTGGGGTCCCACCACCCCATATTGGGTTCCCACCACCCCAAAACCCACATTTGGGGTCCCATCATTCCATATTGGGTCCCACAACCCCATAACCCACATTTAGGATTCTATCATCCCATATTGGGGTCCCACCACCCCATAACCCACATTTGGAGTCCCACCACCCCATATTGGGGTCCCACCACCCCATAACCCACATTTAGGATCCCATCATCCCATATTGGGGTTCCACCACCCCATAACCCCCATTTGGGGTCCCATCACCCCATTTGGGGTCCCATAATCCCATATTTAGGGTCCCACCACCCGATAACCAACATTTGGGGTCCCATCACCCCATATTGGGGTCCCACGACCCCATAACCCACATTTGGGGTCCCACAACCCACATTTAGGGTCCCACGACCCCATAACTCACATTTGGGATCCCATAACCCACATTTAGGGTCCTACAACTCCATAACCCACATTTGGGGTCCCACCACCCCATAACCCACATTTGGGGTCCCAAAACCCCATAACCCAACCCTAACCCTCCTCCCATTTTAGGCTCCCCCCAATTTTAGGGTGTCCCCCCCCCATTTTAGAGTCCCCCCCAGTTTTAGGGTCCCTCCCATTTTAGGGTCGCTTTCCCCCCCATTTTAGGGTCCCCCCCAATTTTAGGGTGTCCCCCCCATTCTGATCCCCCCCCCATTTTGGGGTCCCCTCCCATTTTAGGCTCCCCCCAAATTTTAGGGTGTCCCCCCCCCAATTTTAAGCTCTCTCCCCCCCCCCATTTTTGGGGTCCTCTCTATTTTAGGATTCCCCCCAATTTTAGGGTCCCCTCCCCACATTTTAGGGTCCCCTCCCAATTTTAGGGTCCCCCCCATTTCAAGGTCCCCTCCCCCCATTTTAGGCTCCCCCAATTTTAGGGTGTCCCCCCCAATTTTAAGCTCTCTCCCCCCCCCAGTTTTGGGGTCCCCCCATTTTAGGCTCCACCCCCAATTTTAGGATGCCCCCCAATTTTAGGGTCCCCTCTCCCCACTTCAGGGTGCCCCCCCAATTTTAGGGTCCCCCCCATTTTAAGGTCCCCCCCTCAACTTTGGGGTCCCCTCCCCCCATTTCAGGGTCCCCCCCAATTTTAGGGTCCCCTCCCCCCATTTTAGGGTCCCCCCCCAATTTTAGGATTCCCCCCATTTCAGGGTCTCCCCCAATTTTAGGGTCCCCCCCCTCCGCTTTTGGGGTCCCCCCCCATTTTAGGGTCCCCCCAAATTTTAGGGTCCCTTCCCCCCATTTTAAGGTCCCCTCCCCCCATTTTAGGCTCCCCCCCAATTTTAGGGTGCCCCCCCCCAATTTTAAGCTCTCCCCCCCCCCCCAGTTTTGGGGTCCCCCCCCTCACCGCTGTCAGTCAGCTCCAATTCGCTGCTCTCCCCTTCCTCCTCCTCCTCCTCCTCCTCCTCTTCCTCCTCTTCGTCCCCATCGCTGTCCCCAAAGTCCCCATCGACGACCCCACAACCGGCCCCACTGATGACCCCATTATCGGCCCCACAAGCGGCCCCATAAGCGACCCCACAGCTCCTCTGTAGGGCCACCAGGTGACGAAGGGCCCGGCGCTGTGGGGCAAAAGGTGCTCAGCCCCATAGATCCAACCCCGGCCCCATAGATCCCCTACGGCCCCATAGATTTCCTCCCAGCCCCAGAAATCCCCTACAGCCCCATAGATGCAACTCCAGCCCCATAGATCCCATCCAGCCCCATAGATCCAACCCAGGCACCATAGATTCCCCACAGCCCAATAGATCCAACCCCAGCCCCATAAATCCCCTACAGCCCCATAGATGCAACTCCAGCCCCATAGATCCCATCCAGTCCCATAGATCCAACCCAGGCCCCATAGATTCCCCACAGCCCCATAGATCCAACCCCAGCCCCATAAATCCCCTACAGCCCCATTGATCCCATCCAGCCCCATAGATCCAACCCCAGCCCCATAGATCCAACTCTGGCCCCATAATCCCCTGCAGTACCATAGATTTCCTCCCAGCCCCATAGATCCAACCTCAACCCCATAGGTCCAACCCCAGCCCCATAAATCTCCTACGGCCCCATAGATCCCCCACAGCCCCATAGATCCCATTCAGCCCCATAGATCCAACCCCAGCCCCATAAATCCCCTACAGCCCCATTGATCCCATCCAGCCCCATAAATCCCCTACGGCCCCATAGATTCAACCCCGGCCCCATAAAACCCCTACGGCCCAATAGATCCAACCCCAGCCCCATAGATTTCCTCCCAGCCCCATAGATCCCACCCTGGACCCATACATCCCCCACAGCTCCATAGATCTCCTCCCAGCCCCATAAATCCCCTACAGCCCCATAGATCCAACCCCGGCCCCATAGATCCCCCACAGTCCCATAGATCCCCCACAGCCCCACAGATCCAACCCCAACCCCACAGATCCCCTATAGCCCCATAGATTTCCTCCCGGTCCCATAGATCCAACCCTGGCCCCATAGATCCCATCCAGCCCCGTAGATTTCCTTCCAGCCCCATAGATCCAACCCTGGCCCCACAGATCCAACCCCAGCCCCATAGATCCAACCCTGGCCCCATAGATCCCCTACAGGCCCATAGATTTCCTTCCAGCCCCATAGATCCAACCCTGGCCCCATAGATCCAACCCCAGCCCCATAGATCCAACCTCAGCCCCATAGATCCCCTACAGACCCATAGATCCAACCCCAGCTCCATAGATCCCATCCAGCCCCATAGATTTCCTCCCAGCCCCATAGATCCAACCCTGGCCCCACAGATCCAACCCCAGCCCCATAGATCCAACCCTGGCCCCATAGATCCCCTACAGGCCCATAGATTTCCTTCCAGCCCCATAGATCCAACCCTGGCCCCATAGATCCAACCCCAGCCCCATAGATCCAACCTCAGCCCCATAGATCCCCTACAGACCCATAGATCCAACCCCAGCTCCATAGATCCCATCCAGCCCCATAGATTTCCTCCCAGCCCCATAGATCCAACCCCAGCCCCATAGATCCAACCCCAGCTCCATAGATCCCCTACAGCCCCATAGATTTCCTCCCGGCCCCATAGATCCAACCCCAGCCCCATAGATCCCCTATAACCCCCCATTGCCCCCATTGCCCCCCATTCAGCCCAATTCCCCCCATTCCCCCCATTCCCCCCCACCCCCCCATTTCTCCCCACCCCCCACATCCCCCCCATTCCCCCCCCCATTTCCCCATTCCCCCCCACTCTCCCCCATTCCCCCCATTCAGCCCCATTCTCCCCCTTCCCCCCCATCCCCCCCCATTCCCCCCACCCCCGCACCCCCCCCACTCTCCCCTTCCCCCCCATCCCCCCCCATTCCGCCCCCTTCCCCCCACTGCCCCCCATTCTCCCCCATTCTTCCCCCATTCGCCCCCCCACCCCCCCATTCCCCCCCATTGCCCCCCATTCGCCCCCACTCCCCCCCATTCTCCCCCCATCCCCCCCATTCACCCCAATTCCCCCCCCCAATTCCCCCCAATTCAGCCCCATTCTCCCCCTTCCCCCCCCATCCCCCACCATTCCCCCCACCCCCGCACCCCCCCCACTCTCCCCATCCCACCCCGTCCCCCCCCCATCCCACCCATCCCCCTCCATCCTCCCCCCATTCCCACCCCATCCCCCCCATTCGCCCCCACTCCCCCCATAGATCCCCCCATCCCCCCCCATTCAGCCCCCCCATTCCCCCCACTCACCCCCCATCCCCCCCACACCCCCCCGCTCCCCCCATTCCCCCCCCCTCCCCATTCCCCCCACTTCCCCCATTCACCCCCATGTCCCCCTTTCCCCCCCAATTTCCCCCCCACTCCCCCCCACCCCCTCCATCCCCCCCCATTGCCCCCATTCAGCCCCATTCCACCCCATTCCCCTCCTTTCCCCCCCA
Organism: Lophura swinhoii; assembly: GCA_030408155.1. Taxonomy (NCBI): domain Eukaryota; kingdom Metazoa; phylum Chordata; class Aves; order Galliformes; family Phasianidae; genus Lophura; species Lophura swinhoii. The sequence goes on along the minus strand of CM059493.1, from coordinate 12,797 downwards.
CCTCACCCCCATTTCCCCCCGTCCCCCCCCAATGCCCCCCATTCCTCCCCAATCCCCCAATGCCCCCCATTCAGCCCCATTGCCCCCCACTCCCCCCATCCCCCCTCCATTCACCCCCACCCCCCATCCCCCCCATTCCCCCCGATCCCCCCCATTCACCCCATCCCCCCCAGCCCCCCACTGCCCCCCATTCCCCCCATCGCCCCCATTCTCCCCCCCAACCCCCCCCATTCGCCCCCACTCACCCCCCATCCACCCCCTTTCCCCCCTCACCCCCACTCCCCACCATTCCCCCCCCAATTCAGCCCAATTCCCCCCATTCCCCCCCTTCTCCCCCACTCCCATCCCCCCCATCCCCCCCATTCCCACCCACTCCCCCATCCCCCCCCATACCCCAATTGCCCCCCTTCCCCCCCCATTTCCCCCCATCCCCCCCACTCCCCCCGCTCCCCCATCCACCCGATTCCCCCCATCCCCTCCATCCCTCCCCATTCCCCCCTCATACCCCCCCCACCCCCCCCAAATTCAGCCTCATTCCCCCTCCTCCCCCCCATCCCCTCCCCATTCCCCCCCATTCAGCCCAACTCCCCCCCTTTCCCTCCCTTTGCCCCCCACCCCCCTCCATTGCCCCCCATCCCCCCCCATGCACCCCCATCCACCCCCACTGCCCCCCCTCTCCCCCCCATTCCCTCCCACTCCCCCCCATCCCCCCCAAATTCAGCCCCATTGCCCCCCATTCAGCCCAATTCCCCCCCTTTCTCCCCCTTTCCCCCCATCCCCACCATTCACCCCCATTGCCCCCCCCTCCTCCCACTTCCCCCCCATCCCCCTTCACTCCCCCCATTGCCCCCATCCCCCCCCACTCCCCCCACTCCCCCCATCCACCCAATCCCCCCATTCTCCCCCATTCCCTCCCATTCCTCCCCACTCCCCTCCTCACCCCCATCTCCCCCACTCCCCCCCATCCCCCCCACTTCTCCCCATTCTCCCCCATCCCCCCCCATTCTCCCCCATTCAATCCCATTCCCCCCCCACCCCACCGCTCTCCCCCAATCCCCCCCCATTCCCCCCCATCCACCTCCATTCCCTCCCATTCCTCCCCACTCCCCCTCCTCCCCCCATCTCCCCCACCCCTCCCCATTCCCCCCCACCCTCCCCCTTTCCCCCCACTCCACCCCATTCCCCCCCACTTCTCCCCCTTTCCCCCCATCCCCCCCATTCCCCCCCCTCTCCCCCCCATTCCCTCCCACTTCCCCCCATCCCCCCCCACTCCCCCCATTCCCCCCACCCCCCCACACTCCCCTCCATTCCCCCCCACTCCCCCCCATTTCCCCCCATACCCCCCCATCCCCCCAAATTCAGCCCCATTCCCCCCCTTTCCCCCCCTTTCCCCCCCATCCCCCCCCTCCACTCCCCCCATACCCCCCCATCCCCCCAAATTCGGCCCCATTCCCCCCCTTTCCCCCCCTTTCCCCCCCATCCTCCCCCTCCACTCCCCCCATTCCCCCCCATCCCCCCCAATCTCCCCCTTTCCCCCCATCACCCCTCCATTCCCCCCCATCCCCCCCCCATCCCCCTCCCATTGCCCCCATCCCCCCCCCCCCTCCAATTCAGCCCCATTCCCCCCCCCTCCCCCGCCACCTCCCCCCCACCTCCCCCCCCCATTCCCCCCATACCCGGATCCCCGGCTGCAGCGCCGTTTCCGCCCGCTGGGCGGCGCTGTCGAACGCCTTCCAGGCTTCAGCCTCACAGCCCGGCCCGGAATCCAGCAGCGCCTGCCCGAGGCTCAGCCACGTCTCTGCGTCCTGTGGGGTCACGTGGGGGTCACGTGGGGGGGTCACGTGGGGTCATAGGGGGTCATATGGGGTCATAGGGGGTCATAGGGAGGGAAATAGGGTCATATGGGGTCATGGGGGGGTATGGGGTCATATAGGGTCTTGTGGGGTCACGTGGGGTCATAGGGGGTCATAGGGAGTCGTAGGGGGTTATAGGGGGGATATAGGGTCATATGGGGTCATAGGGAGGGAAATAGGGTCATCTGGGGTCATAGGGGGGAAATAGGGTCATATGGGGTCATAGGGGGGATATAGGATCATATGGGGTCATAGGGGGGTATGGGGTCATACAGGGTCATGTGGGGTCACGTGGGGCCATAGTGGGTCATAGGGGGTCATATGGGGTCATAGGGGGGATACAGGGTCATATGGGGTCATAGGGGGGTATGGGGTCATATAGGGTCTTGTGGGGTCATGTGGGGTCACGTGGCGTCATAGGGGGTCATATGGGGTCATAGGGGGGGATATAGGGTCATAGGGGGTCGTAGGGAGGGAAATAGGGTCATGTGGGGTCATGTGGGGTCATAGGGGTCACGTGGGGTCATAGGGGGGATATAGGGTCATAGGGGGTCACAGGGAGGGAAATAGGGTCATATGGGGTCATAGGGGGGGTATGGGGTCATATAGGGTCTTGTGGGGTCACGTGGGGTCACATGGGGTCATAGGGGGGATACAGGGTCATAGGGGGTCATAGGGGAGATACAGAGTCATATGGGGTCATAGGGGGTATGGGGTCATATAGGGTCTTGTGGGGTCACGTGGGGTCACGTGACGTCATAGGGGTCATATGGGGTCATAGGGGGGATATAGGGTCATAGGGGGTCATAGGGAGGGAAATAGGGTCATATGGGGTCATGTGGGGTCATAGGGGTCATGTGGGGTCATAGGAGGGGATATAGGGTCATAGGGGGTCACAGGGAGGGAAATAGGGTCATATGGGGTCATGGGGGGGTATGGGGTCATATAGGGTCTTGTGGGGTCACGTGGGGTCATAGGGGGTCATAGGGAGTCGTAGGGGGTTATAGGGGGGATATAGGGTCATATGGGGTCATAGGGAGGGAAATAGGGTCATCTGGGGTCATAGGGGGGAAATAGGGTCATATGGGGTCATAGGGGGGATATAGGATCATATGGGGTCATAGGGGGGTATGGGGTCATACAGGGTCATGTGGGGTCACGTGGGGCCATAGTGGGTCATAGGGGGTCATCTGGGGTCATAGGGGGGAAATAGGGTCATATGGGGTCATAGGGGGGATACAGGGTCATATGGGGTCATAGGGGGGTATGGGGTCATATAGGGTCTTGTGGGGTCATGTGGGGTCACGTGGCGTCATAGGGGGTCATATGGGGTCATAGGGGGGGATATAGGGTCATAGGGGGTCGTAGGGAGGGAAATAGGGTCATGTGGGGTCATGTGGGGTCATAGGGGTCACGTGGGGTCATAGGGGGGATATAGGGTCATAGGGGGTCACAGGGAGGGAAATAGGGTCATATGGGGTCATAGGGGGGGTATGGGGTCATATAGGGTCTTGTGGGGTCACGTGGGGTCACATGGGGTCATAGGGGGGATACAGGGTCATAGGGGGTCATAGGGGAGATACAGAGTCATATGGGGTCATAGGGGGTATGGGGTCATATAGGGTCTTGTGGGGTCACGTGGGGTCACGTGACGTCATAGGGGTCATATGGGGTCATAGGGGGGATATAGGGTCATAGGGGGTCATAGGGAGGGAAATAGGGTCATATGGGGTCATGTGGGGTCATAGGGGTCATGTGGGGTCATAGGAGGGGATATAGGGTCATAGGGGGTCACAGGGAGGGAAATAGGGTCATATGGGGTCATAGGGGGGTATGGGGTCATATAGGGTCTTGTGGGGTCACGTGGGGTCACATGGGGTCATAGGGGGTCGTAGGGGGTTATAGGGGGGATATAGGGTCATATGGGGTCATAAGGGGGGTATGGGGTCATATAGGGTCTTGTGGGGTCACGTGGGGTCACATGGGGTCATAGGGGGTCACTTGGGGTCATGGGGGGATACAGGGTCATATGGGGTCATAGGGGAGCTACAGAGTCATATGGGGTCATAGGGGGGTATGGGGTCATATAGGGTCTTGTGGGGTCACGTGGGGTCACATGGGGTCATAGGGGGGATACAGGGTCATATGGGGTCATAGGGGAGATACAGAGTCATATGGGGTCATAGGGGGGTATGGGGTCATATAGGGTCTTGTGGGGTCACGTGGGGTCACGTGGCGTCATAGGGGTCATATGGGGTCATGGGGGGGATATAGGGTCATAGGGGGTCATAGGGAGGGAAATAGGGTCATACGGGGTCATGTGGGGTCATAGGGGTCATGTGGGGTCATAGGAGGGGATATAGGGTCATAGGGGGTCACAGGGAGGGAAATAGGGTCATATGGGGTCATAGGGGGGGTATGGGGTCATATAGGGTCTTGTGGGGTCACGTGGGGTCATAGGGGGTCAAATGGGGTCATAGGGGGGATATAAGGTCATATGGGGTCATGGGGGGGATATAGGGTCATATGGGGTCATAGGGAGGGATATAGGGTCATATGGGGTCATAGGGAAGATACAGGGCCGTATGGGGTCATAGGGGGAGTATGGGGTCATATAGGGTCACATGGGGTCACATGGGGCCATAGGGGGTCATAGGGGGGGATATAGGGTCATATGGGGTCATGGGGGGGGTATGGGATCATATAGGGTCACGTGGGGTCACATGGGATCATGGGGGGTCATAGGGGGTCGTAGGGGGTCAAAGGGGGGATATACGGTCATATGGGGTCATAAGGGGGGTATGGGGTCATATAGGGTCTTGTGGGGTCACGTGGGGTCACATGGGGTCACATGGGGTCGTAGGGGGTCATATGGGGTCATAGCGGGTCATATGAGGTCAGTAGGGGATATGGGGTCATATGGGGGCATATGGGGTCATAGGGGGGCATATGGGGTTATAGGGGGTCATAGGGAGTTATAGGGGGGGATATAGGGTCGTATGGGGTCATAGGGGGTCATGTGGGGTCATAGGGAATCATGTGGGGCGTATGGGGTCGTATGGGGTCATAGGGGGGATATGGGTCATATGGGGTCATGGAGGGGGTATGGAGTCATAGAGGAGTTGTGGGGTCATAGGGGATATGTGGGGTTGGGGGGACATCAATGGGATTGGGGACATCAATGGGGTTGGGGACATCAATGGGGTTTGGGGACATCAATAGGGTTTGGGGACATCAATGGGGTTGGGGACATCAATAGGATTTGGGGACAGTAATGGGGTTTGGGGACATCAGTGGGGTTGGGGACATCAATATGGGGTTGGGGGCAACAATGGGGTTGGGGACATCAATGGGGTTGGGGCCATCAATAGGGTTTGGGGTCAGCACCGGGGTTGGGGACAGTAATGGGGTTGGGGACATTAATGGGGTTGGGGACAATAAATGGGGTTGGGGACACTGGGGAGGGGGAGGGGGGGGTGTTGGAGGACCGCCGGGCACGCGCACCTCCCGCGCGTCCCCGCTCCGCAGCTCCAAGGCGCGCCGGAAGTGCCGCACTGCGCATGCGTAGCGCCGCAGGTCACTGCAGGTGGCGCCCAAAGACACGTGGATGGCGGCCGTATCCCGGGCCGGAAGTGAAAGCGCTTCCGCGTAACGCAGCTGTCAACCAATGAGCGCACAGCTGGAGGTCATGTGACAGGATGTCACTGGTCCCCATTGCCCCCATTATCCCCCATTGCCCCAATGTCCCCAATACCCCCATTATTCCCCACTGCCCCCAAAACCCCCAACCCCCCCCAATGTCCCCCATTGCCCCATTGCCCCCAACCTCACCAAATGCCCCCGATGTCCCCATTATCCCCAATACTCCCATCATCCCCATCGCCCCCATTGCCCCCATTGCTCCCAAATGTCCCCAAACCCCCAATGTCCCCATACCCCCCAATTGCCCTCATTGTCCCCAATACCCCCAATGTCCCCAATACCCCCATTATCCCCCACTGCCCCCAATACCCCCAACCCCCCCATTCCCCCCATTCCCCCCAATGCCCCCAATTCACCAAAGACCCCAAAGTTCCCATTGACCCCCATTGCCCCCAATGTCCCCATTATCCCCCATTGCCCCCCCATTGCCCCCATTGCCCCCACTGCCCCCAACCCCCCCCATATCCCCCATTGCCCCCATTGTCCCCAAAGTGCCCCTAATACCCCCAATGTCCCCAATATCCCCCAAATCCCCAATGTCCCCCCTTTTCCCCCATTGCGCCCAATACCCCCATTATACCCCAATATCCCCCATTGACCCCAATGCCCCCAGTACCTCCAGTGCCCCCATTGCCCCCAACCCCCCCCCATATCCCCCATTGCCCCCAATGTCCCCAAATTGACCCCAATGCCCCCAAATTGACCCCAATGCCCCCAATATCCCCATTGCCCCCAATGTCCAAATTATCCCCCATTTTCCCCCATTGCCCCCCAAGCCCCCTACCCCCTCAATGCCCCCATTGCCCCCATTGCCCTCAATGCCCCCATTATCCCCAATACCCCCATTATTCCTCAATATCCCCCATTGACCCCATCAACCCCAATGCCCCCATTGCCCCCACTGCCCCCCATGCCCTCATTACCCCCAACGCCCCCCATATCCCCCCAATGCCCCCATTGCCCCCAATTTCCCCCATTGCCCCCATTGTCCCCATTGCCCCCCAAACCCCCAACCCCCCCAATGCCCCCATTGCCCCCCATTGTCCCCACTGCCCCCACTGCCCCCATTGCCCCCCATTGCCCCCACTGCCCTCAACACCCCCAAATCCCCCATTGCCCCCAATGTCCCTAAATTGACCCCAATACCCCCCATTGCCCCCAATGTCCAAATTATCCCCCATTTTCCCCCATTGCCCCCCAAGCCCCCTACCCCCTCAATGCCCCCATTGCCCTCAACGTCCCCATTACCCCCAATACCCCATTATACCCCAATATCCCCCACTGACCCCATTGACCCCAATGCCCCCAATACTCCCAGTGCCCCCAATGTTCCCATTGCCCTCAATTTCCCCCATTACCCCCCCCAATGCCCCCCATTGCCCCCCAAGCCCCCACTGCCCCTCAATCCCCCCACTGCCCCCATTACCCCCATTGCCCCCACTGCCCCCAACCCCCCCCAAATCCCCCATTGCCCCCAATGTCCTCATTATCCCCCATTTTCCCCCATTGTCCCCCAAACCCCCTACCCCCCCATTGCCCCCATTGCCCTCAATGTCCCCATTACCCTCAATACCCCATTATACCCCAATATCCCCCACTGACCCCATTGACCTCATTACCCTCACTGCCCCCATTGCCCCTCAACCCCCTCCCCATATCTCCCATCACCCCCATTGCCCCCCTTGCCCTCGGTACCCCCAATGCCCCCATTGACCCCATTGCCCCCCCAAACACCCAACCCCCCCAATGCCCCCATTGCCCCCAATGCCCCGACTTGCCCCATACCCCCAAATTGCCCCCAATGCCCCCAAGTTGCCCCCAACCCCCCCAGCCCCCCCCATGTCCCCCATTGCCCCCATTACCCCCAATGCCCCCATTACCCCCAAGTTGCCCCCAATGCCCCCAAGTTGCCCCCAACCCCCCCAGTGCCCCCAATGCCCCCACTTGCCCCATACCCCCAAATTGCCCCCAATGCCCCCAACCCCCCCCAGCCCCCCCCATATCCCCCATTGCCCCCATTACCCCCAATGCCCCCATTGCCCCCAACCCCTCCCAGTGCTCCCAAAGCCCCCATTGCCCCCCACATCCCCCCATGCCCCCCCATATCCCCACCTGTTGCTGGTAGTAGCGCACAGCACGGGCGAAGTCGCCATGTTTGGCACAGAGATCACCCAGTTGCTCACACAGGGACATGGCTACTGCCGGGTCACCACCGCCATCATGGCCGCCGTCACCACCAACATGGCCGCCATCATGGCCGCCATCATGGCCGCCATCACCACCAACATGGCCGCCATCATGGCTGCCATCACTGCCAATATGGCCGCCATCACCACCATCATGGCCGCCATCATGGCAGCCATCATGGCTGCCATCTCCACCATCGTGGCAGCCATCATGGCCGCCATCTCCACCATCATGGCCGCCATCATGGCCGCCATCATGGCCGCCATCATGGCAGCCATCATGGCCGCCATCTCCGCCATCATGGCCGCCATCATGGCCGCCGCCCGCCGCCTCCAGCGCTGCCTGCAGCCGGACCATGGCCGTCACTGTCACAAATTTGGGGGGGGGGCACAAATTGACGTCCTCTGTGGGACCCAAAGACCCCCGTGTGCCCCCCGTGGGACCCGCACAGGACCCCATATCCCATATAGGAACCCCATATCCCCCACAGGGCCCCCATATCCCCCCCATATCCCACACAGGACCCCATATCCCCTCCATATCCCATACAAGACCCCATATCCCCCACCGGATCCCCATATCCCAAACAGGACCCCCATATGGCCCCACATCCCATATAGGACCCCACATCCCATACAGGATCCCATATCCCATACAGAACCCCCAAATCCCCCATAGGACCCTCAATATCCCATATAGGACCCCAAGTTACCCCCATATCCCATATAGGACCCCATATCCCATTCAGGACCCCCATATCCCACATAGGACCCCCATATCCCATATAGGCCGCCCATATCCCATACAGGACCCCATATCCCTTCCATATCCCATACAGGACCTCGTATTGCATATAGGATCCCCATATCCCATATAGGACTCCCATATCCCCCATAAGACCCTCAATATCCCATACAGGACGCCCACATCCCCCCCATATCCCATACAGGATCCCATATCCCATATAGGACCCCATATCCTCTCCATATACCATCCATGACCCCACACCCCACCCATGACTCCATATCTCATATAGGGTCCCACCCCACACCCCACTCATGACCCCATATCCCCCATATCCCATATAAGACCCCATATCCCCCATATCCCATACAGGACCCCAAATCCCCCATATCCCCCATATCCCCCCATGACCTGATATCCCCCATATCCCCCATATCCCATATAAGACCCCATATCCCCCATATCCCATATAAGACCCCAAATCCCCCCATATCCCATATAAGACCCCATATCCCCCATATCCCATATAAGACCCCATATCCCCCATATCCCATATAAGACCCCAAATCCCCCCATATCCCATATAAGACCCCATATCCCCCATATCCCATATAAGACCCCATATCCCCCCATGACCCCATATCCCCCATACCCCATATAAGACCCCATATCCCCCATATCCCCCATATCCCATATAAGACCCCATATCCCCCATATCCTCCCCATGACCCCATATCCCCCATATCCCCCATATCCCATATAAGACTCCATATCCCCCATATCCCATATAAAACCCCATATCCCCCATATCCCCCCCATGACCCCATATCCCCCATACCCCATATAAGACCCCATATCCCCCATATCCCCCATATCCCATATAAGACCCCATATCCCCCATATCCTCCCCATGACCCCATATCCCCCATATCCCATATAAGACTCCATATCCCCCATATCCCATATAAAACCCCATATCCCCCATGTCCCATACACGACCCCATATCCCCCATATCCCATATAAGACCCCATATCCCACATAAGACCCCACACCCCATACAGGCTCTCACCGTATCGCAGGTTGCGGCGCAGCAGCCGCCGCCCCTTGGGGTCCCTGGATCCCATATCCCCCATATCCCCCATTTCCCATATAAGACCCCATATCCCCCATATCCCCCATATCCCTTATAAGACCACATATTCCCCATATCCCCCATATCCCATACAGGACCCCATATCCCCCATATCCCCCCCATGACCCCATATCCCCCATACCCCATATAAGACCCCATATCCCCCCTATCCCCCATATCCCTTATAAGACCACATATTCCCCATATCCCCCATATCCCATACAGGACCCCATATCCCCCATATCCCCCCCATGACCCCATATCCCCCATATTCCATATAAGACCCGATATCCCCCATATCCCCCATATCCCATACATGACCCCATATCCCCCATGTCCCCCACATCCCCCATATCCCCCCCATGACCCCATATCCCCCATATCCCCCATATCCCATATAAGACTCCATATCCTCCATATCCCCCATATCCTCCATATCCCCCATATCCCATATATGACCCCATATCCCCCATGTCCCCCACATCCCCCATATCCCCCCCATGATCCCATATCCCCCATATCCCCCATATCCCATATAAGAATCCATATCCCCCATATCCCCCATATCCCATATAAGACCCCATATCCCCCATATCCCCCATATCCCCCATATCCTCCATATCCCCCATATCCCATATATGACCCCATATCCCATATATGACCCCATATCCCCCATGTCCCCCATATCCCCCCCATGACCCCATATCCCCCATATCTCATATAAGACCCCATATCCCCCATATCCCCCATATCCCCCATATCCCCAGTATCCTCCATATCCCCCATATCCCATACATGACCCCATATCCCCCATGTCGCCCATATCCCCCCCATGAACCCATATCCCCCATATCCCATATAAGACCCCATATCCCCGATATCCCCCATATCCCCCATATCCCATATAAGACCCCATATCCCATATAAGACTCCATATCCCCCATATCCCATATAAAACCCCATATCCCTCATATCCCACACATAACCTCATATCCCCCATATCCCCCCCATGACCCCATATCCCCCATACCCCATATAAGACCCCATATCCCCCCTATCCCCCATAGCCCCAATATCCTCCATATCCCCCATATCCCATACATGACCCCATATCCTCCATATCCCCCATATGCCATATAAGACCCCATATCCCCCATATCCTCCATATCCCTCATATCCCATACATGACCCCATATTCCCCATATCCTCCATATCCCTCATATCCCATACATGACCCCATATCCCCCATATCCTCCATATCCCCCCATGACCTCATATGTCTCATATCCCATATAAGACCCCATATCCTCCATATCCCATATAAGACCCCATGTCCCCCATATCCCTTACAGGACCCCATATCCCCCATATCCCATACATGACCCCATATCCCCCATATCCTCCATATCCCCCCATGACCCCATATCTCCCATATCCCATATAAGACCCCATATCCCCCATATCCCTTACAGGACCCCATATCCCCCATAACCCATACAGGACCCCATATCTCCCATATCCCATATAAGACCCCATATCCCATATAAGACCCCACACCCCATACAGGCTCTCACCGTATCGCAGGTTGCGGCGCAGCAGCCGCCGCCCCCTGGGGTCCCTGGATCCCATATCCCCCATATCCCCCATTTCCCATATAAGACCCCATATCCCCCATATCCCCCATATCCCTTATAAGACCACATATTCCCCATATCCCCCATATCCCATACAGGACCCCATATCCCCCATATCCCCCCCATGACCCCATATCCCCCATATCCCATATAAGACCCCATATCCCCCATATCCCCCATATCCCATATAAGACCCCATATCCCATATAAGACTCCATATCCCCCATATCCCATATAAAACCCCATATCCCTCATATCCCACACATAACCCCATATCCCCCATATCCCCCATATCCCCCACATCCCCCATATCCCCCCCATGACCCCATATCCCCCATATCCCATATAAGACTCCATATCCCCCATATCCCCATATCCCATATAAGACCCCATATCCCCCATATCCCCCATATCCCATATAAGACCCCATATCCCCCATATCCCCCATATCCTCCATATCCCATATATGACCCCATATCCCATATATGATCCCATATCCCCCATATCCCCCCCATGACCCCATATCCCCCATATCCCATACATGACCCCATATCCCCCATATCCCCCATATCCCCCATATCCCATATAAGACCCCATATCCCCCATACCCCCCATATCCCATATAAGACTCCATATCCCCCCATATTCCCCATATCCCCCATATCCCATACAGGACCCCATATCCCCCATATCCCATATAAGGCCCCATATCCCATATAAGACCCCATACCCCATACAGGACCCCACCCCCCACCCAGGCTCTCACCATATCGCAGGTTGCGGCGCAGCAGCCGCCGCCCCCTGGGGTCCCTGGATCCCAAACGCCGGGCGGCGCGCAGGGAGCGCTGGGCTGCCCGGAAATCGCCCACGCTGAGCTGCACCTGGGGTCACGGGGGTCACTGGGGTCATGGGGGGTCACGGGGGGTCACGAGGGGTTGTTTGGGGTCATCTGGGGTCACGTGGGGTCATGTAGGGTCACGTGGGGTCATGGGAGGTGACGTGGGGTCGTGTGAGGTCACGTGAGGTCATGGGGGTCATGGGGGGTCACGTGGGGTCACGCGGGGTCATGGGTCACGTGGGGTCACGTGGGATCATGTGGGGTCATGGGGGTCACAGGGGTTATGGGGGACTCATGTGGGGTCACGTGGGGTCACGCGGGGTCATGGGGTCATGGGAGGTCACGTGAGGTCATGTGGGGTCATGGGGGTCACAACAGGTCATGGGAGTTATGGGGGGGTCATGGGGAGTCATGGGGGGTCACGTGAGGTCACGGAGGGCCATGGGGGGTCATGTGGGGTCACAGGGGGTCATGGGGGTCATGGATGGTCACGGGGGGTCACGTAGGGTCACGGGGGGGGCATGGGGGTCACGGGGGTCATGGAGGGGCATGGGGCGTCATGTGGGGTCACAGGGGGTCATGTGGGGTTATGTAGGGTCACAGGGAGTCATGAGGGGTCATGGGGGGTCATGTGAAGTCAGGGAGGTCATGAGGGATCACAGGGGTCATTGGGTAATGGGGGTCATGGGGGTCATGTGGGGTCACA
>CM059492.1:8961578-9408630 GCA_030408155.1 Lophura swinhoii | reverse complement strand
CCTCGCCTCGCCTCACCTCGCCTCGTTTTGGATCGCCTCGCCTCGCCTTGCCTCTCTTCATTTTGGATCGCCTCGCCTGATTTTGGATCGCCTCAGCTCGCCTCGCCTCACCTCATTTTGGATCACCTCGCCTCATTTTTGATCGCCTCGCCTCGCCTCGTTTTGGATCGCCTCGGCTCATTTTGGATCGCCTCGCCTCGCCTCGCCTCATTTTGGATCGCCTCGCCTCGCTTTGCCTCACCATATTTTGGATGGCCGCGCCTCGCCTAGCCTCGCCACATTTTGGATCGCCTCGCCTCGCCTCATTTTGGATCGCCTCGCCTCGCCTCATTTTGGATCGCCTCGCCTCGCCTCACCTCATTTTGAATCGCCTCGCCTCATTTTGGAACGCCTCGCCTCATTTTGGATCGCCTCGCCTCGCCTCGCCTCATTTTGAATCGCCTCGCCTCGCCTCGCCTCGCCTCACCTTGGATCGTTTCGCCTTATTTTGGATCGCCTCGCCTCGCCTCGCTTCTCCTCACCTCATTTTAGATCGCCTCGCCTCGCTTCGCCTCGCCTCGTTTTGGATCACCTCGCCTCACCTCGCCTCTCCTCATTTTGGATCGCCTCGCCTCATTTTGGATCGCCTCGCCTCGCCTCGCCTCATTTTGGATCGCCTCGCCTCATTTTAGATCGCCACGCCTCCTTTTGGATCGCCACGCCTCATTTTGGATCGCCTCGCCTCGCCTTGCCTCACCACATTTTGGATCGCCTCGTCCCGCCTCGCCTCGCCACATTTTGGAACGCCTCTCCTCGCCTCGCCTCATTTTGGATCGCCTCGCCTCGCCTCGCCTCATTTTGGATCGCCTCGCCTCGCCTCGCCTTGCCACGCCTCACCCCGCCACGCCTCGCCTCGCCTCATTTTGGATCGCCTCGCCTCGGCTCGCCATGCCTCGCCTCGCCTTATTTTGGATCGCCTCGACACGCCATGCCTCGCCTCATTTTGGATCGCCCCGCCTCGCCTCGCCACGCCTCGCCTCGCCTCGCCTCATTTTGGATCGCCTCGCCTCGCCTCGCCTCGCCTCATTTTGGATCGCCTCTCCTCGCCTTGCCTCGCCTCATTTTGGATGGCCTCGCCTCGCCTCGCCTGGCCTCACCTCATTTTGGATCGCCTCGCCTCGCCTTGCCTCACCTCCTTTTGGGTCGCCCTGCCTCGCCTCGCCTCAGTTTGGATCACCTCGCCTCATTTTGGATCGCATCGCCTCTCCTCGCCTCACCTCGCCTCGCCTCATTTTGTATCGCCTCGCCTCGCCTCGCCTCATTTTGGATCGCCTCGCCTCGCCTCGCCTCAGTTTGGATCGCCTCGCCTCGCCTCACCTCATTTTGAATCGCCTCGCCTCATTTTGGAACGCCTCGCCTCATTTTGGATCGCCTCGCCTCGCCTCGCCTCATTTTGGATCGCCTCGCCTCGCTTTGCCTCACCATATTTTGGATGGCCGCGCCTCGCCTAGCCTCGCCACATTTTGGATCGCCTCGCCTCGCCTCATTTTGGATCGCCTCGCCTCGCCTCATTTTGGATCGCCTCGCCTCGCCTCACCTCATTTTGAATCGCCTCGCCTCATTTTGGAACGCCTCGCCTCATTTTGGATCGCCTCGCCTCGCCTCGCCTCATTTTGAATCGCCTCGCCTCGCCTCGCCTCGCCTCACCTTGGATCGTTTCGCCTTATTTTGGATCGCCTCGCCTCGCCTCGCTTCTCCTCACCTCATTTTAGATCGCCTCGCCTCGCTTCGCCTCGCCTCGTTTTGGATCACCTCGCCTCACCTCGCCTCTCCTCATTTTGGATCGCCTCGCCTCATTTTGGATCGCCTCGCCTCGCCTCGCCTCATTTTGGATCGCCTCGCCTCATTTTAGATCGCCACGCCTCCTTTTGGATCGCCACGCCTCATTTTGGATCGCCTCGCCTCGCCTTGCCTCACCACATTTTGGATCGCCTCGTCCCGCCTCGCCTCGCCACATTTTGGAACGCCTCTCCTCGCCTCGCCTCATTTTGGATCGCCTCGCCTCGCCTCGCCTCATTTTGGATCGCCTCGCCTCGCCTCGCCTTGCCACGCCTCACCCCGCCACGCCTCGCCTCGCCTCATTTTGGATCGCCTCGCCTCGGCTCGCCATGCCTCGCCTCGCCTTATTTTGGATCGCCTCGACACGCCATGCCTCGCCTCATTTTGGATCGCCCCGCCTCGCCTCGCCACGCCTCGCCTCGCCTCGCCTCATTTTGGATCGCCTCGCCTCGCCTCGCCTCGCCTCATTTTGGATCGCCTCTCCTCGCCTTGCCTCGCCTCATTTTGGATGGCCTCGCCTCGCCTCGCCTGGCCTCACCTCATTTTGGATCGCCTCGCCTCGCCTTGCCTCACCTCCTTTTGGGTCGCCCTGCCTCGCCTCGCCTCAGTTTGGATCACTTCGCCTCATTTTGGATCGCATCGCCTCTCCTCGCCTCACCTCGCCTCGCCTCATTTTGTATCGCCTCGCCTCGCCTCGCCTCATTTTGGATCGCCTCGCCTCGCCTCGCCTCAGTTTGGATCGCCTCGCCTCGCCTCACCTCATTTTGAATCGCCTCGCCTCATTTTGGAACGCCTCGCCTCATTTTGGATCGCCTCGCCTCGCCTCGCCTCATTTTGAGTCGCCTCGCCTCGCCTCGCCTCGCCTCACCTTGGATCGTTTCGCCTTATTTTGGATCGCCTCGCCTCGCCTCACTTCTCCTCACCTCATTTTAGATCGCCTCGCCTCAATTCGCCTCGCCTCGTTTTGGATCACCTCGCCTCGCCTCGCCTCTCCTCATTTTGGATCGCCTCGCCTCATTTTGGATCGCCTCGCCTTGCCTCGCCTCATTTTGGATCGCCTCGCCTCACCTCGCCTCGCCTTGCCTCGCCTAGCCTCTTTTTGGATCGCCTCGCCTCGCCTTGCCTCACCTCATTTTGGATCGCCTCGCCTCGCCTCGCCTCGCCTCGCCTCATTTTGGATCGCCTCGCCTCGCCTCGCCTCGCCTCATTTTGGATCGCCTCGACTCGCCTCTCCTCGCCTCGCCTCCTTTTGGATCGCCACGCCTCACCTCGCCTCGCCTCATTTTGGATCGCCTCGCCTCATTTTGGATCGCATCGCCTCGCCTCGCCTCACCTCGCCTCGCCTCATTTTGGATCGCCGCGCCTCGCCTCGCCTCATTTTGGATCGCCTCGCATCGCCTCGCCTCGCCTCATTTTGAATCGCCTCGCCTCATTTTGGATCGCCTCGCCTCACCTCGCCTCGCCTCGCCTCACCTTGGATCGTTTCGCCTTATTTTAGATTGCCTCGGCTCGCCTCGCCTCACCTCATTTTGGATCGCCTCGCCTCGCCTCGCCTCATTTTCGATCGCCTCGCCTCGCCTCGCCTCACCTTGGATCGTTTCGCCTTATTTTGGATCGCCTCGCCTCGCCTCGCTTCACCTCATTTTGGATCGCCTCGCCTCGCCTCGCCTCGCCTCGCCTCGTTTTGGACCGCCTTGCCTCGCATCTCCTCATTTTGTATCGCCTCGCCTCATTTTGGATCGCCTCGGCTCGCCTCGCCTCGCCTCATTTTGGATCACCTCGCTTCGTTTTTGATCGCCTCGCCTCGCCTCGCCTCATTTTGGATCGCCTCACCTCGCCTCGCCTCGCCTCATTTTGGATCACCTCGCTTCGTTTTTGATCGCCTCACCTCGCCTCATTTTGGATCACCTCGCCTCGCCTCGCCTCATTTTGGATCGCCTCGCCTCTCCTCGCCTCGCCTCATTTTGGATCGCCTCGCCTCGCCTCGCCTCATTTTGGATCGCCTCGCCTCTCCTCGCCTCACCTCATTATGGATCGCCTCACCTTGCCTCGCCTCGCCTCATTTTGGATCGCCTCGCCTCGCCTCGCCTCGCCTCATTTTGGATCGCCTCGCCTCATTTTGGATCGCTTTGACTCGCCTCACCTCGCCTCGCCTCATTTTGGATCGCCTTGCCTCGCCTCGCCTCGCGTTGCCACACCTCATTTTGGATCACCTCGCCTCGCCTCGCCTCATTTTGGATCACCTCGCCTCGCCTCGCCTCTCCTCATTTTGGATCGCCGTGCCTCGCCTCGCCTCGCCTCATTTTGGATCGCCTCGCCTCGCCTCGCCTCGCCACACCATGCCTCGCCACGCCTCACCTCGCCTCATTTTGGATCGCCTCGCCTCGCCTCGCCACTCCTCACCTCGCCACGCGTCGCCTCGCCTCATTTTGGATCGCCTTGCCTCGCCTCGCCACGCCTCGCCTCGCCTCGCCTCCTTTTGGATCGCCTCGCCTCGCCTTGCCTCGTCTCATTATGGATCGCCTCGCCTCACCTCGCCTCGCCTCGCCTCGCCTAGCCTCACTTAGGATCGGCTCGCCTCGCCTTGCCTCGCCTCATTTTCGATCGCCTCGCCTCGCCTCATTTTGGATCGCCTCGCCTCGGCTCGCCATGCCTCGCCTCGCCTCATTTTGGATCGCCTCGACACGCCATGCCTCGCCTCATTTTGGATCGCCCCGCCTCGCCTCGCCACGCCTCGCCTCGCCTCGCCTCATTTTGGATCGCCTCGCCTCGCCTCGCCTCGCCTCATTTTGGATCGCCTCTCCTCGCCTTGCCTCGCCTCATTTTGGATGGCCTCGCCTCGCCTCGCCTGGCCTCACCTCATTTTGGATCGCCTCGCCTCGCCTTGCCTCACCTCCTTTTGGGTCGCCTCGCCTCGCCTCGCCTCAGTTTGGATCACCTCACCTCATTTTGGATCGCATCGCCTCTCCTCGCCTCACCTCGCCTCGCCTCATTTTGTATCGCCTCGCCTCGCCTCGCCTCATTTTGGATCGCCTCGCCTCGCCTCGCCTCAGTTTGGATCGCCTCGCCTCGCCTCACCTCATTTTGAATCGCCTCGCCTCATTTTGGAACGCCTCGCCTCATTTTGGATCGCCTCGCCTCGCCTCGCCTCATTTTGAGTCGCCTCGCCTCGCCTCGCCTCGCCTCACCTTGGATCGTTTCGCCTTATTTTGGATCGCCTCGCCTCGCCTCACTTCTCCTCACCTCATTTTAGATCGCCTCGCCTCGCTTCGCCTCGCCTCGTTTTGGATCACCTCGCCTCGCCTCGCCTCTCCTCATTTTGGATTGCCTCGCCTCATTTTGGATCGCCTCGCCTCGCCTCGCCTCATTTTGGATCGCCTCGCCTCACCTCGCCTCGCCTTGCCTCGCCTAGCCTCTTTTTGGATCGCCTCGCCTCGCCTTGCCTCGCCTCATTTTGGATCGCCTCGCCTCGCCTCGCCTCGCCTCATTTTGGATCGCCTCGCCTCGCCTCGCCTCGCCTCATTTTGGATCGCCTCGACTCGCCTCTCCTCGCCTCGCCTCCTTTTGGATCGCCACGCCTCACCTCGCCTCGCCTCATTTTGGATCGCCTCGCCTCATTTTGGATCGCATCGCCTCGCCTCGCCTCACCTCGCCTCGCCTCATTTTGGATCGCCGCGCCTCGCCTCGCCTCATTTTGGATCGCCTCGCCTCGCCTCGCCTCGCCTCATTTTGAATCGCCTCGCCTCATTTTGGATCGCCTCGCCTCACCTCGCCTCGCCTCGCCTCACCTTGGATCGTTTCGCCTTATTTTAGATTGCCTCGGCTCGCCTCGCCTCACCTCATTTTGGATCGCCTCGCCTCGCCTCGCCTCATTTTCGATCGCCTCGCCTCGCCTCGCCGCACCTTGGATCGTTTCGCCTTATTTTGGATCGCCTCACCTCGCCTCGCTTCACCTCATTTTGGATCGCCTCGCCTCGCCTCGCCTCGCCTCGCCTCGTTTTCGATCGCCTTGCCTCGCATCTCCTCATTTTGTATCGCCTCGCCTCATTTTGGATCGCCTCACCTCGCCTCGCCTCGCCTCATTTTGGATCACCTCGCTTCGTTTTTGATCGCCTCGCCTCGCCTCATTTTGGATCACCTCGCCTCGCCTCGCCTCATTTTGGATCGCCTCGCCTCGTTTTGGATCGCCTCGCCTCATTTTGGATCGCCTCGCCTCGCCTCGCATCGCCTCATTTTGGATCGCCTCGCCTCGCCACGCCTCGCCTCATTTTGGATTGCCTCGCCTTGCCTCTCCTCGCGTCGCCACCTTTTGGATCGCCACGCCTCGCCTCGCCTCGCCTCATTTTGGTTCGCCTCACCTCATTTTGGATCGCATCGCCTCGCCTCGCCTCACCTTGCCTCGCCTCATTTTGGATCGCCGCGCCTCGCCTCGCCTCATTTTGGATTGCCTCGCATCGCCTCGCCTCGCCTCATTTTGAATCGCCTCGCCTCATTTTGGATCGCCTCGCCTCACCTCGCCTCGCCTCGCCTCACCTTGGATCGTTTCGCCTTATTTTAGATTGCCTCGGCTCGCCTCGCCTCACCTCATTTTGGATCGCCTCGCCTCGCCTCGCCTCATTTTCGATCGCCTCGCCTCGCCTCGCCTCACCTTGGATCGTTTCGCCTTATTTTGGATCGCCTCGCCTCGCCTCGCTTCACCTCATTTTGGATCGCCTCGCCTCGCCTCGCCTCGCCTCGCCTCGTTTTGGATCGCCTTGCCTCGCATCTCCTCATTTTGTATCGCCTCGCCTCATTTTGGATCGCCTCGGCTCGCCTCGCCTCGCCTCATTTTGGATCACCTCGCTTCGTTTTTGATCGCCTCGCCTCGCCTCGCCTCATTTTGGATCGCCTCACCTCGCCTCGCCTCGCCTCATTTTGGATCACCTCGCTTCGTTTTTGATCGCCTCACCTCGCCTCATTTTGGATCACCTCGCCTCGCCTCGCCTCATTTTGGATCGCCTCGCCTCGTTTTGGATCGCCTCGCCTCATTTTGGATCGCCTCGCCTCGCCTTGCATCGCCTCATTTTGGATCGCCTCGCCTCACCTTGCCTCACCTCATTTTGGATCGCCTCGCCTCGCCACGTCTCGCCTCATTTTGGATTGCCTCGCCTTGCCTCTCCTCGCGTCGTCTCCTTTTGGATCGCCACGCCTCGCCTCGCCTCGCCTCATTTTGGTTCGCCTCACCTCATTTTGGATCGCATCGCCTCGCCTCGCCTCACCTTGCCTCGCCTCATTTTGGATCGCCGCGCCTCGCCTCGCCTCATTTTGGATTGCCTCGCATCGCCTCGCCTCGCCTCATTTTGAATCGCCTCGCCTCATTTTGGATCGCCTCGCCTCGCCTCGCCTCGCCTCATTTTCGATCGCCTCGCCTCGCCTCGCCTCGCCTCACCTCACCTTGGATCGTTTCGCCTTATTTTGGATCGCCTCGCCTCACCTCGCCTCGCCTCACCTCATTTTGGATCGCCTCGCCTCGCCTCACCTCGCCTCGTTTTGGATCGCCTCGCCTCGCCTTGCCTCTCTTCATTTTGGATCGCCTCGCCTGATTTTGGATCGCCTCAGCTCGCCTCGCCTCACCTCATTTTGGATCACCTCGCCTCATTTTTGATCGCCTCGCCTCGCCTCGTTTTGGATCGCCTCGGCTCATTTTGGATCGCCTCGCCTCGCCTCAGCTCATTTTGGATCGCCTCGCCTCGCTTTGCCTCACCATATTTTGGATGGCCTCGCCTCGCCTCGCCTCGCCACATTTTGGATCGCCTCGCCTCGCCTCATTTTGGATATCCTCGCCTCGCCTCATTTTGGATCGCC
Source organism: Lophura swinhoii (assembly GCA_030408155.1). Classification (NCBI taxonomy): domain Eukaryota; kingdom Metazoa; phylum Chordata; class Aves; order Galliformes; family Phasianidae; genus Lophura; species Lophura swinhoii. The sequence goes on along the minus strand of CM059492.1, from coordinate 9,400,968 downwards.
TCACCTCGCCTCACCTCATTTTGAATCGCCTCGCCTCATTTTGGAACGCCTCGCCTCATTTTGGATCGCCTCGCCTCATTTTGGATCGCCTCGCCTCGCCTCGCCTCATTTTGAATCGCCTCGCCTCGCCTCGCCTCACCTTGGATCGTTTCGCCTTATTTTGGATCGCCTCGCCTCGCCTCGCTTCTCCTCACCTCATTTTAGATCGCCTCGCCTCGCTTCGCCTCGCCTCGTTTTGGATCACCTCGCCTCGCCTCGCCTCGCCTCATTTTGGATCGCCTCGCCTCATTTTGGATCGCCTCGCCTCGCCTCGCCTCATTTTGGATCGCCTCACCTAGCCTCGCATCGCCTCATTTTGGATCACCTCGCCTCGCCTCGCCTCATTTTGGATCGCCTCGCCTCGTTTTGGATCGCCTCGCCTCATTTTGGATCGCCACGCCTCATTTTGGATCGCCATGCCTCATTTTGGATCGCCTCGCCTCGCCTTGCCTCACCACATTTTGGATCGCCTCGTCTCGCCTCGCCTCGCCACGTTTTGGAACGCCTCTCCTCGCCTCGCCTCATTTTGGATCGCCTCGCCTCGCCTCGCCTCGCCTCATTTTGAATCGCCTCGCCTCGCCTCGCCTCATTTTGGGTCGCCTCGCCTCATTTTGGATCGCATCGCCTCGCCTCGCCTCACCACGCCTCGCCTCATTTTGGATCGCCGCGCCTTGCCTCATTTTGGATCGCCTCACCTCATTTTGGATCGCCTCGCCTTGCCTCGCCTCACCTCGCCTCGCCTCATTTTGGATCGCCGCGCCTCGCCTCGCCTCGCCTCATTTTGGATCGCCTCGCCTCGCCTCGCCTCGCCACGCCTCTCCTCACCTCATTTTGGATCACCTCGCCTCGCCTCGCCTCATTTTGGATCGCCTCGCCTCACCTCGCCTCGCCTCGCCTCGCCTCCTTTTGGATCGCCTCGCCTCGCCTCAGCTTGGATCGTTTCGCCTCATTTTGGATCGCCTCGCCTCGCCTCCTTTTGGATCGCCTCGCCTCGCCTCCTTTTGGATCGCCTCGCCTCACCTCGCCTCGCCTCGCCTCCTTTTGGATCGCCTCGCTTCGCCTCGCCTCATTTTGGATCGCCTCGCCTCCTTTTGGATCGCCTCGCCTCGCCTCAGCTTGGATCGTTTCGCCTCATTTTGGATCGCCTCGCCTCGCCTCATTTTGGATCGCCTCGCCTCGCCTCATTTTGGATCGCCTCGCCTCGCCTCACCTCGCCTCGCCTCGCCTCGCCTAGCCTCCTTTTGGATCGCCTCGCCTCGCCTCGCCTCGCCTCATTTTGGATCGCCTCGCCTCGCCTCTCCTCGCCTCGCCTCCTTTTGGATCGCCACGCCTCACCTCGCCTCGCCTCATTTTGGATCGCCTCGCCTGATTTTGGATCGCAACGCCTCGCCTCGCCTCACCTCACCTCGCCTCATTTTGGATCGCCGCGCCTCGCCTCGCCTCATTTTGGATTGCCTCGCATCGCCTCGCCTCGCCTCCTTTTGGATCGCCTCGCCTCGCCTTGCATCGCCTCCTTTTGGATCGCCTCGCCTCGCCTCGCCTCATTTTGGATCGCCTCGCCTCATTTTGGATCGCCTCGCCTCGCCTCGCCTCACCTCGCCTCGCCTCATTTTGGATCGCCTCGCCTCGCCTTGCCTCACCACATTTTGGATCGCCTCGCCTCGCCTCGCCTTGCCACATTTTGGATCGCCTCTCCTCGCCTCGCCTCATTTTGGATCGCCTCGCCTCGCCTCGCCTCATTTTGGATCGCCTCGCCTCGCCTCGCCTTGCCACGCCTCACCCCGCCACGCCTCGCCTCGCCTCATTTTGGATCGCCTCGCCTCGCCTCGCCTCGCCTCATTTTGAATCGCCTCGCCTCGCCTCGCCTCATTTTGGATCGCATCGCCTCGCCTCGCCTCACCTCGCCTCGCCTCATTTTGGATCGCCGCGCCTCGCCGCATTTTGGATCGCCTCGCCTCGTTTTGGATCGCCTCGCCTCATTTTGGATCGCCTCGCCTCATTTTGGATCGGATCGCCTCGCCTCGCCTCACCTCGCCTCGCCTCCTTTTGGATCGCCTCGCCTCGCCTCGCCTCATTTTGGATCGCCTCGCCTCATTTTGGATCGCCTCGCCTCGCCTCGCCTCGCCTCGCCTCGCCTCATTTTGGATCGCCTCGCCTCGCCTCGCCTCATTTTGGATCGCCTCACCTCGCCTCGCCTCATTTTGGATCGCCTCGCCTCGCCTCTCCACGCCTCGCCTCGCCTCGCCTCGCCTCATTTTGGAACGCCTCGCCTAGCCTCGCCTCATTTTGGATCGCCTCACCTCGCCTCGCCTCGCCTCATTTTGGATCGCCTCGCCTCGCCTCGCCTCCTTTTGGATCGCCTCGCCTCGCCTCGCCTCGCCTCCTTTTGGATCGCCTCGCCTCGCCTCACCTCGCCTCCTTTTGGATCGCCTCGCCTCGCCTCGCCTCGCTTCCTTTTGGATCGCTTCGCCTCGCCTCGCCTCATTTTGGATCGCCTCGCCTCATTTTGGATCGCATCGCCTCTCCTCGCCTCACCTCGGCTCGCCTCATTTTCGATCGCCTCGCCTCGCCTCGCCTCACCTTGGATCGTTTCGCCTCATTTTGGATCGCCTCGCCTCGCCTCATTTTGGATCGCCTCGCCTCGCCTCGCCTAGTCTCATTTTGGATCGCCTCGCCTCGCCTCGCCTCATTTTGGATAGCCTCGCCTCACCTCGCCTCGCCTCGCCTCGCCTCGCCTCGCCTCATTTTGGATCGCCTCGCCTTGCCTTGCCTCGCCTCATTTTGGATCGCCTCGCCTCGCCGCGCCTCATTTTGGATCGCCTCGACTCACCTCGCCTCGCCTCGCCTCGCCTTGCCTCATTTTGGGTCGCCTCGCCTCTCCTCGCCTCGCCTAGCCTCATTTTGGATCACCTCGCCTCGCCTCGCCTCGCCTCATTTTGGATCGCCTCGACTCGCCTTGCCTCGCCTCATTTTGGATCGCCTCGCCTCGCCTCGCCTCACCTTGGATCGTTTCGCCTCATTTTGAATCGCCTCGCTTCGCCTCGCCTCATTTTGTATCGCCTCGCCTCGCCTCGCCTCATTTTGTATCGCCTCGCCTCGCCTCGCCTCATTTTGGATCGCCTCGCCTCGCCTCATTTTGGTTCGCCTCACCTCGGATCGCCTTGCCTCATTTTGGATCGCCTCGCCTCGCCTCGCCTCATTTTGGATCGCCTCGCCTCACATCGCCTCGCCTCGCCTCGCCTAGCCTCATTTTGGGTCGCCTCGCCTCGCCTTGCCACACCTCATTTTGGATCGCCTCGCCTCGCCTCGCCTCGCCTCGCCTCGCCTCGCCTCATTTTGGATCGCCTCGCCTCACCTCGCCTCGCCTCGCCTCACCTAGCCTCATTTTGGATCGCCTCGCCTCGCGTCATTTTGGATCGCCTCGCCTCCTTTTGGTTTGCCTCGCTTCGCCTCGCCTCATTTTGTATCGCCTCACCTCGCCTCGCCTCATTTTGGTTCGCCTCGCCTCGCCTCGCCTCATTTTGGATCGCCTCGCCTCACCTCTCCTCACCTCACATCGCCTAGCCTCATTTTGGATCGCCTCGCCTCGCCTTGCCTCGCCTCATTTTGGATCGCCTCGCCTCACCTCGCCTCGCCTCTCCTAGCCTCATTTTGAATCGCCTCGCCTCGCCTTGCCTCGCCTCATTTTGGATCGCCTCGCCTCACCTCGCCTCGCCTCATTTTGGATCGCCTCGCCTCGCCTCGCCTCCTTTTGGATCGCCTCGCCTCGCCTCGCCTCCATTTGGATTGCCTCGCCTCGCCTCGCCTCATTTTGGATCGCCTCGCCTCATTTTAGATCGCCTCGCCTCGCCTCGCCTCACCTCGCCTCGCCTCATTTTGGATCGCCTCGCCTCATTTTGGATCGCATCGCCTCGCCTCGTCTCACCTCGCCTCGCCTCATTTTGGATGGCCGCGCCTCGCCTCGCCTCATTTTGGATCGCCTCGCATCGCCTCGCCTCGCCTCATTTTGAATCGCCTCGCCTCATTTTCGATCGCCTCGCCTCGCCTCGCCTCACCTTGGATCGTTTCGCCTTATTTTGGATTGCCTCGGCTCGCCTCGCCTCACCTCATTTTGGATCGCCTCGTCTCGCCTCGCCTCATTTTCGATCGCCTCGCCTCGCCTCGCCTCACCTTGGATCGTTTCGCCTTATTTTGGATCGCCTCGCCTCGCCTCGCTTCACCTCATTTTGGATCGCCTCGCCTCGCCTCGCCTCGCCTCGTTTTGGATCGCCTCGCCTCACATCTCCTCATTTTGTATCGCCTCGCCTCATTTTGGATCGCCTCGGCTCGCCTCGCCTCGCCTCATTTTGGATCACCTCGCTTCGTTTTTGATCGCCTCGCCTCGCCTCGCCTCATTTTGGATCACCTCGCCTCGCCTCGCCTCATTTTGGATCGCCTCGCCTCGCCTCGCCTCATTTTGGATCGCCTCACCTCGCCTCTCCTCATTTTGGATCGCCTCGCCTCGCCTCGCCTCGCCTCATTTTCGATCGCCTCGCCTCGCCTCGCCTCGCCTGACCTCACCTTGGATTTTTTCGCCTTATTTTGGATCGCCTCGCCTCACCTCGCCTCGCCTCACCTCATTTTGGATCGCCTCGCCTCGCCTCACCTCGCCTCGTTTTGGATCGCCTCGCCTCGCCTTGCCTCTCCTCATTTTGGATCACCTCGCCTCATTTTGGATCGCCTCAGCTCGCCTCGCCTCACCTCATTTTGGATCACCTCGCCTCATTTTAGATTGCCTCGCCTCGCCTCGCCTCGTTTTGGATCGCCTCGCCTCATTTTGGATCGCCGCGCCTCGCCTCGCCTCATTTTGGGTCGCCTCTCATCACTTCGCCTCGCCTCCTTTTGGATCGCCTCGCCTCGCCTTGCCTCGCCTCCTTTTGGATCGCCTCGCCTCGCCTCGCCTCATTTTGGATCGCCTCGCCTCATTTTGGATCGCCTCACCTCGCCTCGCCTCACCTCGCCTCGCCTCATTTTGGATCGCCTCGCCTTGCCTCGCCTCATTTTGGATCGCCTCACCTCGCCTCGCCTCATTTTGGATCGCCTCGCCTCGCCTCGCCTCATTTTGGATCGCATCGCCTCGCCTCGCCTCGCCTCATTTTGGATCGCCTCGCCTCACCTCGCCTCGCCTCGCCTCGCCTAGCCTCATTTTGGATCGCCTCGCCTCGCCTCGCCTCGCCTCATTTTGGATCGCCTCGCCTCACCTCGCCTCGCCTTGCCTCGCCTAGCCTCTTTTTGGATCGCCTCGCCTCGCCTTGCCTCGCCTCATTTTGGATCGCCTCGCCTCACCTCGCCTCGCCTCATTTTGGATCGCCTCGCCTCGCCTCGCCTCGCCTCTTTTTGGATCGCCTCGACTCGCCTCTCCTCGCCTCGCCTCCTTTTGGATCGCCACGCCTCACCTCGCCTCGCCTCATTTTGGATCGCCTCGCCTCATTTTGGATCGCATCGCCTCGCCTCGCCTCACCTCGCCTCGCCTCATTTTGGATCGCCGCGCCTCGCCTCGCCTCATTTTGGATCGCCTCGCATCGCCTCGCCTCGCCTCATTTTGTATCGCCTCGCCTCATTTTCGATCGCCTCGCCTCGCCTCGCCTCATTTTCGATCGCCTCGCCTCGCCTCGCCTCACCTTGGATCGTTTCGCCTTATTTTGGATTGCCTCGGCTCGCCTCGCCTCACCTCATTTTGGATCGCCTCGTCTTGCCTCGCCTCATTTTCGATCGCCTCGCCTCGCCTCGCCTCACCTTGGATCGTTTCGCCTTATTTTGGATCGCCTCGCCTCGCCGCGCTTCACCTCATTTTGGATCGCCTCGCCTCGCCACGCCTCGCCTCGTTTTGGATCGCCTCGCCTCGCATCTCCTCATTTTGTATCGCCTCGCCTCATTTTGGATTGCCTCGGCTCGCCTCGCCTCGCCTCATTTTGGATCACCTCGCTTCGTTTTTGATCGCCTCGCCTCGCCTCGCCTCATTTTGGATCGCCTCACCTCGCCTCGCCTCGCCTCATTTTGGATCACCTCGCTTCGTTTTTGATCGCCTCGCCTCGCCTCGCCTCATTTTGGATCACCTCGCCTCGCCTCGCCTCATTTTGGATCGCCTCGCCTCGTTTTGGATCGCCTCGCCTCATTTTGGATCGCCTCGCCTCACCTTGCATCGCCTCATTTTGGATCGCCTCGCCTCACCTCGCCTCACCTCATTTTGGATCGCCTCGCCTCGCCACGCCTCGCCTCATTTTGGATTGCCTCGCCTTGCCTCTCCTCGCGTCGCCTCCTTTTGGATCGCCACGCCTCGCCTCGCCTCGCCTCATTTTGGTTCGCCTCACCTCATTTTGGATCGCATCGCCTCGCCTCGCCTCACCTTGCCTCGCCTCATTTTGGATCGCGGCGCCTCGCCTCGCCTCATTTTGGATTGCCTCGCATCGCCTCGCCTCGCCTCATTTTGAATCGCCTCGCCTCATTTTGGATCGCCTCGCCTCGCCTCGCCTCGCCTCATTTTCGATCGCCTCGCCTCGCCTTGCCTCGCCTCACCTTGGATCGTTTTGCCTCATTTTGGATCGCCTCGCCTCGCCTCCCCTCATTTTGGATCGCCTCGCCTCGCCTCGCCTCGCCACACCATGCCTCGCCACGCCTCACCTCGCCTCATTTTGGATCGCCTCGCCTCGCCTCGCCACGCGTCACCTCGCCACGCGTCGCCTCGCCTCATTTTGGATCGCCTCGCCTCACCTCGCCACGCCTCGCCTCGCCTCGCCTCCTTTTGGATCGCCTCGCTTCGCCTTGCCTCGCCTCATTATGGATCGCCTCGCCTCACCTCGCCTAGCCTCGCCTCGCCTAGCCTCACTTAGGATCGCCTCGCCTCGCCTTGCCTCGCCTCATTTTCGATCGCCTCGCCTCGGCTCGCCACGCCTCGCCTCGCCTCATTTTGGATCGCCTCGACACGCCATGCCTCGCCTCATTTTGGATCACCCCGCCTCGCCTCGCCACGCCTCGCTTCGCCTCGCCTCGTTTTGGATCGCCTCGCCTCGCCTCGCCTCTCCTCATTTTGGATCGCCTCGCCTCATTTTGGATCGCCTCGCCTCGCCTCGCCTCATTTTGGATCGCCTCGCCTCGCCTCGCCTCACCTTGGATCGTTTCGCCTCATTTTGGATCGCCTCGCCTCGGCTCGCGTCGCCTCATTTTGGATCGCCTCGCCTCGCCTCGCCTCATTTTGGATCGCCTCGCCTCACCTCGCCTCGCCTCGCCTCGCCTCACTTTTGATCTCCTCCCCTCTCCTCGCCTCGCCTCATTTTGGATCGCCTCGTCTCGTTTTGGATCGCCTCGCCTCATTTTGGATCGCCTTGCCTCGCCTCGCCTCGCCTCCTTTTGGATCGCCTCACCTCGCCTCGCCTCGTTTTGGATCGCCTTGCCTCGCCTCGCCTCGCCTCATTTTGGATCGCATCGCCTCGCCTCGCCTCATTTTGGATCGCCTCATTTTGGATCGCATCGCCTCGCCTCGCCTCATTTTGGATCGCCTCGCCTCGCCTCGCATCGCCTCGACTCATTTTGGATCGCCTCGCCTTGCCTCGCCTCATTTTGGATCGCCTCGCCTCGCCTCGCCTCATTTTGGATCGCCTCGCCTCGCCTCGCCTCGCCTCAACTTGGATCGTTTCGCCTCATTTTGGATCGCCTCGCCTCGGCTCGCCTCGCCTCATTTTGGATCGCCTCGCCTCGCCTCGCCTCATTTTGGATCGCCTCGCCTCACCTCGCCTCGCCTCGCCTCGCCTCACTTTTGATCTCCTCCCCTCTCCTCGCCTCGCCTCATTTTGGATCGCCTCGCCTCGTTTTGGATCGCCTCGCCTCATTTTGGATCGCCTCGCCTCGCCTCGCCTAGCCTCTCCTCGCCTCATTTTGGATCGCCTCGCCTCACATCGCCTCGCCTCGCCTCGCCTCATTTTTGATCGCCTCGCCTCTCCTCGCCTCGCCTCATTTTGGATCGCCTCACCTCGCCTCGCCTCGCCTCATTTTGGATCGCCTCGCCTCATTTTGGATCGCCTCGCCTCTCCTCGCCTCGCCTCGCCTCATTTTGGATCGCCTCACCTCGCCTCATTTTGGATCGCCTCGCCTCGCCTCATTTTGGATCACCTCGCCTCGCCTCGCCTCATTTTCATTCGCCTCGCCTCGCCTTGCCTCGCCTCACCTTTGATCGTTTCGCTTCATTTTGGATCGCCTCGCCTCGCCTCGCCTCATTTTGGATCGCCTCGCCTCGCCTCGCCTCATTTTGGATCGCCTCGCCTCACCTCTCCTCACCTCACATCGCCTAGCCGCATTTTGGATCGCCTCGCCTCGCCTTGCCTCGCCTCATTTTGGATCGCCTCGCCTCACCTCGCCTCGCCTCTCCTAGCCTCATTTTGAATCGCCTCGCCTCGCCTTGCCTCGCCTCATTTTGGATCGCCTCGCCTCACCTCGCCTCGCCTCATTTTGGATCGCCTCGCCTCGCCTCGCCTCCTTTTGGATTGCCTCGCCTCGCCTCGCCTCGCCTCCATTTGGATTGCCTCGCCTCGCCTCGCCTCATTTTGGATCGCCTCGCCTCATTTTGGATCGCCTCGCCTCGCCTCGCCTCACCTCGCCTCGCCTCATTTTGGATCGCCTCGCCTCGCCTCTCCTCGCCTCGCCTCATTTTGGATCGCCACGCCTCACCTCGCCTCGCCTCATTTTGGTTCGCCTCACCTCATTTTGGATCGGATCGCCTCGCCTCGCCTCACCTTGCCTCGCCTCATTTTGGATCGCGGCGCCTCGCCTCGCCTCATTTTGGATTGCCTCGCATCGCCTCGCCTCGCCTCATTTTGAATCGCCTCGCCTCATTTTGGATCGCCTCGCCTCGCCTCGCCTCGCCTCGCCTCATTTTCGATCGCCTCGCCTCGCCTTGCCTCGCCTCACCTTGGATCGTTTTGCCTCATTTTGGATCGCCTCACCTCGCCTCACCTCATTTTGGATCGCCTCGCCTCGCCTCGCCTCGCCACACCATGCCTCGCCACGCCTCACCTCGCCTCATTTTGGATCGCCTCGCCTCGCCTCGCCACGCCTCACCTCGCCACGCGTCGCCTCGCCTCATTTTGGATCGCCTCGCCTCACCTCGCCACGCCTCGCCTCGCCTCGCCTCCTTTTGGATCGCCTCGCTTCGCCTTGCCTCGCCTCATTATGGATCGCCTCGCCTCACCTCGCCTAGCCTCGCCTCGCCTAGCCTCACTTAGGATCGCCTCGCCTCGCCTTGCCTCGCCTCATTTTCGATCGCCTCGCCTCGGCTCGCCACGCCTCGCCTCGCCTCATTTTGGATCGCCTCGACACGCCATGCCTCGCCTCATTTTGGATCACCCCGCCTCGCCTCGCCACGCCTCGCCTCGCCTCGCCTCATTTTGGATCGCCTCGCCTCGCCTCGCCTCGCCTCATTTTGGATCGCATCGCCTCTCCTCGCCTCACCTCGCCTCGCCTCATTTTGGATCGCCTCGCCTCGCCTCGCCTCACCTTGGATCGTTTCGCCTCATTTTGGATCGCCTCGCCTCGGCTCGCGTCGCCTCATTTTGGATCGCCTCGCCTCGCCTCCCCTCATTTTGGATCGCCTCGCCTCACCTCGCCTCGCCTCGCCTCGCCTCACTTTTGATCTCCTCCCCTCTCCTCGCCTCGCCTCATTTTGGATCGCCTCGTCTCGTTTTGGATCGCCTCGCCTCATTTTGGATCGCCTTGCCTCGCCTCGCCTCGCCTCCTTTGGGATCGCCTCACCTCGCCTCGCCTCGTTTTGGATCGCCTCGCCTCGCCTCGCCTCGCCTCATTTTGGATCGCATCGCCTCGCCTCGCCTCATTTTGGATCGCCTCATTTTGGATCGCATCGCCTCGCCTCGCCTCATTTTGGATCGCCTCGCCTCGCCTCGCATCGCCTCGACTCATTTTGGATCGCCTCGCCTCGCCTCGCCTCATTTTGGATCGCCTCGCCTCGCCTCGCCTCATTTTGGATCGCCTCGCCTCGCCTCGCCTCGCCTCACCTTGGATCGTTTCGCCTCATTTTGGATCGCCTCGCCTCGGCTCGCCTCGCCTCATTTTGGATCGCCTCGCCTCGCCTCGCCTCATTTTGGATCGCCTCGCCTCACCTCGCCTCGCCTCGCCTCGCCTCGCCTCACTTTTGATCTCCTCCCCTCTCCTCGCCTCGCCTCATTTTGGATCGCCTCGCCTCGTTTTGGATCGCCTCGCCTCATTTTGGATCGCCTCGCCTCGCCTCGCCTAGCCTCTCCTCGCCTCATTTTGGATCGCCTCGCCTCACATCGCCTCGCCTCGCCTCGCCTCATTTTTGTTCGCCTCGCCTCTCCTCGCCTCGCCTCATTTTGGATCGCCTCACCTCGCCTCGCCTCGCCTCATTTTGGATCGCCTCGCCTCTCCTCGCCTCGCCTCGCCTCATTTTGGATCGCCTCACCTCGCCTCATTTTGGATCGCCTCGCCTCGCCTCATTTTGGATCACCTCGCCTCGCCTCGCCTCATTTTCATTCGCCTCGCCTCGCCTTGCCTCGCCTCACCTTTGATCGTTTCGCCTCATTTTGGATCGCCTCGCCTCGCCTCGCCTCATTTTGGATCGCCTCGCCTCGCCTCGCCTCATTTTGGATCGCCTCGCCTCACCTCTCCTCACCTCACATCGCCTAGCCTCATTTTGGATCGCCTCGCCTCGCCTTGCCTCGCCTCATTTTGGATCGCCTCGCCTCACCTCGCCTCGCCTCTCCTAGCCTCATTTTGAATCGCCTCGCCTCGCCTTGCCTCGCCTCATTTTGGATCGCCTCGCCTCACCTCGCCTCGCCTCATTTTGGATCGCCTCGCCTCGCCTCGCCTCCTTTTGGATCGCCTCGCCTCCCCTCGCCTCACCTCCATTTGGATTGCCTCGCCTCGCCTCGCCTCATTTTGGATCGCCTCGCCTCATTTTGGATCGCCTCGCCTCGCCTCGCCTCACCTCGCCTCGCCTCATTTTGGATCGCCTCGCCTCGCCTCTCCTCGCCTCGCCTCATTTTGGATCGCCACGCCTCACCTCGCCTCGCCTCATTTTGGATCGCCTCGCCTGATTTTGGATCGCAACGCCTCGCCTCGCCTCACCTCGCCTCGCCTCATTTTGGATCGCCGCGCCTCGCCTCGCCTCATTTTGGGTCGCCTCGCCTCACCTCGCCTCGCCTCATTTTGGATCGCCTCGCCTCGCCTCGCCTCATTTTGGATCGCCTAACCTCGCCTCTCCTCATTTTGGATCGCCTCGCCTCGCCTCGCCTCATTTTGGATCGCATCGCCTCGCCTCGCCTCGCCTCATTTTGGATCGCCTCGCCTCACCTCGCCTCGCCTCGCCTCGCCTACCCTCATTTTGGATCGCCTCGCCTCGCCTCGCCTCATTTTGGATCGCCTCGCCTCACCTCGCCTCGCCTCGCCTCGCCTAGCCTCTTTTTGGATCGCTTCGCCTCGCCTTGCCTCGCCTCATTTTGGATCGCCTCGCCTCGCCTCGCCTCGCCTCATTTTGGATCGCCTCGACTCGCCTCTCCTCGCCTCGCCTCCTTTTGGATCGCCACGCCTCACCTCGCCTCGCCTCATTTTGGATCGCCTCGCCTCATTTTGGATCGCATCGCCTCGCCTCGCCTCACCTCGCCTCGCCTCATTTTGGATCACCGCGCCTCGCCTCGCCTCATTTTGGATCGCCTCGCATCGCCTCGCCTCGCCTCATTTTGAATCGCCTCGCCTCATTTTGGATCGCCTCGCCTCGCCTCGCCTCATTTTCGATCGCCTCGCCTCGCCTCGCCTGACCTTGGATCGTTTCGCCTTATTTTGGATTGCCTCGGCTCGCATCGCCTCACCTCATTTTGGATCGCCTCGCCTCGCCTCGCCTCATTTTCGATCGCCTCGCCTCGCCTCGCCTCACCTTGGATCGTTTCGCCTTATTTTGGATCGCCTCGCCTCGCCTCGCTTCACCTCATTTTGGATCGCCTCGCCTCGCCTCGCCTCGCCTCGCCTCGTTTTGGATCGCCTCGCCTCGCATCTCCTCATTTTGTATCGCCTCGCCTCATTTTGGATCGCCTCGCCTCGCCTCGCCTCGCCTCATTTTGGATCACCTCGCTTCGTTTTTGATCGCCTCGCCTCGCCTCATTTTGGATCGCCTCACCTCGCCTCGCCTCGCCTCATTTTGGATCACCTCGCTTCGTTTTTGATCGCCTCGCCTCGCCTCGCCTCATTTTGGATCACCTCGCCTCGCCTCGCCTCATTTTGGATCGCCTCGCCTCGTTTTGGATCGCCTCGCCTCGTTTTGGATCGCCTCGCCTCGCCTTGCATCGCCTCATTTTGGATCGCCTCGCCTCACCACGCCTCACCTCATTTTGGATCGCCTCGCCTCGCCACGCCTCGCCTCATTTTGGATTGCCTCGCCTTGCCTCTCCTCGCGTCGCCTCCTTTTGGATCGCCACGCCTCGCCTCGCCTCGCCTCATTTTGGTTCGCCTCGCCTCATTTTGGATCGCCGCGCCTCGCCGCGCCTCATTTTGGATTGCCTCGCATCGCCTCGCCTCGCCTCATTTTGAATCGCCTCGCCTCATTTTGGATCGCCTCGCCTCGCCTCGCCTCGCCTCATTTTCGATCGCCTCGCCTCGCCTCGCCTCGCCTCACCTCACCTTGGATCTTTTCGCCTTATTTTGGATCGCCTCGCCTCACCTCGCCTCACCTCATTTTGAATCGCCTCGCCTCATTTTGGAACGCCTCGCCTCATTTTGGATCGCCTCGCCTCGCCTCGCCTCATTTTGAATCGCCTCGCCTCGCCTCGCCTCGCCTCACCTTGGATCGTTTCGCCTTATTTTGGAACGCCTCGCCGCGCCTCGCTTCTCCTCACCTCATTTTAGATCGCCTCGCCTCGCCTCGCCTTGCCACGCCTCACCCCGCCACGCCTCGCCTCGCCTCATTTTGGATCGCCTCGCCTCACCTCGCCTCGCCTCATTTTGAATCGCCTCGCCTCGCCTCACCTCATTTTGGATCGCCTCGCCTCATTTTGGATCGCATCGCCTCGCCTCGCCTCACCACGCCTCGCCTCATTTTGGATCGCCGCGCCTTGCCTCATTTTGGATCGCCTCACCTCATTTTGGATCGCCTCGCCTCGCCTCGCTTCACCTCGCCTCGCCTCATTTTGGATCGCCGCGCCTCGCCTCGCCTCGCCTCATTTTGGATCGCCTCGCCTCGCCTCGCCTCGCCACGCCTCTCCTCACCTCATTTTGAATCGCCTCGCCTCGCCTCGCCTCGCCTCATTTTGGATCGCCTCGCCTCACCTCGCCTCGCCTCGCCTCGCCTCATTTTGGATCGCCGCGCCTCACGTCGCCTCGCCTCGCCTCGCCTCATTTTTGATCGCCTCGCCTCTCCTCGCCTCGCCTCATTTTGGATCGCCATACCTCGCCTCGCCTCGCCTCATTTTGGATCGCCTCGCCTCTCCTCGCCTCACCTCATTATGGATCGCCTCACCTTGCCTCGCCTCGCCTCATTTTGGATCGCCTCGCCTCGCCTCGCCTCATTTTGGATCGCCTCGCCTCATTTTGGATCGCTTTGACTCGCCTCACCTCGCCTCGCCTCATTTTGGATCGCCTTGCCTCGCCTCGCCTCGCGTTGCCACACCTCATTTTGGATCACCTCGCCTCGCCTCGCCTCATTTTGGATCACCTCGCCTCGCCTCGCCTCTCCTCATTTTGGATCGCCGTGCCTCGCCTCGCCTCGCCTCATTTTGGATCGCCTCGCCTCGCCTCGCCTCGCCACACCATGCCTCGCCACGCCTCACCTCGCCTCATTTTGGATCGCCTCGCCTCGCCTCGCCACGCCTCACCTCGCCACGCGTCGCCTCGCCTCATTTTGGATCGCCTCGCCTCGCCTCGCCATACCTCGCCTCGCCTCGCCTCCTTTTGGATCGCCTCGCCTCGCCTTGCCTCGCCTCATTATGGATCGCCTCGCCTCACCTCGCCTCGCCTCGCCTCGCCTAGCCTCACTTAGGATCGCCTCGCCTCGCCTTGCCTCGCCTCATTTTCGATCGCCTCGCCTCGCCTCATTTTGGATCGCCTCGCCTCGGCTCGCCATGCCTCGCCTCGCCTCATTTTGGATCGCCTCGACACGCCATGCCTCGCCTCATTTTGGATCGCCCCGCCTCGCCTCGCCACGCCTCGCCTCGCCTCGCCTCATTTTGGATCGCCTCGCCTCGCCTCGCCTCGCCCATTTTTGGATCGCCTCTCCTCGCCTTGTCTCGCCTCATTTTGGATGGCCTCGCCTCGCCTCGCCTGGCCTCACCTCATTTTGGATCGCCTCGCCTCGCCTTGCCTCACCTCCTTTTGGGTCGCCTCGCCTCGCCTCGCCTCAGTTTGGATCACCTCGCCTCATTTTGGATCGCATCGCCTCTCCTCGCCTCACCTCGCCTCGCCTCATTTTGGATCGCCTCGCCTCGCCTCGCCTCATTTTGGATCGCCGCGCCTCGCCTCGCCTCGCCTCATTTTGGGTCGCCTCGCCTCGCCTCGCCTCATTTTGGATCGCCTAACCTCGCCTCTCCTCATTTTGGATCGCCTCGCCTCGCCTCGCCTCATTTTGGATCGCATCGCCTCGCCTCGCCTCGCCTCATTTTGGATCGCCTCGCCTCACCTCGCCTCGCCTCGCCTCGCCTACCCTCATTTTGGATCGCCTCGCCTCGCCTCGCCTCATTTTGGATCGCCTCGCCTCACCTCGCCTCGCCTCGCCTCGCCTAGCCTCTTTTTGGATCGCTTCGCCTCGCCTTGCCTCGCCTCATTTTGGATCGCCTCGCCTCGCCTCGCCTCGCCTCATTTTGGATCGCCTCGACTCGCCTCTCCTCGCCTCGCCTCCTTTTGGATCGCCACGCCTCACCTCGCCTCGCCTCATTTTGGATCGCCTCGCCTCATTTTGGATCGCATCGCCTCGCCTCGCCTCACCTCGCCTCGCCTCATTTTGGATCACCGCGCCTCGCCTCGCCTCATTTTGGATCGCCTCGCATCGCCTCGCCTCGCCTCATTTTGAATCGCCTCGCCTCATTTTGGATCGCCTCGCCTCGCCTCGCCTCATTTTCGATCGCCTCGCCTCGCCTCGCCTGACCTTGGATCGTTTCGCCTTATTTTGGATTGCCTCGGCTCGCATCGCCTCACCTCATTTTGGATCGCCTCGCCTCGCCTCGCCTCATTTTCGATCGCCTCGCCTCGCCTCGCCTCACCTTGGATCGTTTCGCCTTATTTTGGATCGCCTCGCCTCGCCTCGCTTCACCTCATTTTGGATCGCCTCGCCTCGCCTCGCCTCGCCTCGCCTCGTTTTGGATCGCCTCGCCTCGCATCTCCTCATTTTGTATCGCCTCGCCTCATTTTGGATCGCCTCGCCTCGCCTCGCCTCGCCTCATTTTGGATCACCTCGCTTCGTTTTTGATCGCCTCGCCTCGCCTCATTTTGGATCGCCTCACCTCGCCTCGCCTCGCCTCATTTTGGATCACCTCGCTTCGTTTTTGATCGCCTCGCCTCGCCTCGCCTCATTTTGGATCACCTCGCCTCGCCTCGCCTCATTTTGGATCGCCTCGCCTCGTTTTGGATCGCCTCGCCTCGTTTTGGATCGCCTCGCCTCGCCTTGCATCGCCTCATTTTGGATCGCCTCGCCTCACCACGCCTCACCTCATTTTGGATCGCCTCGCCTCGCCACGCCTCGCCTCATTTTGGATTGCCTCGCCTTGCCTCTCCTCGCGTCGCCTCCTTTTGGATCGCCACGCCTCGCCTCGCCTCGCCTCATTTTGGTTCGCCTCGCCTCATTTTGGATCGCCGCGCCTCGCCTCGCCTCATTTTGGATTGCCTCGCATCGCCTCGCCTCGCCTCATTTTGAATCGCCTCGCCTCATTTTGGATCGCCTCGCCTCGCCTCGCCTCGCCTCATTTTCGATCGCCTCGCCTCGCCTCGCCTCGCCTCACCTCACCTTGGATCTTTTCGCCTTATTTTGGATCGCCTCGCCTCACCTCGCCTCACCTCATTTTGAATCGCCTCGCCTCATTTTGGAACGCCTCGCCTCATTTTGGATCGCCTCGCCTCGCCTCGCCTCATTTTGAATCGCCTCGCCTCGCCTCGCCTCGCCTCACCTTGGATCGTTTCGCCTTATTTTGGAACGCCTCGCCGCGCCTCGCTTCTCCTCACCTCATTTTAGATCGCCTCGCCTCGCCTCGCCTTGCCACGCCTCACCCCGCCACGCCTCGCCTCGCCTCATTTTGGATCGCCTCGCCTCACCTCGCCTCGCCTCATTTTGAATCGCCTCGCCTCGCCTCACCTCATTTTGGATCGCCTCGCCTCATTTTAGATCGCATCGCCTCGCCTCGCCTCACCACGCCTCGCCTCATTTTGGATCGCCGCGCCTTGCCTCATTTTGGATCGCCTCACCTCATTTTGGATCGCCTCGCCTCGCCTCGCTTCACCTCGCCTCGCCTCATTTTGGATCGCCGCGCCTCGCCTCGCCTCGCCTCATTTTGGATCGCCTCGCCTCGCCTCGCCTCGCCACGCCTCTCCTCACCTCATTTTGAATCGCCTCGCCTCGCCTCGCCTCGCCTCATTTTGGATCGCCTCGCCTCACCTCGCCTCGCCTCGCCTCGCCTCATTTTGGATCGCCGCGCCTCACGTCGCCTCGCCTCGCCTCGCCTCATTTTTGATCGCCTCGCCTCTCCTCGCCTCGCCTCATTTTGGATCGCCATACCTCGCCTCGCCTCGCCTCATTTTGGATCGCCTCGCCTCTCCTCGCCTCACCTCATTATGGATCGCCTCACCTTGCCTCGCCTCGCCTCATTTTGGATCGCCTCGCCTCGCCTCGCCTCATTTTGGATCGCCTCGCCTCATTTTGGATCGCTTTGACTCGCCTCACCTCGCCTCGCCTCATTTTGGATCGCCTTGCCTCGCCTCGCCTCGCGTTGCCACACCTCATTTTGGATCACCTCGCCTCGCCTCGCCTCATTTTGGATCACCTCGCCTCGCCTCGCCTCTCCTCATTTTGGATCGCCGTGCCTCGCCTCGCCTCGCCTCATTTTGGATCGCCTCGCCTCGCCTCGCCTCGCCACACCATGCCTCGCCACGCCTCACCTCGCCTCATTTTGGATCGCCTCGCCTCGCCTCGCCACGCCTCACCTCGCCACGCGTCGCCTCGCCTCATTTTGGATCGCCTCGCCTCGCCTCGCCACGCCTCGCCTCGCCTCGCCTCCTTTTGGATCGCCTCGCCTCGCCTTGCCTCGCCTCATTATGGATCGCCTCGCCTCACCTCGCCTCGCCTCGCCTCGCCTAGCCTCACTTAGGATCGCCTCGCCTCGCCTTGCCTCGCCTCATTTTCGATCGCCTCGCCTCGCCTCATTTTGGATCGCCTCGCCTCGGCTCGCCATGCCTCGCCTCGCCTCATTTTGGATCGCCTCGACACGCCATGCCTCGCCTCATTTTGGATCGCCCCGCCTCGCCTCGCCACGCCTCGCCTCGCCTCGCCTCATTTTGGATCGCCTCGCCTCGCCTCGCCTCGCCCATTTTTGGATCGCCTCTCCTCGCCTTGTCTCGCCTCATTTTGGATGGCCTCGCCTCGCCTCGCCTGGCCTCACCTCATTTTGGATCGCCTCGCCTCGCCTTGCCTCACCTCCTTTTGGGTCGCCTCGCCTCGCCTCGCCTCAGTTTGGATCACCTCGCCTCATTTTGGATCGCATCGCCTCTCCTCGCCTCACCTCGCCTCGCCTCATTTTGGATCGCCTCGCCTCGCCTCGCCTCATTTTGGATCGCCGCGCCTCGCCTCGCCTCGCCTCATTTTGGATCGCCTCGCCTCGCCTCGCCTCGCCACGCCTCTCCTCACCTCATTTTGAATCGCCTCGCCTCGCCTCGCCTCGCCTCATTTTGGATCGCCTCGCCTCACCTCGCCTCGCCTCGCCTCGCCTCATTTTGGATCGCCGCGCCTCACGTCGCCTCGCCTCGCCTCGCCTCATTTTTGATCGCCTCGCCTCTCCTCGCCTCGCCTCATTTTGGATCGCCATACCTCGCCTCGCCTCGCCTCATTTTGGATCGCCTCGCCTCTCCTCGCCTCACCTCATTATGGATCGCCTCACCTTGCCTCGCCTCGCCTCATTTTGGATCGCCTCGCCTCGCCTCGCCTCATTTTGGATCGCCTCGCCTCATTTTGGATCGCTTTGACTCGCCTCACCACGCCTCGCCTCATTTTGGATCGCCTTGCCTCGCCTCGCCTCGCGTTGCCACACCTCATTTTGGATCACCTCGCCTCGCCTCGCCTCATTTTGGATCACCTCGCCTCGCCTCGCCTCTCCTCATTTTGGATCGCCTCGCCTCGCCTCGCCTCGCCACACCATGCCTCGCCACGCCTCACCTCGCCTCATTTTGGATCGCCTCGCCTCGCCTCGCCACGCCTCACTTCGCCACGCGTCGCCTCGCCTCATTTTGGATCGCCTCGCCTCGCCTCGCCATACCTCGCCTCGCCTCGCCTCCTTTTGGATCGCCTCGCCTCACCTCGCCTCGCCTCGCCTCGCCTAGCCTCACTTAGGATCGCCTCGCCTCGCCTTGCCTCGCCTCATTTTCGATCGCCTCGCCTCGCCTCATTTTGGATCGCCTCGCCTCGGCTCGCCATGCCTCGCCTCGCCTCATTTTGGATCGCCTCGACACGCCATGCCTCGCCTCATTTTGGATCGCCCCGCCTCGCCTCGCCACGCCTCGCCTCGCCTCGCCTCATTTTGGATCGCCTCGCCTCGCCTCGCCTCGCCTCATTTTGGATCGCCTCTCCTCGCCTTGCCTCGCCTCATTTTGAATGGCCTCGCCTCGCCTCGCCTGGCCTCACCTCATTTTGGATCGCCTCGCCTCGCCTTGCCTCACCTCCTTTTGGGTCGCCTCGCCTCGCCTCGCCTCAGTTTGGATCACCTCGCCTCATTTTGGATCGCATCGCCTCTCCTCGCCTCACCTCGCCTCGCCTCATTTTGGATCGCCTCGCCTCGCCTCGCCTCATTTTGGATCGCCTCGCCTCGCCTCGCCTCAGTTTGGATCGCCTCGCCTCGCCTCACCTCATTTTGAATCGCCTCGCCTCATTTTGGAACGCCTCGCCTCATTTTGGATCGCCTCGCCTCGCCTCATTTTGAGTCACCTCGCCTCGCCTCGCCTCGCCTCACCTTGGATCGTTTCGCCTTATTTTGGATCGCCTCGCCTCGCCTCGCTTCTCCTCACCTCATTTTAGATCGCCTCGCCTCGCTTCGCCTCGCCTCGTTTTGGATCGCCTCGCCTCGCCTCGCCTCTCCTCATTTTGGATCGCCTCGCCTCATTTTGGATCGCCTCGCCTCGCCTCGCCTCATTTTGGATCGCCTCACCTCGCCTTGCATCGCCTCATTTTGGATCGCCTCGCCTCGCCTCGCCTCATTTTGGATCGCCTCGCCTCATTTCGGATCGCCTCGCCTCATTTTGGATCGCCACGCCTCATTTTGGATCGCCTCGCCTCGCCTTGCCTCACCACATTTTGGATCGCCTCGTCTCGCCTCGCCTCGCCACATTTTGGATCGCCTCTCCTCGCCTCGCCTCATTTTGGATCGCCTCGCCTCGCCTCGCCTCATTTTGGATCGCCTCGCCTCGCCTCGCCTTGCCACGCCTCACCCCGCCACGCCTCGCCTCGCCTCATTTTGGATCGCCTCGCCTCGCCTCGCCTCGCCTCGCCTCATTTTGAATCGCCTCGCCTCGCCTCGCCTCGCCTCATTTTGGATCGCCTCGCCTCATTTTGGATCGCATCGCCTCGCCTCGCCTCACCACGCCTCGCCTCATTTTGGATCGCCGCGCCTTGCCTCATTTTGGATCACCTCACCTCATTTTGGATCGCCTCGCCTCACCTCGCCTCGCCTCGCCTCGCCTCATTTTGGATCGCCGCGCCTCACTTCGCCTCGCCTCGCCTCATTTTTGATCTCCTCGCCTCTCCTCGCCTCGCCTCATTTTGGATCGCCTCACCTCGCCTCGCCTCGCCTCATTTTGGATCGCGTCGCCTCTCCTCGCCTCACCTCATTATGGATCGCCTCACCTTGCCTCGCCTCGCCTCATTTTGGATCGCCTCGCCTCGCCTCGCCTCGCCTCATTTTGGATCGCCTCGCCTCATTTTGGATCGCTTCGACTCGCCTCACCTCGCCTCGCCTCATTTTGGATCGCCTTGCCTCGCCTCGCCTCGCGTTGCCACACCTCATTTTGGAGCACCTCGCCTCGCCTCTCCTCATTTTGGATCGCCGTGCCTCGCCTCGCCTCGCGTCATTTTGGATCGCCTCGCCTCACCTCGCCTCGCGTCATTTTGGATCGCCTCGCCTCATTTTGAATTGCCTCGCCTCATTTTGGATCGCCTCGCCTCGCCTCATTTCCGATCGCCTCGCCTCGCCTTGCCTCGCCTCACCTTGGATCGTTTCGCCTCATTTTGGATCGCCTCGCCTCGCCTCACCTCATTTTGGATCGCCTCGCCTCGCCTCGCCTCGCCACACCATGCCTCGCTACGCCTCACCTCGCCTCATTTTGGATCGCCTCGCCTCACCACGCCTCACCTCGCCACGCGTCGCCTCGCCTCATTTTGGATCGCCTCGCCTCGCCTCGCCATGCCTCGCCTCGCCTCGCCTCCTTTTGGATCGCCTCGCCTCGCCTTGCCTCGCCTCATTATGGATCGCCTCGCCTCACCTCGCCTCGCCTCGCCTCGCCTAGCCTCACTTAGGATCGCCTCGCCTCGCCTTGCCTCGCCTCATTTTCGATCGCCTCGCCTCGCCTCATTTTGGATCGCCTCGCCTCGGCTCGCCATGCCTCGCCTTGCCTCATTTTGGATCGCCTCGATACGCCATGCCTCGCCTCATTTTGGATCGCCCCGCCTCGCCTCGCCACGCCTCGCCTCGCCTCGCCTCATTTTGGATCGCCTCGCCTCGCCTTGCCTCGCCTCATTTTGGATCGCCTCTCCTCGCCTTGCCTCGCCTCATTTTGGATGGACTCGCCTCGCCTCGCCTGGCCTCACCTCATTTTGGATCGCCTCGCCTCACCTTGCTTCACCTCCTTTTGGATCGCCTCGCCTCGCCTCGCCTCGCCTCAGTTTGGATCGCCTCGCCACATTTTGGATCGCATCGCCTCTCCTCGCCTCACCTCGCCTCGCCTCATTTTGGATCGCCTCGCCTCGCCTCGCCTCATTTTGGTTTGCCTCGCTTCGCCTCGCCTCATTTTGGATCGCCTCGCCTCGCCTTGCCTCACCTTGGATCGTTTCGCCTCATTTTGAATCGCCTCGCCTTGCCTCGCCTCATTTTGGATCGCCTCGCCTCGCCTTGCCTCGCCTCCTTTTGGATCGCCTCGCCTCACCTCGCCTCGCCTCGCGTCCTTTTGGATCGCCTCGCCTCGCCTCGCCTCATTTTGGATCGCCTCGCCTCCTTTTGGATCGCCTCGTCTCGCCTCACCTTGGATCGTTTCGCCTCATTTTGGATCGCCTCGCCTCGCCTCGTCTCCTTTTGGATCGCCTCGCCTCGCCTCGCCTCGCCTCCATTTGGATCGCCTAGCCTCGCCTCACCTCATTTTGGATCGCCTCGCCTCCTTTTGGATCGCCTCGCCTCGCCTCGCCTCCTTTTGGATCGCCTCGCCTCGCCTCGCCTCGCCTCCATTTGGATTGCCTCGCCTCGCCTCGCCTCATTTTGGATCGCCTCGCCTCGCCTCGCCTCACCTCGCCTCGCCTCATTTTGGATCGCCTCGACTCGCCTCGCCTCGCCTCACCTCGCCTCGCCTCATTTTGGATCGCCTCGACTCGCCTCGCCTTGCCTCACCTCGCCTCGCCTCATTTTGGATCGCCTCGACTCGCCTCGCCTCGCCTCACCTCGCCTCGCCTCATTTTGGATCGCCTCGACTCGCCTCGCCTCGCCTCATTTTGGATCGCCTCGCCTCGCCTCATTTTGGATCGCCTCGCCTCGCCTCGCCTCATTTTGGATCGCCTCGCCTCGCCTCGCCTCACCTTGGATCGTTTCGCCTCATTTTGAATCGCCTCGCTTCGCCTCGCCTCATTTTGGATCGCCTCGCCTCGCCTCGCCTCGCCTCATTTTGGATCGCCTCGCCTCGCCTCGCCTCGCCTCATTTTGGGTCGCCTCGCCTCACCTCGCCTCGCCTCATTTTGGATCGCCTCGCCTCACCTCGCCTCGCCTCGCCTCGCCTAGCCTCATTTTGGATCACCTCGCCTCGCCTTGCCTCGCCTCCTTTTGGATCGCCTCGCCTCGCCTCGCCTCGCCTCATTTTGGATCGCCTCGCCTCGCCTCGCCTCGCCTCATTTTGGATCGCCTCGCCTCGCCTCATTTTGGATCGCCTCGCCTCGCCTCGCCTCGCCTCGCCTCGCCTCGCCTAGCCTCTTTTTGGATCGCCTCGCCTCGCCTCGCCTCGCCTCATTTTGGATCGCCTCGCCTCGCCTCTCCTCGCCTCGCCTCCTTTTGGATCGCCACGCCTCACCTCGCCTCGCCTCATTTTGGATCGCCTCGCCTGATTTTGGATCGCAACGCCTCGCCTCGCCTCACCTCGCCTCGCCTCATTTTGGATCGCCGCGCCTCGCCTCGCCTCATTTTGGATTGCCTCGCATCGCCTCGCGTCGCCTCCTTTTGGATCGCCTCGCCTCGCCTTGCCTCGCCTCCTTTTGGATCGCCTCACCACGCCTCGCCTCATTTTGGATCGCCGCGCCTCGCCTCGCCTCATTTTGGATCGCCTCGCCTCATTTTGGATCGCCTCGCCTCGCCTCGCCTCGCCTCGCCTCATTTTGAATCGCCTCGCCTCGCCTCGCCTCGCCTCATTTTGGATCGCCTCGCCTCATTTTGGATCGCATCGCCTCGCCTCGCCTCACCACGCCTCGCCTCATTTTGGATCGCCGTGCCTTGCCTCATTTAGGATCGCCTCGCCTCATTTTGGATCGCCTCGCCTCGACTCGCCTTGCCTCGCCTCATTTTGGATCGCCTCGCCTCGCCTCGCCTCATTTTGGATCGCCTCGCTTCGCCTCGCCTCATTTTGGATCGCCTCGCCTCGCCTCGCCTTGCCACGCCTCACCCCGCCTCGCCTCGCCTCGCCTCATTTTGAATAGCCTCGCCTCGCCTCGCCTCATTTTGGATCGCCTCTCCTCATTTTGGATCGCCTCGCCTCATTTTGGATCGCATCGCCTCGCCTCGCCTCACCACGCCTCGCCTCATTTTGGATCGCCGCGCCTTGCCTCATTTTGGATCGCCTCACCTCATTTTGGATCGCCTCGCCTCGCCTCGCCTCATTTTGGATCGCCGCGCCTCACGTCGCCTCGCCTCGCCTCGCCTCATTTTTGATCGCCTCGCCTCTCCTCGCCTCGCCTCATTTTGGATCGCCTCACCTCGCCTCGCCTTGCCTCATTTTGGATCGCCTCGCCTCTCCTCGCCTCACCTCATTATGGATCGCCTCAACTTGCCTCGCCTCGCCTCATTTTGGATCGCCTCGCCTCGCCTCGCCTCATTTTGGATCGCCTCGCCTCATTTTGGATCGC
The DNA here is from genome assembly GCA_030408155.1 of Lophura swinhoii. NCBI lineage: Eukaryota > Metazoa > Chordata > Aves > Galliformes > Phasianidae > Lophura > Lophura swinhoii. The sequence continues at coordinate 9,377,384 of CM059492.1, read as the reverse complement.
TTCGACTCGCCTCACCTCGCCTCGCCTCATTTTGGATCGCCTTGCCTCGCCTCGCCTCGCGTTGCCACACCTCATTTTGGAGCACCTCGCCTCGCCTCTCCTCATTTTGGTTCGCCGTGCCTCGCCTCGCCTCGCCTCATTTTGGATCGCCTCGCCTCACCTCGCCTCGCCTCATTTTGGATCGCCTCGCCTCGCCTCGCCTCGCCTCATTTTGAATCGCCTCGCCTCATTTTGGATCGCCTCGCCTCGCCTCATTTTCGATCGCCTCGCCTCGCCTTGCCTCGCCTCACCTTGGATCGTTTCGCCTCATTTTGGATCGCCTCGCCTCGCCTCTCCTCATTTTGGATCGCCGTGCCTCGCCTCGCCTCGCCTCATTTTGGATCGCCTCGCCTCACCTCGCCTCGCCTCATTTTGGATCGCCTCGCCTCGCCTCGCCTCGCCTCATTTTGAATCGCCTCGCCTCATTTTGGATCGCCTCGCCTCGCCTCATTTTCGATCGCCTCGCCTCGCCTTGCCTCGCCTCACCTTGGATCGTTTCGCCTCATTTTGGATCGCCTCGCCTCGCCTCACCTCATTTTGGATCGCCTCACCTCGCCTCACCTCGCCTCATTTTGGATCGCCTCGCCTCGCCACGCCTCACCTCGCCACGCGTCGCCTCGCCTCATTTTGGATCGCCTCGCCTCGCCTCGCCACGCCTCGCCTCGCCTCGCCTCCTTTTGGATCGCCTCGCCTCGCCTTGCCTCGCCTCATTATGGATCGCCTCGCCTCACCTCGCCTCGCCTCGCCTCGCCTAGCCTCACTTAGGATCGCCTCGCCTCGCCTTGCCTCGCCTCATTTTCGATCGCCTCGCCTCGCCTCATTTTGGATCGCCTCGCCTCGGCTCGCCATGCCTCGCCTTGCCTCATTTTGGATCGCCTCGATACGCCATGCCTCGCCTCATTTTGGATCGCCCCGCCTCGCCTCGCCACGCCTCGCCTCGCCTCGCCTCATTTTGGATCGCCTCGCCTCGCCTTGCCTCGCCTCATTTTGGATCGCCTCTCCTCGCCTTGCCTCGCCTCATTTTGGATGGCCTCGCCTCGCCTCGCCTGGCCTCACCTCATTTTGGATCGCCTCGCCTCACCTTGCCTCACCTCCTTTTGGATCGCCTCGCCTCGCCTCGCCTCGCCTCAGTTTGGATCGCCTCGCCTCATTTTGGATCGCATCGCCTCTCCTCGCCTCTCCTCGCCTCGCCTCATTTTGGATCGCCTCGCCTCGCCTTGCCTCACCTTGGATCGTTTCGCCTCATTTTGAATCGCCTCGCCTTGCCTCTCCTCATTTTGGATCGCCTCGCCTCGCCTCGCCTCGCCTCCTTTTGGATCGCCTCGCCTCACCTCGCCTCGCCTCGCCTCCTTTTGGATCGCCTCGTCTCGCCTCCCCTCATTTTGGATCGCCTCGCCTCCTTTTGGATCGCCTCGTCTCGCCTCACCTTGGATCGTTTCGCCTCATTTTGGATCGCCTCGCCTCGCCTCGTCTCCTTTTGGATCGCCTCGCCTCGCCTAGCCTCGCCTCGCCTCCTTTTGGATCGCCTCGCCTCGCCTCGCCTCGCCTCCATTTGGATCGCCTAGCCTCGCCTCACCTCATTTTGGATCGCCTCGCCTCCTTTTGGATCGCCTCGCCTCGCCTCGCCTCCTTTTAGATCGCCTCGCCTCGCCTCGCCTCGCCTCCATTTGGATTGCCTCGCCTCGCCTCGCCTCATATTGGATCGCCTCGCCTCATTTTGGATCGCCTCGCCTCGCCTCGCCTCACCTCGCCTCGCCTCATTTTGGATCGCCTCGACTCGCCTCGCCTCGCATCACCTCGCCTCGCCTCATTTTGGATCGCCTCGACTCGCCTCGCCTTGCCTCACCTTGCCTCGCCTCATTTTGGATCGCCTCGACTCGCCTCGCCTCGCCTCACCTCGCCTCGCCTCATTTTGGATCGCCTCGACTCGCCTCGCCTCGCCTCATTTTGGATCGCCTCGCCTCGCCTCATTTTGGATCGCCTCGCCTCGCCTCATTTTGGATCGCCTCGCCTCGCCTCGCCTCACCTTGGATCGTTTCGCCTCATTTTGAATCGCCTCGCTTCGCCTCGCCTCATTTTGGATCGCCTCGCCTCGCCTCGCCTCGCCTCATTTTGGATCGCCTCGCCTCGCCTCGCCTCGCCTCATTTTGGATCGCCTCGCCTCACCTCGCCTCGCCTCATTTTGGATCGCCTCGCCTCACCTCGCCTCGCCTCGCCTCGCCTAGCCTCATTTTGGATCACCTCGCCTCGCCTTGCCTCGCCTCCTTTTGGGTCGCCTCGCCTCGCCTCGCCTCATTTTGGATCGCCTCGCCTCATTTTGGATCGCCTCGCCTCGCCTCGCCTCACCTCGCCTCGCCTCCTTTTGGATCGCCTCGCCTCGCCTCGCCTCGCCACATTTTGGATCGCCTCGCCTCGCCTCGCCTCATTTTGGATCGCCTCGCCTCGCCTCGCCTCATTTTGGATCGCCTCGCCTCGCCTCGCCTTGCCACGCCTCACCCCGCCTCGCCTCGCCTCGCCTCATTTTGAATCGCCTCGCCTCGCCTCGCCTCATTTTGAATCGCCTCGCCTCATTTTGGATCGCCTCGCCTCATTTTGGATCGCATCGCCTCGCCTCGCCTCACCACGCCTCGCCTCATTTTGGATCGCCGCGCCTTGCCTCATTTTGGATCGCCTCACCTCAGTTTGGATCGCCTCGCCTCGCCTCGCCTCACCTCGCCTCGCCTCATTTTGGATCGCCGCGCCTCGCCTCGCCTCGCCTCATTTTGGATCGCCTCGCCTCGCCTCGCCTCGCCACGCCTCTCCTCACCTCATTTTGGATCGCCTCGCCTCGCCTCGCCTCATTTTGGATCGCCTCGCCTCACCTCGCCTCGCCTCGCCTCGCCTCATTTTGGATCGCCGCGCCTCGCGTCGCCTCGCCTCGCCTCGCCTCATTTTTGATCGCCTCGCCTCTCCTCGCCTCGCCTCATTTTGGATCGCCTCACCTCACCTCGCCTCGCCTCATTTTGGATCGCCTCGCCTCTCCTCGCCTCACCTCATTATGGATCGCCTCACCTTGCCTCGCCTCGCCTCATTTTGGATCGCCTCGCCTCGCCTCGCCTCGCCTCATTTTGGATCGCCTTGCCTCGCCTCGCCTCGCGTTGCCACACCTCATTTTGGATCACCTCGCCTCGCCTCGCCTCATTTTGGATCACCTCGCCTCGCCTCGCCTCTCCTCATTTTGGATCGCCGTGCCTCGCCTCGCCTCGCCTCACTTTGGATCGCCTCGCCTCGCCTCGCCTCGCCACACCATGCCTCGCCACACCTCACCTCGCCTCATTTTGGATCGCCTCGCCTCGCCTCGCCACGCCTCACCTCGCCTCACCTCACCTCGCCTCATTTTGGATCGCCTCGCCTCGCCTCGCCTCGCGTTGCCACACCTCATTTTGGATCACCTCGCCTCGCCTCGCCTCATTTTGGATCACCTCGCCTCGCCTCGCCTCTCCTCATTTTGGATCGCCGTGCCTCGCCTCGCCTCGCCTCATTTTGGATCGCCTCGCCTCGCCTCGCCTCGCCACACCATGCCTCGCCACGCCTCACCTCGCCTCATTTTGGATCGCCTCGCCTCGCCTCGCCACGCCTCACCTCGCCTCACCTCACCTCGCCTCATTTTGGATCGCCTCGCCTCGCCTTGCCTCGCCTCATTTTGGATCGCCTCGCCTCGCCGCGCCTCATTTTGGATCGCCTCGCCTCACCTCGCCTCGCCTCGCCTCGCCTAGCCTCATTTTGGATCGCCTCGCCTCTCCTCGCCTCGCCTAGCCTCATTTTGGATCACCTCGCCTCGCCTCGCCTCGCCTCATTTTGGATCGCCTCGACTCGCCTTGCCTCGCCTCATTTTGGATTGCCTCACCTCGCCTCGCCTCATTTTGGATCGCCTCGCCTCGCCTCGCCTCACCTTGGATCGTTTCGCCTCATTTTGAATCGCCTCGCTTCGCCTCGCCTCATTTTGTATCGCCTCACCTCGCCTCGCCTCATTTTGTATCGCCTCGCCTCGCCTCGCCTCATTTTGGATCGCCTCGCCTCGCCTCATTTTGGTTCGCCTCACCTCAGATCGCCTTGCCTCATTATGGATCGCCTCGCCTCGCCTCGCCTCATTTTGGATCGCCTCGCCTCACCTCGCCTCGCCTCGCCTCGCCTAGCCTCATTTTGGGTCGCCTCGCCTCGCCTTGCCTCACCTCATTTTGGATCGCCTCGCCTCGCCTCGCCTCATTTTGGATCGCCTCGCCTCGCCTCGCTTCGCCTCGCCTCGCCTAGCCTCATTTTGGATCGCCTCGCCTCGCGTCACTTTGGATCGCCTCGCCTCCTTTTGGTTCGCCTCGCTTCGCCTCGCCTCATTTTGTATAGCCTCACCTCGCCTCGCCTCATTTTGGTTCGCCTCGCCTCGCCTCGCCTCGCCTCATTTTGGATCGCCTCGCCTCACCTCTCCTCACCTCACATTGCCTAGCCTCATTTTGGATCGCCTCGCCTCGCCTTGCCTCGCCTCATTTTGGATCGCCTCGCCTCACCTCGCCTCGCCTCTCCTAGCCTCATTTTGAATCGCCTCGCCTCGCCTTGCCTCGCCTCATTTTGGATCGCCTCGCCTCACCTCGCCTCGCCTCTCCTAGCCTCATTTTGAATCGCCTCGCCTCGCCTTGCCTCGCCTCATTTTGGATCGCCTCGCCTCACCTCGCCTCGCCTCATTTTGGATCGCCTCGCCTCGCCTCGCCTCCTTTTGGATCGCCTCGCCTCGCCTCGCCTCGCCTCCATTTGGATTGCCTCGCCTCGCCTCGCCTCATTTTGGATCGCCTCGCCTCATTTTGGATCGCCTCGCCTCACCTCGCCTCACCTCGCCTCGCCTCATTTTGGATCGCCTCGCCTCGCCTCTCCTCGCCTCGCCTCATTTTGGATCGCCACGCCTCACCTCGCCTCGCCTCATTTTGGATCGCCTCGCCTGATTTTGGATCGCAACGCCTCGCCTCGCCTCACCTCGCCTCGCCTCATTTTGGATCGCCGCGCCTCGCCTCGCCTCATTTTGGGTCGCCTCGCATCACCTCGCCTCGCCTCCTTTTGGATCGCCTCGCCTCGCCTTGCCTCGCCTCCTTTTGGATCGCCTCACCTCGCCTCGCCTCATTTTGGATCGCCTCGCCTCATTTTGGATCGCCTCGCCTCGCCTCGCCTCACCTCGCCTCGCCTCATTTTGGATCGCCTCGCCTCGCCTCGCCTCATTTTGGATCGCCTCACCTCGCCTCTCCTCATTTTGGATCGCCTCGCCTCGCCTCGCCTCATTTTGGATCGCATCGCCTCGCCTCGCCTCGCCTCATTTTGGATCGCCTCGCCTCACCTCGCCTCGCCTCGCCTCGCCTACCCTCATTTTGGATCGCCTCGCCTCGCCTCGCCTCATTTTGGATCGCCTCGCCTCACCTCGCCTCGCCTCATTTTGGATCGCCACGCCTCGCCTCGCCTAGCCTCTTTTTGGATCGCTTCGCCTTGCCTTGCCTCGCCTCATTTTGGATCGCCTCGCCTCGCCTCGCCTCGCCTCATTTTGGATCGCCTCGCCTCGCCTCGCCTCGCCTCATTTTGGATCGCCTCGACTCGCCTCTCCTCGCCTCGCCTCCTTTTGGATCGCCACGCCTCACCTCGCCTCGCCTCATTTTGGATCGCCTCGCCTCATTTTGGATCGCATCGCCTCGCCTCGCCTCACCTCGCCTCGCCTCATTTTGGATCGCCGCGCCTCGCCTCGCCTCAATTTGGATCGCCTCGCATCGCCTCGCCTCGCCTCATTTTGAATCGCCTCGCCTCATTTTGGATTGCCACGCCTCACCTCGCCTCGCCTCATTTTGGATCGCCTCGCCTGATTTTGGATCGCAACGCCTCGCCTCGCCTCACCTCGCCTCGCCTCATTTTGGATCGCCGCGCCTCGCCTCGCCTCATTTTGGGTCGCCTCGCATCACCTCGCCTCGCCTCCTTTTGGATCGCCTCGCCTCGCCTTGCCTCGCCTCCTTTTGGATCGCCTCACCTCGCCTCGCCTCATTTTGGATCGCCTCGCCTCATTTTGGATCGCCTCGCCTCGCCTCGCCTCACCTCGCCTCGCCTCATTTTGGATCGCCTCGCCTCGCCTCGCCTCATTTTGGATCGCCTCACCTCGCCTCTCCTCATTTTGGATCGCCTCGCCTCGCCTCGCCTCATTTTGGATCGCATCGCCTCGCCTCGCCTCGCCTCATTTTGGATCGCCTCGCCTCACCTCGCCTCGCCTCGCCTCGCCTACCCTCATTTTGGATCGCCTCGCCTCGCCTCGCCTCATTTTGGATCGCCTCGCCTCACCTCGCCTCGCCTCATTTTGGATCGCCACGCCTCGCCTCGCCTAGCCTCTTTTTGGATCGCTTCGCCTTGCCTTGCCTCGCCTCATTTTGGATCGCCTCGCCTCGCCTCGCCTCGCCTCATTTTGGATCGCCTCGCCTCGCCTCGCCTCGCCTCATTTTGGATCGCCTCGACTCGCCTCTCCTCGCCTCGCCTCCTTTTGGATCGCCACGCCTCACCTCGCCTCGCCTCATTTTGGATCGCCTCGCCTCATTTTGGATCGCATCGCCTCGCCTCGCCTCACCTCGCCTCGCCTCATTTTGGATCGCCGCGCCTCGCCTCGCCTCAATTTGGATCGCCTCGCATCGCCTCGCCTCGCCTCATTTTGAATCGCCTCGCCTCATTTTGGATTGCCTCGCCTCGCCTCGCCTCATTTTCGATCGCCTCGCCTCGCCTCGCCTGACCTTGGATCGTTTCGCCTTATTTTGGATTGCCTCGGCTCGCCTCGCCTCACCTCATTTTGGATCGCCTCGCCTCGCCTCGCCTCATTTTCGATCGCCTCGCCTCGCCTCGCCTCACCTTGGATCGTTTCGCCTTATTTTGGATCGCCTCGCCTCGCCTCGCTTCACCTCATTTTGGATCGCCTCGCCTCACCTCGCCTCGCCTCGTTTTGGATCGCCTCGCCTCGCATCTCCTCATTTTGTATCGCCTCGCCTCATTTTGGATCGCCTCGGCTCGCCTCGCCTCGCCTCATTTTGGATCACCTCGCTTCGTTTTTGATCGCCTCGCCTCGCCTCGCCTCATTTTGGATCGCCTCACCTCGCCTCGCCTCGCCTCATTTTGGATCACCTCGCTTCGTTTTTGATCGCCTCGCCTCGCCTCATTTTGGATCACCTCGCCTCGCCTCGCCTCATTTTGGATCGCCTCGCCTCGTTTTGGATCGCCTCGCCTCATTTTGGATCGCCTCGCCTCGCCTCGCCTCGCCTCATTTTGAATCGCCTCGCCTCGCCTCGCCTCGCCTCATTTTGGATCGCCTCTCCTCGCCTCGCCTCGCCTCATTTTGAATCGCCTCGCCTCGCCTCGCCTCGCCTCGCCTCATTTTGGATCGCCTCGCCTCATTTTGGATCGCATCGCCTCGCCTCGCCTCACCACGCCTCGCCTCATTTTGGATCGCCGCGCCTTGCCTCATTTTGGATTGCCTCACCTCATTTTGGATCGCCTCGCCTCACCTCGCCTCGCCTCGCCTCGCCTCATTTTGGATCGCCGCGCCTCACGTCGCCTCGCCTCGCCTGGCCTCATTTTTGATCGCCTCGCCTCTCCTCGCCTCGCCTCATTTTGGATCGCCTCACCTCGCCTCGCCTCGCCTCATTTTGGATCGCCTCGCCTCTCCTCGCCTCACCTCATTATGGATCGCCTCACCTTGCCTCGCCTCGCCTCATTTTGGATCGCCTCGCCTCGCCTCGCCTCGCCTCATTTTGGATCGCCTCGCCTCATTTTGGATCGCTTCGACTCGCCTCACCTCGCCTCGCCTCATTTTGGATCGCCTTGCCTCGCCTCGCCTCGCGTTGCCACACCTCATTTTGGAGCACCTCGCCTCGCCTCGCCTCATTTTGGATCGCCTCGCCTCGCCTCGCCTCGCCTCATTTTGAATTGCCTCGCCTCATTTTGGATCGCCTCGCCTCGCCTCATTTTCGATCGCCTCGCCTCGCCTTGCCTCGCCTCACCTTGGATCGTTTCGCCTCATTTTGGATCGCCTCGCCTCGCCTCACCTCATTTTGGATCGCCTCGCCTCGCCTCGCCTCGCCACACCATGCCTCGCTACGCCTCACCTCGCCTCATTTTGGATCGCCTCGCCTCGCCACGCCTCACCTCGCCACGCGTCGCCTCGCCTCATTTTGGATCGCCTCGCCTCGCCTCGCCACGCCTCGCCTCGCCTCGCCTCCTTTTGGATCGCCTCGCCTCGCCTTGCCTCGCCTCATTATGGATCGCCTCGCCTCACCTCGCCTCGCCTCGCCTCGCCTAGCCTCACTTAGGATCGCCTCGCCTCGCCTTGCCTCGCCTCATTTTCGATCGCCTCGCCTCGCCTCATTTTGGATCGCCTCGCCTCGGCTCGCCATGCCTCGCCTTGCCTCATTTTGGATCGCCTCGATACGCCATGCCTCGCCTCATTTTGGATCGCCTCGCCTCACCTCGCCTCGCCTCATTTTGGATCGCCGCGCCTCGCCTCGCCTCATCTTGGGTCGCCTCGCATCACCTCGCCTTGCCTCCTTTTGGATCGCCTCGCCTCGCCTTGCCTCGCCTCCTTTTGGATCGCCTCACCTCGCCTCGCCTCATTTTGGATCGCCTCGCCTCATTTTGGATCGCCTCGCCTCGCCTCGCCTCACCTCGCCTCGCCTCATTTTGGATCGCCTCGCCTCGCCTCGCCTCATTTTGGATCGCATCGCCTCGCCTCGCCTCGCCTCATTTTGGATCGCCTCGCCTCACCTCGCCTCGCCTCGCCTCGCCTCGCCTCATTTTGGATCGCCTCGCCTCGCCTCGCCTCATTTTGGATCGCCTCGCCTCACCTCGCCTCGCCTCATTTTGGATCGCCACGCCTCGCCTCGCCTAGCCTCTTTTTGGATCGCTTCGCCTTGCCTTGCCTCGCCTCATTTTGGATCGCCTCGCCTCGCCTTGCCTCGCCTCATTTTGGATCGCCTCGCCTCGCCTCGCCTCGCCTCATTTTGGATCGCCTCGACTCACCTCTCCTCGCCTCGCCTCCTTTTGGATCGCCACGCCTCACCTCGCCTCGCCTCATTTTGGATCGCCTCGCCTCATTTTGGATCGCATCGTCTCGCCTCGCCTCACCTCGCCTCGCCTCATTTTGGATCGCCGCGCCTCGCCTCGCCTCATTTTGGATCGCCTCGCATCGCCTCGCCTCGCCTCATTTTGAATCGCCTCGCCTCATTTTGGATCGCCTCGCCTCGCCTCGCCTCATTTTCGATCGCCTCGCCTCGCCTCGCCTGACCTTGGATCGTTTCGCCTTATTTTGGATTGCCTCGGCTCGCCTCGCCTCACCTCATTTTGGATCGCCTCGCCTCGCCTCGCCTCATTTTCGATCGCCTCGCCTCGCCTCGCCTCACCTTGGATCGTTTCGCCTTATTTTGGATCGCCTCGCCTCGCCTCGCTTCACCTCATTTTGGATCGCCTCGCCTCACCTCGCCTCGCCTCGTTTTGGATCGCCTCGCCTCGCATCTCCTCATTTTGTATCGCCTCGCCTCATTTTGGATCGCCTCGGCTCGCCTCGCCTCGCCTCATTTTGGATCACCTCGCTTCGTTTTTGATCGCCTCGCCTCGCCTCGCCTCATTTTGGATCGCCTCACCTCGCCTCGCCTCGCCTCATTTTGGATCACCTCGCTTCGTTTTTGATCGCCTCGCCTCGCCTCGCCTCATTTTGGATCACCTCGCCTCGCCTCGCCTCATTTTGGATCGCCTCGCCTCGTTTTGGATCGCCTCGCCTCATTTTGGATCGCCTCGCCTCGCCTCGCCTCGCCTCATTTTGAATCGCCTCGCCTCGCCTCGCCTCGCCTCATTTTGGATCGCCTCTCCTCGCCTCGCCTCGCCTCATTTTGAATCGCCTCGCCTCGCCTCGCCTCGCCTCGCCTCATTTTGGATCGCCTCACCTCATTTTGGATCGCATCGCCTCGCCTCGCCTCACCACGCCTCGCCTCATTTTGGATCGCCGCGCCTTGCCTCATTTTGGATCGCCTCACCTCATTTTGGATCGCCTCGCCTCACCTCGCCTCGCCTCGCCTCGCCTCATTTTGGATCGCCGCGCCTCACGTCGCCTCGCCTCGCCTTGCCTCATTTTTGATCGCCTCGCCTCTCCTCGCCTCGCCTCATTTTGGATCGCCTCACCTCGCCTCGCCTCGCCTCATTTTGGATCGCCTCGCCTCTCCTCGCCTCACCTCATTATGGATCGCCTCACCTTGCCTCGCCTCGCCTCATTTTGGATCGCCTCGCCTCGCCTCGCCTCGCCTCATTTTGGATCGCCTCGCCTCATTTTGGATCGCTTCGACTCGCCTCACCTCGCCTCGCCTCATTTTGGATCGCCTTGCCTCGCCTCGCCTCGCGTTGCCACACCTCATTTTGGAGCACCTCGCCTCGCCTCGCCTCATTTTGGATCGCCTCGCCTCGCCTCGCCTCGCCTCATTTTGAATCGCCTCGCCTTATTATGGATCGCCTCGCCTCGCCTCGCTTCACCTCATTTTGGATCGCCTCGCCTCACCTCGCCTCGCCTCGTTTTGGATCGCCTCGCCTCGCATCTCCTCATTTTGTATCGCCTCGCCTCATTTTGGATCGCCTCGGCTCGCCTCGCCTCGCCTCATTTTGGATCACCTCGCTTCGTTTTTGATCGCCTCGCCTCGCCTCGCCTCATTTTGGATCGCCTCACCTCGCCTCGCCTCGCCTCATTTTGGATCACCTCGCTTCGTTTTTGATCGCCTCGCCTCGCCTCGCCTCATTTTGGATCACCTCGCCTCGCCTCGCCTCATTTTGGATCGCCTCGCCTCGTTTTGGATCGCCTCGCCTCATTTTGGATCGCCTCGCCTCGCCTCGCCTCATTTTGAATCGCCTCGCCTCGCCTCGCCTCGCCTCATTTTGGATCGCCTCTCCTCGCCTCGCCTCGCCTCATTTTGAATCGCCTCGCCTCGCCTCGCCTCGCCTCGCCTCATTTTGGATCGCCTCGCCTCATTTTGGATCGCATCGCCTCGCCTCGCCTCACCACGCCTCGCCTCATTTTGGATCGCCGCGCCTTGCCTCATTTTGGATCGCCTCACCTCATTTTGGATCGCCTCGCCTCACCTCGCCTCGCCTCGCCTCGCCTCATTTTGGATCGCCGCGCCTCACGTCGCCTCGCCTCGCCTTGCCTCATTTTTGATCGCCTCGCCTCTCCTCGCCTCGCCTCATTTTGGATCGCCTCACCTCGCCTCGCCTCGCCTCATTTTGGATCGCCTCGCCTCTCCTCGCCTCACCTCATTCTGGATCGCCTCACCTTGCCTCGCCTCGCCTCATTTTGGATCGCCTCGCCTCGCCTCGCCTCGCCTCATTTTGGATCGCCTCGCCTCATTTTGGATCGCTTCGACTCGCCTCACCTCGCCTCGCCTCATTTTGGATCGCCTTGCCTCGCCTCGCCTCGCGTTGCCACACCTCATTTTGTAGCACCTCGCCTCGCCTCGCCTCATTTTGGATCGCCTCGCCTCGCCTCGCCTCGCCTCATTTTGAATCGCCTCGCCTCATTTTGGATCGCCTCGCCTCGCCTTGCCTCGCCTCACCTTGGATCGTTTCGCCTCATTTTGGATCGCCTCGCCTCGCCTCACCTCATTTTGGATCGCCTCGCCTCGCCTCGCCTCGCCACACCATGCCTCGCTACGCCTCACCTCGCCTCATTTTGGATCGCCTCGCCTCGCCACGCCTCACCTCGCCACGCGTCGCCTCGCCTCATTTTGGATCACCTCGCCTCGCCTCGCCACGCCTCGCCTCGCCTCGCCTCCTTTTGGATCGCCTCGCCTCGCCTTGCCTCGCCTCATTATGGATCGCCTCGCCTCACCTCGCCTCGCCTCGCCTCGCCTAGCCTCACTTAGGATCGCCTCGCCTCGCCTTGCCTCGCCTCATTTTGGATCGCCTCGCCTCGCCTCATTTTGGATCGCCTCGCCTCGCCTCGCCTCACCTTGGATCGTTTCGCCTCATTTTGAATCGCCTCGCTTCGCCTCGCCTCATTTTGGATCGCCTCGCCTCGCCTCATTTTGGATCGCCTCGCCTCGCCTCGCCTCGCCTCATTTTGGATCGCCTCGCCTCGCCTCGCCTCGCCTCATTTTGGATCGCCTCGCCTCACCTCGCCTCGCCTCATTTTGGATCGCCACGCCTCACCTCGCCTCGCCTCGCCTCGCCTAGCCTCATTTTGGATCACCTCGCCTCGCCTTGCCTCGCCTCCTCTTGGATCGCCTCGCCTCGCCTCGCCTCGCCTCATTTTGGATCGCCTCGCCTCGCCTCATTTTGGATCGCCTCGCCTCGCCTCACCTCGCCTCGCCTCGCCTCGCCTAGCCTCTTTTTGGATCGCCTCGCCTCGCCTCTCCTCGCCTCGCCTCATTTTGGATCGCCTCGCCTCGCCTCACCTCGCCTCGCCTCGCCTCGCCTAGCCTCTTTTTGGATCGCCTCGCCTCGCCTCGCCTCGCCTCATTTTGGATCGCCTCGCCTCGCCTCGCCTCTCCTCGCCTCGCCTCCTTTTGGATCGCCACGCCTCACCTCGCCTCGCCTCATTTTGGATAGCCTCGCCTGATTTTGGATCGCAATGCCTCGCCTCGCCTCACCTCGCCTCGCCTCATTTTGGATCGCCGCGCCTCGCCTCGCCTCACTTTGGATTGCCTCGCATCGCCTTGCCTCGCCTCCTTTTGGATCGCCTCACCTCGCCTTGCCTCGCCTCCTTTTGGATCGCCTCACCTCGCCTCACCTCATTTTGGATCGCCGCGCCTCGCCTCGCCTCATTTTGGATTGCCTCGCATCGCCACGCCTCGCCTCCTTTTGGATCGCCTCGCCTCGCCTTGCCTCTCCTCATTTTGGATTGCCTCGACTCGCCTCGCCTCATTTTGGATCGCCTCGCCTCATTTTGGATCGCCTCGCCTCGCCTCGCCTCACCTCGCCTCGCCTCATTTTGGATCGCCTCGCCTCGCCTTGCCTCACCACATTTTGGATCGCCTCGCCTCGCCTCGCCTCATTTTGGATCGCCTCTCCTCGCCTCGCTTCATTTTGGATCGCCTCTCCTCGCCTCGCCTCATTTTGGATCTCCTCTCCTCGCCTCGCCTCATTTTGGATCGCCTCGCCTCGCCTCGCCTCATTTTGGATCGCCTCGCCTCGCCTCGCCTTGCCACGCCTCACCCCGCCTCGCCTCGCCTCGCCTCATTTTGAATAGCCTCGCCTCGCCTCGCCTCATTTTGGATCGCCTCGCCTCATTTTGGATCGCCTCGCCTCATTTTGGATCGCATCGCCTCGCCTCGCCTCACCACGCCTCGCCTCATTTTGGATCGCCGCGCCTTGCCTCATTTTGGATCGCCTCACCTCATTTTGGATCACCTCGCCTCGCCTCGCCTCACCTCGCCTCGCCTCATTTTGGATCGCCGCGCCTCGCCTCGCCTCGCCTCATTTTGGATCGCCTTGCCTCGCCTCGCCTCGCCACGCCTCTCCTCACCTCATTTTGGATCGCCTCGCCTCGCCTCGCCTCATTTTGGATCGCCTCGCCTCACCTCGCCTCGCCTCGCCTCGCCTCATTTTGGATCGCCGCGCCTCACGTCGCCTCGCCTCGCCTCGCCTCATTTTTGATCGCCTCGCCTCTCCTCGCCTCGCCTCATTTTGGATCGCCTCACCTTGCCTCGCCTCGCCTCATTTTGGATCGCCTCGCCTCGCCTCGCCTCGCCTCATTTTGGATCGCCTCGCCTCATTTTGGATCGCTTTGACTCACCTCACCACGCCTCGCCTCATTTTGGATCGCCTTGCCTCGCCTCGCCTCGCGTTGCCACACCTCATTTTGGATCAACTCGCCTCGCCTCGCCTCATTTTGGATCACCTCGCCTCGCCTCGCCTCTCCTCATTTTGGATCGCCGTGCCTCGCCTCGCCTCGCCTCATTTTGGATCGCCTCGCCTCGCCTCGCCTCGCCACACCATGCCTCGCCACGCCTCACCTCGCCTCATTTTGGATCGCCTCGCCTCGCCTCGCCACGCCTCACCTCGCCACGCGTCGCCTCGCCTCATTTTGGATCGCCTCGCCTCGCCTCGCCACGCCTCGCCTCGCCTCACCTCCTTTTGGATCGCCTCGCCTCGCCTTGCCTCGCCTCATTATGGATCGCCTCGCCTCACCTCGCCTCGCCTCGCCTCGCCTAGCCTCACTTAGGATCGCCTCGCCTCGCCTTGCCTCGCCTCATTTTCGATCGCCTCGCCTCGCCTCATTTTGTATCGCCTCGCCTCGGCTCGCCATGCCTCGCCTCGCCTCATTTTGGATGGCCTCGACTCGCCATGCCTCGCCTCATTTTGGATCGCCCCGCCTCTCCTCGCCACGCCTCGCCTCGCCTCGCCTCATTTTGGATCGCCTCGCCTCGCCTCGCCTCGCCTCATTTTGGATCGCCTCTCCTCGCCTTGCCTCGCCTCATTTTGGATGGCCTCGCCTCACCTCGCCTGGCCTCACCTCATTTTGGATCGCCTCGCCTCGCCTTGCCTCGCCTCATTTTGGATCGCCTCGCCTCGCCGCGCCTCATTTTGGATCGCCTCGCCTCACCTCGCCTCGCCTCGCCTCGCCTAGCCTCATTTTGGATCGCCTCGCCTCTCCTCGACTTGCCTAGCCTCATTTTGGATCACCTCGCCTCGCCTCGCCTCGCCTCATTTTGGATCGCCTCGACTCGCCTTGCCTCGCCTCATTTTGGATTGCCTCGCCTCGCCTCGCCTCATTTTGGATCGCCTCGCCTCGCCTCGCCTCACCTTGGATCGTTTCGCCTCATTTTGAATCGCCTCGCTTCGCCTCGCCTCATTTTGTATCGCCTCACCTCGCCTCGCCTCATTTTGTATCGCCTCGCCTCGCCTCGCCTCATTTTGGATCGCCTCGCTTCGCCTCATTTTGGTTCGCCTCACCTCAGATCGCCTTGCCTCATTTTGGATCGCCTCGCCTCGCCTCGCCTCATTTTGGATCGCCTCGCCTCACCTCGCCTCGCCTTGCCTCGCCTAGCCTCATTTTGGGTCGCCTCGCCTCGCCTTGCCTCACCTCATTTTGGATCGCCTCGCCTCGCCTCGCCTCATTTTGGATCGCCTCGCCTCACCTCGCCTCGCCTCGCCTCGCCTAGCCTCATTTTGGATCGCCTCGCCTCGCGTCACTTTGGATCGCCTCGCCTCCTTTTGGTTCGCCTCGCTTCGCCTCGCCTCATTTTGTATAGCCTCACCTCGCCTCGCCTCATTTTGGTTCGCCTCGCCTCGCCTCGCCTCGCCTCATTTTGGATCGCCTCGCCTCACCTCTCCTCACCTCACATCGCCTAGCCTCATTTTGGATCGCCTCGCCTCGCCTTGCC
Organism: Lophura swinhoii; assembly: GCA_030408155.1. Classification (NCBI taxonomy): domain Eukaryota; kingdom Metazoa; phylum Chordata; class Aves; order Galliformes; family Phasianidae; genus Lophura; species Lophura swinhoii. The sequence continues at coordinate 9,361,953 of CM059492.1, read as the reverse complement.
TCGCCTCATTTTGGATCGCCTCGCCTCACCTCGCCTCGCCTCTCCTAGCCTCATTTTGAATCGCCTCGCCTCGCCTTGCCTCGCCTCATTTTGGATCGCCTCGCCTCGCCTCGCCTCCTTTTGGATCGCCTCGCCTCGCCTCGCCTCGCCTCTATTTGGATTGCCTCGCATCGCCTCGCCTCATTTTGGACCGCCTCGCCTCATTTTGGTTCGCCTCGCCTCGCCTCGCCTCACCTCGCCTCGCCTCATTTTGGATCGCCTCGCCTTGCCTCTCCTCGCCTCGCCTCATTTTGGATCGCCACGCCTCACCTCGCCTCGCCTCATTTTGGATCGCCTCGCCTGATTTTGTATCGCAACGCCTCGCCTCACCTCGCCTCGCCTCATTTTGGATCGCCGTGCCTCGCCTCGCCTCATTTTGGGTCGCCTCGCATCACCTCGCCTCGCCTCCTTTTGGATCGCCTCGCCTCGCCTTGCCTCGCCTCCTTTTGGATCGCCTCGCCTCGCCTCGCCTCATTTTGGATCGCCTCGCCTCATTTTGGATCGCCTCGCCTCGCCTCGCCTCACCTCGCCTCGCCTCATTTTGGATCGCCTCGCCTCGTCTCGCCTCATTTTGGATCGCCTCACCTCGCCTCGCCTCGCCTCATTTTGGATCGCCTCGCCTCACCTTGCCTCTCCTCATTTTGGATCGCCTCGCCTCACCTTGGATCGTTTCGCCTCATTTTGAATCGCCTCGCTTCGCCTCGCCTCATTTTGGATCGCCTCGCCTCGCCTCGCCTCATTTTGGATCGCATCGCCTCGCCTCGCCTCGCCTCATTTTGGATCGCCTCGCCTCACCTCGCCTCGCCTCGCCTCGCCTACCCTCATTTTGGATCGCCTCGCCTCGCCTCGCCTCATTTTGGATCGCCTCGCCTCACCTCGCCTCGCCTCGCCTCGCCTAGCCTCTTTTTGGATCGCCTCGCCTCGCCTTGCCTCGCCTCATTTTGGATCGCCTCGCCTCGTCTCGCCTCATTTTGGATTGCCTCGCCTCGCCTCGCCTCGCCTCATTTTGGATCGCCTCGACTCGCCTCTCCTCGCCTCGCCTCCTTTTGGATCGCCACGCCTCACCTCGCCTCGCCTCATTTTGGATCGCCTCGCCTCATTTTGGATCGCATCGCCTCGCCTCGCCTCACGTCGCCTCGCCTCATTTTGGATCGCCGCGCCTCGCCTCGCCTCATTTTGGATCGCCTCGCATCGCCTCGCCTCGCCTCATTTTGAATCGCCTCGCCTCATTTTGGATCGCCTCGCCTCGCCTCGCCTCATTTTCGATCGCCTCGCCTCGCCTCGCCTGACCTTGGATCGTTTCGCCTTATTTTGGATTGCCTCGGCTCGCCTCGCCTCACCTCATTTTGGATCGCCTCGCCTCGCCTCACCTCATTTTCGATCGCCTCGCCTCGCCTCGCCTCACCTTGGATCGTTTCGCCTTATTTTGGATCGCCTCGCCTTGCCTCGCTTCACCTCATTTTGGATCGCCTCGCCTCGCCTCGCCTCGCCTCGTTTTGGATCGCCTCGCCTCGCATCTCCTCATTTTGTATCGCCTCGCCTCATTTTGGATCGCCTCGGCTCGCCTCGCCTCGCCTCATTTTGGGTCACCTCGCTTCGTTTTTGATCGCCTCGCCTCGCCTCGCCTCATTTTGGATCGCCTCACCTCGCCTCGCCTCGCCTCATTTTGGATCACCTCACTTCGTTTTTGATCGCCTCGCCTCGCCTCGCCTCATTTTGGATCACCTCGCCTCGCCTCGCCTCATTTTGGATCGCCTCGCCTCGTTTTGGATCGCCTCGCCTCATTTTGGATCGCCTCGCCTCGCCTTGCATCGCCTCATTTTGGATCGCCTCGCCTCACCTCGCCTCACCTCATTTTGGATCGCCTCGCCTCGCCACGCCTCGCCTCATTTTGGATTGCCTCGCCTTGCCTCTCCTCGCGTCGCCTCCTTTTGGATCGCCACGCCTCGCCTCGCCTCGCCTCATTTTGGTTCGCCTCGCCTCATTTTGGATCGCCGCGCCTCGCCTCGCCTCGCCTCATTTTGGATCGCCTCACCTCGCCTCGCCTTGCCTCATTTTGGATCACCTCACTTCGTTTTTGATCGCCTCGCCTCGCCTCGCCTCATTTTGGATCACCTCGCCTCGCCTCGCCTCATTTTGGATCGCCTCGCCTCGTTTTGGATCGCCTCGCCTCATTTTGGATTGCCTCGCCTCGCCTTGCATCGCCTCATTTTGGATCGCCTCGCCTCACCTCGCCTCACCTCATTTTGGATCGCCTCGCCTCGCCACGCCTCGCCTCATTTTGGATTGCCTCGCCTTGCCTCTCCTCGCTTCGCCTCCTTTTGGATTGCCTCGCATCGCCTCGCCTCGCCTCATTTTGAATCGCCTCGCCTCATTTTGGATCGCCTCGCCTCGCCTCGCCTCGCCTCATTTTCGATCGCCTCGCCTCGCCTCGCCTCGCCTCACCTCACCTTGGATCGTTTCGCCTTATTTTGGATCGCCTCGCCTCACCTCGCCTCGCCTCACCTCATTTTGGATCGCCTCGCCTCGCCTCACCTCGCCTCGTTTTGGATCGTCTCGCCGCGCCTTGCCTCTCCTCATTTTGGATCGCCTCGCCTCATTTTGGATCGCCTCAGCTCGCCTCTCCTCATTTTGGATCACCTCGCCTCATTTTTGATCGCCTCGCCTCGCCTCGTTTTGGATCGCCTCGGCTCATTTTGGATCGCCTCGCCTCGCCTCGCCTCATTTTGGATCGCCTCGCCTCGCTTTGCCTCACCATATTTTGGATGGCCTCGCCTCGCCTCGCCTCGCCACATTTTGGATCGCCTCGCCTCGCCTCATTTTGGATCGCGTCGCCTCGCCTCGCCTCATTTTGGATCGCCTCGCCTCGCCTCACCTCATTTTGAATCGCCTCGCCTCATTTTGGAACGCCTCGCCTCATTTTGGATCGCCTCGCCTCGCCTCGCCTCATTTTGAATCGCCTCGCCTCGCCTCGCCTCGCCTCACCTTGGATCGTTTCGCCTTATTTTGGATCGCCTCGCCTCGCCTCGCTTCTCCTCACCTCATTTTAGATCGCCTCGCCTCGCTTCGCCTCGCCTCGTTTTGGATCACCTCGCCTCGCCTCGCCTCTCCTCATTTTGGATCGCCTCGCCTCATTTTGGATCGCCTCGCCTCGCCTTGCCTCGCCTCATTTTGGATCGCCTCACCTCGCCTCGCATCGCCTCATTTTGGATCACCTCGCCTCGCCTCGCCTCATTTTGGATCGCCTCGCCTCGTTTTGGATCGCCTCGCCTCATTTTGGATCGCCACGCCTCATTTTGGATCGCCACGCCTCATTTTGGATCGCCTCGCCTCGCCTTGCCTCACCACATTTTGGATCGCCTCGTCTCGCCTCGCCTCGCCACATTTTGGAACGCCTCTCCTCGCCTCGCCTCATTTTGGATCGCCTCGCCTCGCCTCGCCTCATTTTGGATCGCCTCTCCTCGCCTCGCCTTGCCACGCCTCACCCCGCCACGCCTCGCCTCGCCTCATTTTGGATCGCCTCGCCTCGCCTCGCCTCGCCTCATTTTGAATCGCCTCGCCTCGCCTCGCCTCATTTTGGATCGCCTCGCCTCATTTTGGATCGCATCGCCTCGCCTCGCCTCACCACGCCTCGCCTCATTTTGGATCGCCGTGCCTTGCCTCATTTTGGATCGCCTCACCTCATTTTGGATCGCCTCGCCTCGCCTCGCCTCACCTCGCCTCGCCTCATTTTGGATCGCCGCGCCTCGCCTCGCCTCGCCTCATTTTGGATCGCCTCGCCTCGCCTCGCCTCGCCACGCCTCTCCTCGCCTCATTTTGGATCGCCTCGCCTCGCCTCGCCTCGCCTCATTTTGGATCGCCTCGCCTCACCTCGCCTCGCCTCGCCTCGCCTCATTTTGGATCGCCGCGCCTCACGTCGCCTCGCCTCGCCTCGCCTCATTTTTGATCGCCTCGCCTCTCCTCGCCTCGCCTCATTTTGGATCGCCTCACCTCGCCTCGCCTCGCCTCATTTTGGATCGCCTCGCCTCTCCTCGCCTCACCTCATTATGGATCGCCTCACCTTGCCTCGCCTCGCCTCATTTTGGATCGCCTCGCCTCGCCTCGCCTCGCCTCATTTTGGATCGCCTCACCTCATTTTGGATCGCTTCGACTCGCCTCACCTCGCCTCGCCTCATTTTGGATCGCCTTGCCTCGCCTCGCCTCGCGTTGCCACAACTCATTTTGGATCACCTCGCCTCGCCTCGCCTCATTTTGGATCACCTCGCCTCGCCTCGCCTCTCCTCATTTTGGATCGCCGTGCCTCGCCTCGCCTCGCCTCATTTTGGATCGCCTCGCCTCGCCTCGCCTCGCCTCGCCACACCATGCCTCGCCACACCTCACCTCGCCTCATTTTGGATCGCCTCGCCTCGCCTCGCCACGCCTCACCTCGCCACGCGTCGCCTCGCCTCATTTTGGATCGCCTCGCCTCGCCTCGCCACGCCTCGCCTCGCCTCGCCTCCTTTTGGATCGCCTCGCCTCGCCTTGCCTCGCCTCATTATGGATCGCCTCGCCTCACCTCGCCTCGCCTCGTCTCGCCTAGCCTCACTTAGGATCGCCTCGCCTCGCCTTGCCTCGCCTCATTTTCGATCGCCTCGCCTCGCCTCATTTTGGATCGCCTCGCCTCGGCTCGCCATGCCTCGCCTCGCCTCATTTTGGATCGCCTCGACACGCCATGCCTCGCCTCATTTTGGATCGCCCCGCCTCGCCTCGCCACGCCCCGCCTCGCCTCGCCTCATTTTGGATCGCCTCGCCTCGCCTCGCCTCGCCTCATATTGGATCGCCTCTCCTCGCCTTGCCTCGCCTCATTTTCGATCGCCTCGCCTCGCCTCGCCTGGCCTCACCTCATTTTGGATCGCCTCGCCTCGCCTTGCCTCACCTCCTTTTGGGTCGCCTCGCCTCGCCTCGCCTCAGTTTGGATCACCTCGCCTCATTTTGGATCGCATCGCCTCTCCTCGCCTCACCTCGCCTCGCCTCATTTTGGATCGCCTCGCCTCGCCTCGCCTCAGTTTGGATCGCCTCGCCTCGCCTCACCTCATTTTGAATCGCCTCGCCTCATTTTGGAACGCCTCGCCTCATTTTGGATCGCCTCGCCTCGCCTCGCCTCATTTTGAGTCGCCTCGCCTCGCCTCGCCTCGCCTCACCTTGGATCGTTTCGCCTTATTTTGGATCGCCTCGCCTCGCCTCGCCTCAGTTTGGATCGCCTCGCCTCGCCTCACCTCATTTTGAATCGCCTCGCCTCATTTTGGAATGCCTCGCCTCATTTTGGATGGCCTCGCCTCGCCTCGCCTCATTTTGAGTCGCCTCGCCTCGCCTCGCCTCGCCTCACCTTGGATCGTTTCGCCTTATTTTGGATCGCCTCGCCTCGCCTCGCCTCGCCTCTCCTCATTTTGGATCGCCTCGCCTCGTTTTGGATCGCCTCGCCTCGCCTCGCCTCATTTTGGATCGCCTCACCTCGCCTCGCATCGCCTCATTTTGGATCACCTCGCCTCGCCTCGCCTCATTTTGGATCGCCTCGCCTCGTTTTGGATCGCCTCGCCTCATTTTGGATCGCCACGCCTCATTTTGGATCGCCTCGCCTCGCCTTGCCTCACCACATTTTGGATCGCCTCGTCTCGCCTCGCCTCGCCACATTTTGGATCGCCTCTCCTCGCCTCGCCTCATTTTGGATCGCCTCGCCTCGCCTCGCCTCATTTTGGACCGCCTCGCCTCGCCTTGCCACGCCTCACCCCGCCACGCCTCGCCTCGCCTCATTTTGGATCGCCTCGCCTCGCCTCGCCTCATTTTGAATCGCCTCGCCTCATTTTGGATCGCCTCGCCTCATTTTAGATCGCATCGCCTCGCCTCGCCTCACCACGCCTCGCCTCATTTTGGATCGCCGCGCCTTGCCTCATTTTGGATCGCCTCACCTCATTTTGGATCGCCTCGCCTCACCTCGCCTCGCCTCGCCTCGCCTCATTTTGGATCGCCGCGCCTCACGTCGCCTCGCCTCGCCTCGCCTCATTTTTGATCGCCTCGCCTCTCCTCGCCTCGCCTCATTTTGGATCGCCTCACCTCGCCTCGCCTCGCCTCATTTTGGATCGCCTCGCCTCTCCTCGCCTCACCTCATTATGGATCGCCTCACCTTGCCTCGCCTCGCCTCATTTTGGATCGCCTCGCCTCGCCTCGCCTCGCCTCATTTTGGATCGCCTCGCCTCATTTTGGATCGCTTCGACTCGCCTCACCTCGCCTCGCCTCATTTTGGATCGCCTTGCCTCGCCTCACCTCGCGTTGCCACACCTCATTTTGGAGCACCTCGCCTCGCCTCTCCTCATTTTGGATCGCCGTGCCTCGCCTCGCCTCGCCTCATTTTGGATCGCCTCGCCTCACCTCGCCTCGCCTCATTTTGGATCGCCTCGCCTCGCCTCGCCTCGCCTCATTTTGAATCGCCTCGCCTCATTTTGGACCGCCTCGCCTCGCCTCATTTTCGATCGCCTCGCCTCGCCTTGCCTCGCCTCACCTTGGATCGTTTCGCCTCATTTTGGATCGCCTCGCCTCGCCTCACGTCATTTTGGATCGCCTCGCCTCGCCTCGCCACACCATGCCTCGCTACGCCTCACCTCGCCTCATTTTGGATCGCCTCGCCTCGCCACGCCTCACCTCGCCACGCGTCGCCTCGCCTCATTTTGGATCGCCTCGCCTCGCCTCGCCACGCCTCGCCTCGCCTCGCATCCTTTTGGATCGCCTCGCCTCGCCTTGCCTCGCCTCATTATGGATCGCCTCGCCTCACCTCGCCTCGCCTCGCCTAGCCTCACTTAGGATCGCCTCGCCTCGCCTTGCCTCGCCTCATTTTCGATCGCCTCGCCTCGCCTCATTTTGGATCGCCTCGCCTCGCCTCGCCTCACCTCGCCTTGCCTCATTTTGGATCGCCTCGCCTCGCCTCGCCTCGCCACATTTTGGATCGCCTCTCCTCGCCTCGCCTCATTTTGGATCGCCTCGCCTTGCCTCGCCTCATTTTGGATCGCCTCGCCTCGCCTCGCCTTGCCACGCCTCACCCCGCCTCGCCTCGCCTCGCCTCATTTTGAATCGCCTCGCCTCGCCTCGCCTCATTTTGGATCGCCTCGCCTCATTTTGGATCGCCTCGCCTCATTTTGGATCGCATCGCCTCGCCTCGCCTCACCACGGCTCGCCTCATTTTGGATCGCCGCGCCTTGCCTCATTTTGGATCGCCTCACCTCAGTTTGGATCGCCTCGCCTCGCCTCGCCTCACCTCGCCTCGCCTCATTTTGGATCGCCGCGCCTCGCCTCGCCTCGCCTCATTTTGGATCGCCTCGCCTCGCCTCGCCTCGCCACGCCTCTCCTCACCTCATTTTGGATCGCCTCGCCTCGCCTCGCCTCATTTTGGATCGCCTCGCCTCACCTCGCCTCGCCTCGCCTCGCCTCATTTTGGATCGCCGCGCCTCACGTCGCCTCGCCTCGCCTCGCCTCGCCTCGCCTCATTTTGGATCGCCGCGCCTCACGTCGCCTCGCCTCGCCTCGCCTCATTTTTGATCGCCTCGCCTCTCCTCGCCTCGCCTCATTTTGGATCGCCTCACCTCGCCTCGCCTCGCCTCATTTTGGATCGCCTCGCCTCTCCTCGCCTCACCTCATTATGGATCGCCTCACCTTGCCTCGCCTCGCCTCATTTTGGATCGCCTCGCCTCGCCTCGCCTCGCCTCATTTTGGATCGCCTCGCCTCATTTTGGATCGCTTTGACTCGCCTCACCACGCCTCGCCTCATTTTGGATCGCCTTGCCTCGCCTCGCCTCGCGTTGCCACACCTCATTTTGGATCACCTCGCCTCGCCTCGCCTCATTTTGGATCACCTCGCCTCGCCTCGCCTCTCCTCATTTTGGATCGCCGTGCCTCGCCTCGCCTCGCCTCATTTTGGATCGCCTCGCCTCGCCTCGCCTCGCCACACCATGCCTCGCCACGCCTCACCTCGCCTCATTTTGGATCGCCTCGCCTCGCCTCGCCACGCCTCACCTCGCCACGCGTCGCCTCGCCTCATTTTGGATCGCCTCGCCTCGCCTCGCCACGCCTCGCCTCGCCTCGCCTCCTTTTGGATCGCCTCGCCTCGCCTTGCCTCGCCTCATTATGGATCGCCTCGCCTCACCTCGCCTCGCCTCGTCTCGCCTAGCCTCACTTAGGATCGCCTCGCCTCGCCTTGCCTCGCCTCATTTTCGATCGCCTCGCCTCGCCTCATTTTGGATCGCCTCGCCTCGGCTCGCCATGCCTCGCCTCGCCTCATTTTGGATCGCCTCGACACGCCATGCCTCGCCTCATTTTGGATCGCCCCGCCTCTCCTCGCCACGCCTCGCCTCGCCTCGCCTCATTTTGGATCGCCTCGCCTCGCCTCGCCTCGCCTCATTTTGGATCGCCTCTCCTCGCCTTGCCTCACCTCATTTTGGATCGCCTCGCCTCGCCGCGCCTCATTTTGGATCACCTCGCCTCACCTCGCCTCGCCTCGCCTCGCCTAGCCTCATTTTGGATCGCCTCGCCTCTCCTCGCCTCGCCTAGCCTCATTTTGGATCACCTCGCCTCGCCTCGCCTCGCGTCTCCTAGCCTCATTTTGGATCGCCTCGCCTCACCTCGCCTCGCCTCTCCTAGCCTCATTTTGAATCGCCTCGCCTCGCCTTGCCTCGCCTCATTTTGGATCGCCTCGCCTCACCTCGCCTCGCCTCATTTTGGATCGCCTCGCCTCGCCTCGCCTCCTTTTGGATCGCCTCGCCTCGCCTCGCCTCGCCTCCATTTGGATTGCCTCGCCTCGCCTCGCCTCATTTTGGATCGCCTCGCCTCATTTTGGATCGCCTCGCCACGCCTTGCCTCGCCTCATTTTGGATCGCCTCGCCTCGCCACGCCTCGCCTCGCCACGCCACGCCTCGCCACGCCTCGCCTCGCCTCGCCTCATTTTGGATCGCCTCGCCTCGTTTTGCCTCGCCTCATTTTGGATCGCCTCGCCTCGCCTCGCCACGACTCGCCTCGCCACGCCTCGCCTCGCCTCATTTTGGATCGCCTCGCCTCGCCTCTCCACGCCTCGCCTCGCCTCGCCTCATTTTGGAACGCCTCGCCTAGACTCGCCTCATGTTGGATCGCCTCGCCTCGCCTCGCCTCATTTTGGATCGCCTCGACTCGCCTCGCCTCCTTTTGGATCGCCTCGCCTTGCCTCGCCTCGCCTCCTTTTGGATCGCCTCGCCTCGCCTCGCCTCGCCTCCTTTTGGATCGCCTCGCCTCGCCTCGCCTCGCCTCCTTTTGGATCGCCTCGCCTCGCCTCGCCTCATTTTGGATCGCCTCGCCTCATTTTGGATCGCATCGCCTCTCCTCGCCGCACCTCGCCTCGCCTCATTTTGGATCGCCTCGCCTCGCCTCGCCTCACCTTGGATCGTTTCGCCTCATTTTGGATCGCCTCGCCTCGCCTCATTTTGGATCGCCTCGCCTCGCCTCGCCTAGCCTCATTTTGGATCGCCTCGCCTCGCCTCGCCTCATTTTGGATCGCCTCGCCTCACCTCGCCTCGCCTCGCCTCGCCTCGCCTCATTTTGGATCGCCTCGCCTCGCCTTGCCTCGCCTCATTTTGGATCGCCTCGCCTCGCCGCGCCTCATTTTGGATCGCCTCGCCTCACCTCGCCTCGCCTCGCCTCGCCTAGCCTCATTTTGGATCGCCTCGTCTCTCCTCGCCTCGCCTAGCCTCATTTTGGATCACCTCGCCTCGCCTCGCCTCGCCTCATTTTGGATCGCCTCGACTCGCCTTGCCTCGCCTCATTTTGGATCGCCTCGCCTCGCCTCGCCTCATTTTGGATCGCCTCGCCTCGCCTCGCCTCACCTTGGATCGTTTCGCCTCATTTTGAATCGCCTCGCTTCGCCTCGCCTCATTTTGGATCGCCTCGCCTCGCCTCGCCTCATTTTGTATCGCCTCTCCTCACCTCGCCTCATTTTGGATCGCCTCGCCTCGCCTCATTTTGGTTCGCCTCACCTCAGATCGCCTTGCCTCATTTTGGATCGCCTCGCCTCGCCTCGCCTCATTTTGGATCGCCTCGCCTCACCTCGCCTCGCCTCGCCTCGCCTAGCCTCATTTTGGGTCGCCTCGCCTCGCCTTGCCTCACCTCATTTTGGATCGCCTCGCCTCGCCTCGCCTCGCCTCATTTTGGATCGCCTCGCCTCACCTCGCCTCGCCTCGCCTCGCCTAGCCTCATTTTGGATCGCCTCGCCTCGCGTCATTTTGGATCGCCTCGCCTCCTTTTGGTTCGCCTCGCTTCGCCTCGCCTCATTTTGTATCGCCTCACCTCGCCTCGCCTCATTTTGGTTCGCCTCGCCTCGCCTCGCCTCATTTTGGATCGCCTCGCCTCACCTCTCCTCACCTCACATCGCCTAGCCTCATTTTGGATCGCCTCGCCTCGCCTTGCCTCGCCTCATTTTGGATCGCCTCGCCTCGCCTCGCCTCGCCTCCATTTGGATTGCCTCGCCTCGCCTCGCCTCATTTTGGATCGCCTCGCCTCATTTTGGATCGCCTCGCCTCGCCTCGCCTCACCTCGCCTCGCCTCATTTTGGATCGCCTCGCCTCGCCTCTCCTCGCCTCGCCTCATTTTGGATCGCCACGCCTCACCTCGCCTCGCCTCATTTTGGATCGCCTCGCCTGATTTTGGATCGCAACGCCTCGCCTCGCCTCACCTCGCCTCGCCTCATTTTGGATCGCCGCGCCTCGCCTCGCCTCATTTTGGGTCGCCTCGCATCACCTCGCCTCGCCTCCTTTTGGATCGCCTCGCCTCGCCTTGCCTCGCCTCCTTTTGGATCGCCTCGCCTCGCCTCGCCTCATTTTGGATCGCCTCGCCTCATTTTGGATCGCCTCGCTCGCCTCGCCTCACCTCGCCTCGCCTCATTTTGGATCGCCTCGCCTCGCCTCGCCTCATTTTGGATCGCCTCGCCTCGCCTCGCCTCATTTTGGATCGCATCGCCTCGCCTCGCCTCGCCTCATTTTGTATCGCCTCGCCTCGCCTCATTTTGGTTCGCCTCACCTCAGATCGCCTTGCCTCATTTTGGATCGCCTCGCCTCGCCTCGCCTCATTTTGGATCGCCTCGCCTCACCTCGCCTCGCCTCGCCTCGCCTAGCCTCATTTTGGGTCGCCTCGCCTCGCCTTGCCTCACCTCATTTTGGATCGCCTCGCCTCGCCTCGCCTCATTTTGGATCGCCTCGCCTCGCCTCGCCTCGCCTCGCCTCGCCTAGCCTCATTTTGGATCGCCTCGCCTCGCGTCACTTTGGATCGCCTCGCCTCCTTTTGGTTCGCCTCGCTTCGCCTCGCCTCATTTTGTATAGCCTCACCTCGCCTCGCCTCATTTTGGTTCGCCTCGCCTCGCCTCGCCTCGCCTCATTTTGGATCGCCTCGCCTCACCTCTCCTCACCTCACATCGCCTAGCCTCATTTTGGATCGCCTCGCCTCGCCTTGCCTCGCCTCATTTTGGATCGCCTCGCCTCACCTCGCCTCGCCTCTCCTAGCCTCATTTTGAATCGCCTCGCCTCGCCTTGCCTCGCCTCATTTTGGATCGCCTCGCCTCACCTCGCCTCGCCTCATTTTGGATCGCCTCGCCTCGCCTCGCCTCCTTTTGGATCGCCTCGCCTCGCCTCGCCTCGCCTCCATTTGGATTGCCTCGCCTCGCCTCGCCTCATTTTGGATCGCCTCGCCTCATTTTGGATCGCCTCGCCTCGCCTCGCCTCACCTCGCCTCGCCTCATTTTGGATCGCCTCGCCTCGCCTCTCCTCGCCTCGCCTCATTTTGGATCGCCACGCCTCACCTCGCCTCGCCTCATTTTGGATCGCCTCGCCTGATTTTGGATCGCAACGCCTCGCCTCGCCTCACCTCGCCTCGCCTCATTTTGGATCGCCGCGCCTCGCCTCGCCTCATTTTGGGTCGCCTCGCATCACCTCGCCTCGCCTCCTTTTGGATCGACTCGCCTCGCCTTGCCTTGCCTCCTTTTGGATTGCCTCGCCTCGCCTCGCCTCATTTTGGATCGCCTCGCCTCATTTTGGATCGCCTCGCCTCGCCTCGCCTCACCTCGCCTCGCCTCATTTTGGATCGCCTCGCCTCGCCTCGCCTCATTTTGGATCGCCTCACCTCGCCTCTCCTCATTTTGGATCGCCTCGCCTCGCCTCGCCTCATTTTGGATCGCATCGCCTTGCCTCGCCTCGCCTCATTTTGGATCGCCTCGCCTCACCTCGCCTCGCCTCGCCTCGCCTACCCTCATTTTGGATCGCCTCGCCTCGCCTCGCCTCATTTTGGATCGCCTCGCCTCTTTTTGGATCGCCTCGCCTCGCCTTGCCTCGCCTCATTTTGGATCGCCTCGCCTCGCCTTGCCTCATTTTGGATCGCCTCGCCTCGCCTCGCCTCGCCTCATTTTGGATCGCCTCGACTCGCCTCTCCTCGCCTCGCCTCCTTTTGGATCGCCACGCCTCACCTCGCCTCGCCTCATTTTGGATCGCCTCGCCTCATTTTGGATCGCATCGCCTCGCCTCGCCTCACCTCGCCTCGCCTCATTTTGGATCGCCGCGCCTCGCCTCGCCTCATTTTGGATCGCCTCGCATCGCCTCGCCTCGCCTCATTTTGAATCGCCTCGCCTCATTTTGGTTCGCCTCGCCTCGCCTCGCCTCATTTTCGATCGCCTCGCCTCGCCTCGCCTGACCTTGGATCGTTTCGCCTTATTTTGGATTGCCTCGGCTCGCCTCGCCTCACCTCATTTTGGATCGCCTCGCCTCGCCTCGCCTCATTTTCGATCGCCTCGCCTCGCCTCGCCTCACCTTGGATCGTTTCGCCTTATTTTGGATCGCCTCGCCTCGCCTCGCTTCACCTCATTTTGGATCGCCTCGCCTCGCCTCGCCTCGCCTCGCCTCGTTTTGGATCGCCTCGCCTCGCATCTCCTCATTTTGTATCGCCTCGCCTCATTTTGGATCGCCTCGGCTCGCCTCGCCTCGCCTCATTTTGGATCACCTCGCTTCGTTTTTGATCGCCTCGCCTCGCCTCGCCTCATTTTGGATCGCCTCACCTCGCCTCGCCTCGCCTCATTTTGGATCACCTCGCTTCGTTTTTGATCGCCTCGCCTCGCCTCGCCTCATTTTGGATCACCTCGCCTCGCCTCGCCTCATTTTGGATCGCCTCGCCTCGCCTCGCCTCGCCACGCCTCTCCTCACCTCATTTTGGATCGCCTCGCCTCGCCTCGCCTCATTTTGGATCGCCTCGCCTCATCTCGCCATGCCTCGCCTCGCCTCATTTTGGATCGCCGCGCCTCACGTCGCCTCGCCTCGCCTCGCCTCATTTTTGATCGCCTCGCCTCATTTTGGATCGCCGCGCCTCACGTCGCCTCACCTCGCCTCGCCTCATTTTGGATCGCCTCGCCTCATTTTGGATCGCATCGCCTCGCCTCGCCTCACCTCGCCTCGCCTCATTTTGGATCGCCGCGCCTCGCCTCGCCTCATTTTGGATCGCCTCGCATCGCCTCGCCTCGCCTCATTTTGAATCGCCTCGCCTCATTTTGGTTCGCCTCGCCTCGCCTCGCCTCATTTTCGATCGCCTCGCCTCGCCTCGCCTCACCTTGGATCGTTTCGCCTTATTTTGGATCGCCTCGCCTCGCCTCGCTTCACCTCATTTTGGATCGCCTCGCCTCGCCTCGCCTCGCCTCGCCTCGTTTTGGATCGCCTCGCCTCGCATCTCCTCATTTTGTATCGCCTCGCCTCGTTTTGGATCGCCTCGCCTCGCATCTCCTCATTTTGTATCGCCTCGCCTCATTTTGGATCGCCTCGGCTCGCCTCGCCTCGCCTCATTTTGGATCACCTCGCTTCGTTTTTGATCGCCTCGCCTCGCCTCGCCTCATTTTGGATCGCCTCACCTCGCCTCGCCTCGCCTCATTTTGGATCACCTCGCTTCGTTTTTGATCGCCTCGCCTCGCCTCGCCTCATTTTGGATCACCTCGCCTCGCCTCGGCTCATTTTGGATCGCCTCGCCTCGCCTCGCCTCGCCACGCCTCTCCTCACCTCATTTTGGATCGCCTCGCCTCGCCTCGCCTCATTTTGGATCGCCTCGCCTCACCTCGCCTCGCCTCGCCTCGCCTCATTTTGGATCGCCGCGCCTCACGTCGCCTCGCCTCGCCTCGCCTCATTTTTGATCGCCTCGCCTCTCCTCGCCTCGCCTCATTTTGGATCGCCTCACCTCGCCTCGCCTCGCCTCATTTTGGATCGCCTCACCTCTCCTCGCCTCACCTCATTATGGATCACCTCACCTTGCCTCGCCTCGCCTCATTTTGGATCGCCTCGCCTCGCCTCGCCTCATTTTGGATCGCCTCGCCTCATTTTGGATCGCTTTGACTCGCCTCACCACGCCTCGCCTCATTTTGGATCGCCTTGCCTCGCCTCGCCTCGCGTTGCCACACCTCATTTTGGATCACCTCGCCTCGCCTCGCCTCATTTTGGATCGCCTCGCCTCGCCTTGCCTCGCCTCATTTTGGATCGCCTCGCCTCGCCGCGCCTCATTTTGGATCACCTCGCCTCACCTCGCCTCGCCTCGCCTCGCCTAGCCTCATTTTGGATCGCCTCGCCTCTCCTCGCCTCGCCTAGCCTCATTTTGGATCACCTCGCCTCGCCTCGCCTCGCGTCTCCTAGCCTCATTTTGGATCGCCTCGCCTCACCTCGCGTCGCCTCTCCTAGCCTCATTTTGAATCGCCTCGCCTCGCCTTGCCTCGCCTCATTTTAGATCGCCTAGCCTCACCTCGCCTCGCCTCATTTTGGATCGCCTCGCCTCGCCTCGCCTCCTTTTGGATCGCCTCGCCTCGCCTCGCGTCGCCTCGCCTCCTTTTGGATCGCCTCGCCTCGCCTCGCCTCCTTTTGGATCGCCTCGCCTCGCCTCGCCTCATTTTGGATCGCCTCGCCTCGCCTCCTTTTGGATCGCCTCGCCTCGCCTCGCCTCGCCTCCTTTTGGATCGCCTCGCCTAGCCTCGCGTCGCCTCGCCTCCTTTTGGATCGCCTCGCCTCGCCTCGCCTCATTTTGGATCGCCTCGCCTCGCCTAGCCTCATTTCGAATCGCCTCGCCTCATTTTGGATCGCCTCGCCTCGCCTCATTTTCGATCGCCTCACCTCACCTCGTCTCGCCTCACCTTGGATCGTTTCGTCTCATTTTGGAACGCCTCGCCTCGCCTCGCCTCATTTCGGATCGCCTCGCCTCGCCTCTCCTCATTTTGGATCGCCTCTCCTCATTTTGTATCGCCTCGCCTCATTTTGTATCGCCTCGCCTCGCCTCGCCTTATTTTGGATCGCCTCGCCTCACCTCGCCTCGCCTCGCCTCGCCTCATTTTGGATCGCCTCGCCTATCCTTGCCTCGCCTCATTTTGGATCGCCTCGCCTCGTTTTGGATCGCCTCGCCTCATTTTGGATTGCCTCGCCTCGTCTTATTTTGGATCGCCACGCCTCGCCTCGCCTCATTTTGGATCGCCTCGCCTCGCCTCTCCACGCCTCGCCTCGCCTCGCCTCATTTTGGAATGCCTCGCCTAGCCTCGCCTCATTTTGGATTGCCTCGCCTCGCCTCATTTTGGATTGCCTTGCCTATCCTTGCCTCGCCTCATTTTGGATCGCCTCGCCTCGTTTTGGATCGCCTCGCCTCATTTTGGATCGCCTCGCCTCGCCTCGCCTCATTTTGGATCGCCTTGCCTCGCCTCGCCTCGCCACGCCTCGCCTCATTTTGGATCGCCTCGCCTCGCCTCTCCACGCCTCGCCTCGCCTCGCCTCATTTTGGAACGCCTCGCCAAGCCTCGCCTCATTTTGGATTGCCTCGCCTCGCCTCGCCTCGCCACACCTCGCCTCGCCACGCCTCGCCTCACCTCATTTTGGATCGCATCGGCTCGCCTCGCCTAGCCTCATTTTGGATCGCCTCGCCTCGCCTGGCCTCGCCTCATTTTCGATCGCCTCGCCTCGCCTCGCCACACCTCGCCTCGCCACGCCTTGCCTCGCCTCATTTTGGATCGCCTCGCCTCGCCACGCCTCGCCTCGCCACGCCACGCCTCGCCTCGCCTCCTTTTGGATCGCCTCGCCTCGCCTCGCCTCGCCTCCTTTTGGATCGCCTCGCCTCGCCTCGCCTCGCCTCCTTTTGGATCGCCTCGCCTCGCCTCGCCTCGCCTCCTTTTGGATCGCCTCGCCTCGCCTCGCCTCATTTTGTATCGCCTCGCCTAATTTTGGATCGCAACGCCTCTCCTCGCCTCACCTCGCCTCGTCTCATTTTGGATCGCCTCGCCTCGCCTCGCCTCACCTTGGATCATTTCGCCTCATTTTGGATCGCCTCGCCTCGCCTCATTTTGGATCGCCTCGCCTCGCCTCGCCTAGCCTCATTTTGGATCGCCTCGCCTCGCCTCGCCTCATTTTGGATCGCCTCGCCTCACCTCGCCTCGCCTCGCCTCGCCTCGCCTCATTTTGGATCGCCTCGCCTCGCCTTGCCTCGCCTCATTTTGGATCGCCTCGCCTCGCCGCGCCTCATTTTGGATCGCCTCGCCTCACCTCGCCTCGCCTCGCCTCGCCTAGCCTCATTTTGGATCGCCTCGCCTCTCCTCGCCTCGCCTAGCCTCATTTTGGATCACCTCGCCTCGCCTCGCCTCGCCTCATTTTGGATCGCCTCGACTCGCATTGCCTCGCCTCATTTTGGATCGCCTCGCCTCGCCTCGCCTCATTTTGGATCGCCTCGCCTCGCCTCGCCTCACCTTGGATCGTTTCGCCTCATTTTGAATCGCCTCGCTTCGCCTCGCCTCATTTTGTATCGCCTCTCCTCGCCTCGCCTCATTTTGGATCGCCTCGCCTCGCCTCATTTTGGTTCGCCTCACCTCAGATCGCCTTGCCTCATTTTGGATCGCCTCGCCTCGCCTCGCCTCATTTTGGATCGCCTCGCCTCACCTCTCCTCACCTCACATCGCCTAGCCTCATTTTGGATCGCCTCTCCTCGCCTTGCCTCGCCTCATTTTGGATCGCCTCGCCTCACCTCGCCTCGCCTCCATTTGGATTGCCTCGCCTCGCCTCGCCTCATTTTGGATCGCCTCGCCTCATTTTGGATCGCCTCGCCTCGCCTCGCCTCACCTCGCCTCGCCTCATTTTGGATCGCCTCGCCTCGCCTCTCCTCGCCTCGCCTCATTTTGGATCGCCACGCCTCACCTCGCCTCGCCTCATTTTGGATCGCCTCGCCTGATTTTGGATCGCAACGCCTCGCCTCGCCTCACCTCGCCTCGCCTCATTTTGGATCGCCGCGCCTCGCCTCGCCTCATTTTGCGTCGCCTCGCATCACCTCGCCTCGCCTCCTTTTGGATCGCCTCGCCTCTCCTCGCCTCGCCTCGCCTCATTTTGGATCGCCTCGCCTCGCCTCGCCTCATTTTGGATCGCCTCGCCTCCTTTTGGATCGCCTCGCCTCGCCTCGCCTCACCTCGCCTCGCCTCATTTTGGATCGCCTCGCCTCGCCTCGCCTCATTTTGGATCGCCTCGCCTCGCCTCGCCTCATTTTGGATCGCATCGCCTCGCCTCGCCTTGCCTCATTTTGGATCGCCTCGCCTCACCTCGCCTCGCCTCGCCTCGCCTAGCCTCATTTTGGATCGCCTCGCCTCGCCTCGCCTCGCCTCATTTTGGATCGCCTCGCCTCACCTCGCCTCGCCTTGCCTCGCCTAGCCTCTTTTTGGATCGCCTCGCCTCGCCTTGCCTCGCCTCCTTTTGGATCGCCTCGCCTCGCCTCGCCTCGCCTCATTTTGGATCGCCTCGCCTCGCCTCGCCTCGCCTCGCCTCATTTTGGATCGCCTCGACTCGCCTCTCCTCGCCTCGCCTCCTTTTGGATCGCCACGCCTCACCTTGCCTCGCCTCATTTTGGATCACCTCGCCTCATTTTGGATCGCATCGCCTCGCCTCGCCTCACGTCGCCTCGCCTCATTTTGGATCGCCGCGCCTCGCCTCGCCTCATTTTGGATCGCCTCGCATCGCCTCGCCTCGCCTCATTTTGAATCGCCTCGCCTCATTTTGGATCGCCTCGCCTCGCCTCGCCTCATTTTCGATCGCCTCGCCTCGCCTCGCCTCACCTTGGATCGTTTCGCCTTATTTTGGATTGCCTCGGCTCGCCTCGCCTCACCTCATTTTGGATCGCCTCGCCTCGCCTCGCCTCATTTTCGATCGCCTCGCCTCGCCTCGCCTCACCTTGGATCGTTTTGCCTTATTTTGGATCGCCTCGCCTCGCCTCGCTTCACCTCATTTTGGATCGCCTCGCCTCGCCTCGCCTCGCCTCGCCTCGTTTTGGATCGCCTCGCCTCGCATCTCCTCATTTTGTATCGCCTCGCCTCATTTTGGATCGCCTCGGCTCGCCTCGCCTCGCCTCATTTTGGATCACCTCGCTTCGTTTTTGATCGCCTTGCCTCGCCTCGCCTCATTTTGGATCGCCTCACCTCGCCTCGCCTCGCCTCATTTTGGATAACCTCGCTTCGTTTTTGATCGCCTCGCCTCGCCTCGCCTCATTTTGGATCACCTCGCCTCGCCTCGCCTCATTTTGGATCGCCTCGCCTCGTTTTGGATCGCCTCGCCTCATTTTGGATCGCCTCGCCTCGCCTTGCATCGCCTCATTTTGGATCGCCTCGCCTCACCTCGCCTCACCTCATTTTGGATCGCCTCGCCTCGCCACGCCTCGCCTCATTTTGGATCGCTTTGACTCGCCTCACCACGCCTCGCCTCATTTTGGATCGCCTTGCCTCGCCTCGCCTCGCGTTGCCACACCTCATTTTGGATCACCTCGCCTCGCCTCGCCTCATTTTGGATCGCCTCGCCTCGCCTTGCCTCGCCTCATTTTGGATCGCCTCGCCTCGCCGCGCCTCATTTTGGATCACCTCGCCTCACCTCGCCTCGCCTCGCCTCGCCTAGCCTCATTTTGGATCGCCTCGCCTCTCCTCGCCTCGCCTAGCCTCATTTTGGATCACCTCGCCTCGCCTCGCCTCGCGTCTCCTAGCCTCATTTTGGATCGCCTCGCCTCACCTCGCGTCGCCTCTCCTAGCCTCATTTTGAATCGCCTCGCCTCGCCTTGCCTCGCCTCATTTTAGATCGCCTAGCCTCACCTCGCCTCGCCTCATTTTGGATCGCCTCGCCTCGCCTCGCCTCCTTTTGGATCGCCTCGCCTCGCCTCGCGTCGCCTCGCCTCCTTTTGGATCGCCTCGCCTCGCCTCGCCTCCTTTTGGATCGCCTCGCCTCGCCTCGCCTCATTTTGGATCGCCTCGCCTCGCCTCCTTTTGGATCGCCTCGCCTCGCCTCGCCTCGCCTCCTTTTGGATCGCCTCGCCTAGCCTCGCGTCGCCTCGCCTCCTTTTGGATCGCCTCGCCTCGCCTCGCCTCATTTTGGATCGCCTCGCCTCGCCTAGCCTCATTTCGAATCGCCTCGCCTCATTTTGGATCGCCTCGCCTCGCCTCATTTTCGATCGCCTCACCTCACCTCGTCTCGCCTCACCTTGGATCGTTTCGTCTCATTTTGGAACGCCTCGCCTCGCCTCGCCTCATTTCGGATCGCCTCGCCTCGCCTCTCCTCATTTTGGATCGCCTCTCCTCATTTTGTATCGCCTCGCCTCATTTTGTATCGCCTCGCCTCGCCTCGCCTTATTTTGGATCGCCTCGCCTCACCTCGCCTCGCCTCGCCTCGCCTCATTTTGGATCGCCTCGCCTATCCTTGCCTCGCCTCATTTTGGATCGCCTCGCCTCGTTTTGGATCGCCTCGCCTCATTTTGGATTGCCTCGCCTCGTCTTATTTTGGATCGCCACGCCTCGCCTCGCCTCATTTTGGATCGCCTCGCCTCGCCTCTCCACGCCTCGCCTCGCCTCGCCTCATTTTGGAATGCCTCGCCTAGCCTCGCCTCATTTTGGATTGCCTCGCCTCGCCTCATTTTGGATTGCCTTGCCTATCCTTGCCTCGCCTCATTTTGGATCGCCTCGCCTCGTTTTGGATCGCCTCGCCTCATTTTGGATCGCCTCGCCTCGCCTCGCCTCATTTTGGATCGCCTTGCCTCGCCTCGCCTCGCCACGCCTCGCCTCATTTTGGATCGCCTCGCCTCGCCTCTCCACGCCTCGCCTCGCCTCGCCTCATTTTGGAACGCCTCGCCAAGCCTCGCCTCATTTTGGATTGCCTCGCCTCGCCTCGCCTCGCCACACCTCGCCTCGCCACGCCTCGCCTCACCTCATTTTGGATCGCATCGGCTCGCCTCGCCTAGCCTCATTTTGGATCGCCTCGCCTCGCCTGGCCTCGCCTCATTTTCGATCGCCTCGCCTCGCCTCGCCACACCTCGCCTCGCCACGCCTTGCCTCGCCTCATTTTGGATCGCCTCGCCTCGCCACGCCTCGCCTCGCCACGCCACGCCTCGCCTCGCCTCCTTTTGGATCGCCTCGCCTCGCCTCGCCTCGCCTCCTTTTGGATCGCCTCGCCTCGCCTCGCCTCGCCTCCTTTTGGATCGCCTCGCCTCGCCTCGCCTCGCCTCCTTTTGGATCGCCTCGCCTCGCCTCGCCTCATTTTGTATCGCCTCGCCTAATTTTGGATCGCAACGCCTCTCCTCGCCTCACCTCGCCTCGTCTCATTTTGGATCGCCTCGCCTCGCCTCGCCTCACCTTGGATCATTTCGCCTCATTTTGGATCGCCTCGCCTCGCCTCATTTTGGATCGCCTCGCCTCGCCTCGCCTAGCCTCATTTTGGATCGCCTCGCCTCGCCTCGCCTCATTTTGGATCGCCTCGCCTCACCTCGCCTCGCCTCGCCTCGCCTCGCCTCATTTTGGATCGCCTCGCCTCGCCTTGCCTCGCCTCATTTTGGATCGCCTCGCCTCGCCGCGCCTCATTTTGGATCGCCTCGCCTCACCTCGCCTCGCCTCGCCTCGCCTAGCCTCATTTTGGATCGCCTCGCCTCTCCTCGCCTCGCCTAGCCTCATTTTGGATCACCTCGCCTCGCCTCGCCTCGCCTCATTTTGGATCGCCTCGACTCGCATTGCCTCGCCTCATTTTGGATCGCCTCGCCTCGCCTCGCCTCATTTTGGATCGCCTCGCCTCGCCTCGCCTCACCTTGGATCGTTTCGCCTCATTTTGAATCGCCTCGCTTCGCCTCGCCTCATTTTGTATCGCCTCTCCTCGCCTCGCCTCATTTTGGATCGCCTCGCCTCGCCTCATTTTGGTTCGCCTCACCTCAGATCGCCTTGCCTCATTTTGGATCGCCTCGCCTCGCCTCGCCTCATTTTGGATCGCCTCGCCTCACCTCTCCTCACCTCACATCGCCTAGCCTCATTTTGGATCGCCTCTCCTCGCCTTGCCTCGCCTCATTTTGGATCGCCTCGCCTCACCTCGCCTCGCCTCCATTTGGATTGCCTCGCCTCGCCTCGCCTCATTTTGGATCGCCTCGCCTCATTTTGGATCGCCTCGCCTCGCCTCGCCTCACCTCGCCTCGCCTCATTTTGGATCGCCTCGCCTCGCCTCTCCTCGCCTCGCCTCATTTTGGATCGCCACGCCTCACCTCGCCTCGCCTCATTTTGGATCGCCTCGCCTGATTTTGGATCGCAACGCCTCGCCTCGCCTCACCTCGCCTCGCCTCATTTTGGATCGCCGCGCCTCGCCTCGCCTCATTTTGCGTCGCCTCGCATCACCTCGCCTCGCCTCCTTTTGGATCGCCTCGCCTCTCCTCGCCTCGCCTCGCCTCATTTTGGATCGCCTCGCCTCGCCTCGCCTCATTTTGGATCGCCTCGCCTCCTTTTGGATCGCCTCGCCTCGCCTCGCCTCACCTCGCCTCGCCTCATTTTGGATCGCCTCGCCTCGCCTCGCCTCATTTTGGATCGCCTCGCCTCGCCTCGCCTCATTTTGGATCGCATCGCCTCGCCTCGCCTTGCCTCATTTTGGATCGCCTCGCCTCACCTCGCCTCGCCTCGCCTCGCCTAGCCTCATTTTGGATCGCCTCGCCTCGCCTCGCCTCGCCTCATTTTGGATCGCCTCGCCTCACCTCGCCTCGCCTTGCCTCGCCTAGCCTCTTTTTGGATCGCCTCGCCTCGCCTTGCCTCGCCTCCTTTTGGATCGCCTCGCCTCGCCTCGCCTCGCCTCATTTTGGATCGCCTCGCCTCGCCTCGCCTCGCCTCGCCTCATTTTGGATCGCCTCGACTCGCCTCTCCTCGCCTCGCCTCCTTTTGGATCGCCACGCCTCACCTTGCCTCGCCTCATTTTGGATCACCTCGCCTCATTTTGGATCGCATCGCCTCGCCTCGCCTCACGTCGCCTCGCCTCATTTTGGATCGCCGCGCCTCGCCTCGCCTCATTTTGGATCGCCTCGCATCGCCTCGCCTCGCCTCATTTTGAATCGCCTCGCCTCATTTTGGATCGCCTCGCCTCGCCTCGCCTCATTTTCGATCGCCTCGCCTCGCCTCGCCTCACCTTGGATCGTTTCGCCTTATTTTGGATTGCCTCGGCTCGCCTCGCCTCACCTCATTTTGGATCGCCTCGCCTCGCCTCGCCTCATTTTCGATCGCCTCGCCTCGCCTCGCCTCACCTTGGATCGTTTTGCCTTATTTTGGATCGCCTCGCCTCGCCTCGCTTCACCTCATTTTGGATCGCCTCGCCTCGCCTCGCCTCGCCTCGCCTCGTTTTGGATCGCCTCGCCTCGCATCTCCTCATTTTGTATCGCCTCGCCTCATTTTGGATCGCCTCGGCTCGCCTCGCCTCGCCTCATTTTGGATCACCTCGCTTCGTTTTTGATCGCCTTGCCTCGCCTCGCCTCATTTTGGATCGCCTCACCTCGCCTCGCCTCGCCTCATTTTGGATAACCTCGCTTCGTTTTTGATCGCCTCGCCTCGCCTCGCCTCATTTTGGATCACCTCGCCTCGCCTCGCCTCATTTTGGATCGCCTCGCCTCGTTTTGGATCGCCTCGCCTCATTTTGGATCGCCTCGCCTCGCCTTGCATCGCCTCATTTTGGATCGCCTCGCCTCACCTCGCCTCACCTCATTTTGGATCGCCTCGCCTCGCCACGCCTCGCCTCATTTTGGATTGCCTCGCCTTGCCTCTCCTCGCGTCGCCTCCTTTTGGATCGCCACGCCTCGCCTCGCCTCGCCTCATTTTGGTTTGCCTCACCTCATTTTGGATCGCATCGCCTCGCCTCGCCTCACCTTGCCTCGCCTCATTTTGGATCGCCGCGCCTCGCCTCGCCTCATTTTGGATTGCCTCGCATCGCCTCGCCTCGCCTCATTTTGAATCGCCTCGCCTCATTTTGGATCGCCTCGCCTCGCCTCGCCTCGCCTCATTTTCGATCGCCTCGCCTCGCCTCGCCTCGCCTCACCTCACCTTGGATCGTTTCGCCTTATTTTGGATCGCCTCGCCTCACCTCGCCTCGCCTCACCTCATTTTGGATCGCCTCGCCTCGCCTCACCTCGCCTCGTTTTGGATCGCCTCGCCTCGCCTTGCCTCTCCTCATTTTGGATCGCCTCGCCTCATTTTGGATCGCCTCAGCTCGCCTCGCCTCACCTCATTTTGGATCACCTCGCCTCATTTTTGATCGCCTCGCCTCGCCTCGTTTTGGATCGCCTCGGCTCATTTTGGATCGCCTCGCCTCGCCTCGCCTCATTTTGGATCGCCTCGCCTCGCTTTGCCTCACCATATTTTGGATGGCCTCGCCTCGCCTCGCCTCGCCACATTTTGGATCGCCTCGCCTCGCCTCATTTTGGATCGCCTCGCCTCGCCTCGCCTCATTTTGGATCGCCTCGCCTCGCCTCGCCTCATTTTGAATCGCCTCGCCTCATTTTGGAACGCCTCGCCTCATTTTGGATCGCCTCGCCTCGCCTCGCCTCATTTTGAATCGCCTCGCCTCGCCTCGCCTCACCTTGGATCGTTTCGCCTTATTTTGGATCGCCTCGCCTCGCCTCGCTTCTCCTCACCTCATTTTAGATCGCCTCGCCTCGCCTCGCCTCGCCTCGTTTTGGATCACCTCGCCTCGCCTCGCCTCTCCTCATTTTGGATCGCCTCGCCTCATTTTGGATCGCCTCGCCTCGCCTCGCCTCATTTTGGATCGCCTCACCTCGCCTCGCATCGCCTCATTTTGGATCGCCTCGCCTCATTTTGGATCGCCTCGCCTCATTTTGGATCGCCACGCCTCATTTTGGATCGCCACGCCTCATTTTGGATCGCCTCGCCTCGCCTTGCCTCACCACATTTTGGATCGCCTCGTCTCGCCTCGCCTCGCCACATTTTGGAACGCCTCTCCTCGCCTCGCCTCATTTTGGATCGCCTCGCCTCGCCTCGCCTCATTTTGGATCGCCTCGCCTCGCCTCGCCTCGCCTTGCCACGCCTCACCCCGCCACGCCTCGCCTCGCCTCATTTTGGATCGCCTCGCCTCGCCTCGCCTCGCCTCATTTTGAATCGCCTCGCCTCGCCTCGCCTCATTTTGGATCGCCTCGCCTCATTTTGGATCGCATCGCCTCGCCTCGCCTCACCACGCCTCGCCTCATTTTGGATCGCCGCGCCTTGCCTCATTTTGGATCGCCTCACCTCATTTTGGATCGCCTCGCCTTGCCTCGCCTCACCTCGCCTCGCCTCATTTTGGATCGCTGCGCCTCGCCTCGCCTCGCCTCATTTTGGATCGCCTCGCCTCGCCTCGCCACGCCACGCCTCTCCTCACCTCATTTTGGATCGCCTCGCCTCGCCTCGCCTCATTTTGGATCGCCTCGCCTCACCTCGCCTCGCCTCGCCTCGCCT
The DNA here is from genome assembly GCA_030408155.1 of Lophura swinhoii. NCBI lineage: Eukaryota > Metazoa > Chordata > Aves > Galliformes > Phasianidae > Lophura > Lophura swinhoii. Next base: position 9,337,133 of record CM059492.1, on the reverse strand, counting down.
CATTTTGGATCGCCGCGCCTCACGTCGCCTCGCCTCGCCTCGCCTCATTTTTGATCGCCTCGCCTCTCCTCGCCTCGCCTCATTTTGGATCGCCATACCTCGCCTCGCCTCGCCTCATTTTGGATCGCCTCGCCTCTCCTCGCCTCACCTCATTATGGATCGCCTCACCTTGCCTCGCCTCGCCTCATTTTGGATCGCCTCGCCTCGCCTCGCCTCGCCTCATTTTGGATCGCCTCGCCTCATTTTGGATCGCTTTGACTCGCCTCACCTCGCCTCGCCTCATTTTGGATCGCCTTGCCTCGCCTCGCCTCGCGTTGCCACACCTCATTTTGGATCACCTCGCCTCGCCTCGCCTCATTTTGGATCACCTCGCCTCGCCTCGCCTCTCCTCATTTTGGATCGCCGTGCCTCGCCTCGCCTCGCCTCATTTTGGATCGCCTCGCCTCGCCTCGCCTCGCCACACCATGCCTCGCCACGCCTCACCTCGCCTCATTTTGGATCGCCTCGCCTCGCCTCGCCACGCCTCACCTCGCCACGCGTCGCCTCGCCTCATTTTGGATCGCCTCGCCTCGCCTCGCCACGCCTCGCCTCGCCTCGCCTCCTTTTGGATCGCCTCGCCTCGCCTTGCCTCGTCTCATTATGGATCGCCTCGCCTCACCTCGCCTCGCCTCGCCTCGCCTAGCCTCACTTAGGATCGGCTCGCCTCGCCTTGCCTCGCCTCATTTTCGATCGCCTCGCCTCGCCTCATTTTGGATCGCCTCGCCTCGGCTCGCCATGCCTCGCCTCGCCTCATTTTGGATCGCCTCGACACGCCATGCCTCGCCTCATTTTGGATCGCCCCGCCTCGCCTCGCCACGCCTCGCCTCGCCTCGCCTCATTTTGGATCGCCTCGCCTCGCCTCGCCTCGCCTCATTTTGGATCGCCTCTCCTCGCCTTGCCTCGCCTCATTTTGGATGGCCTCGCCTCGCCTCGCCTGGCCTCACCTCATTTTGGATCGCCTCGCCTCGCCTTGCCTCACCTCCTTTTGGGTCGCCTCGCCTCGCCTCGCCTCAGTTTGGATCACCTCGCCTCATTTTGGATCGCATCGCCTCTCCTCGCCTCACCTCGCCTCGCCTCATTTTGTATCGCCTCGCCTCGCCTCGCCTCATTTTGGATCGCCTCGCCTCGCCTCGCCTCAGTTTGGATCGCCTCGCCTCGCCTCACCTCATTTTGAATCGCCTCGCCTCATTTTGGAACGCCTCGCCTCATTTTGGATTGCCTCGCCTCGCCTCGCCTCATTTTGAGTCGCCTCGCCTCGCCTCGCCTCGCCTCACCTTGGATCGTTTCGCCTTATTTTGGATCGCCTCGCCTCGCCTCACTTCTCCTCACCTCATTTTAGATCGCCTCGCCTCGCTTCGCCTCGCCTCGTTTTGGATCACCTCGCCTCGCCTCGCCTCTCCTCATTTTGGATTGCCTCGCCTCATTTTGGATCGCCTCGCCTCGCCTCGCCTCATTTTGGATCGCCTCGCCTCACCTCGCCTCGCCTTGCCTCGCCTAGCCTCTTTTTGGATCGCCTCGCCTCGCCTTGCCTCGCCTCATTTTGGATCGCCTCGCCTCGCCTCGCCTCGCCTCATTTTGGATCGCCTCGCCTCGCCTCGCCTCGCCTCATTTTGGATCGCCTCGACTCGCCTCTCCTCGCCTCGCCTCCTTTTGGATCGCCACGCCTCACCTCGCCTCGCCTCATTTTGGATCGCCTCGCCTCATTTTGGATCGCATCGCCTCGCCTCGCCTCACCTCGCCTCGCCTCATTTTGGATCGCCGCGCCTCGCCTCGCCTCATTTTGGATCGCCTCGCCTCGCCTCGCCTCGCCTCATTTTGAATCGCCTCGCCTCATTTTGGATCGCCTCGCCTCACCTCGCCTCGCCTCGCCTCACCTTGGATCGTTTCGCCTTATTTTAGATTGCCTCGGCTCGCCTCGCCTCACCTCATTTTGGATCGCCTCGCCTCGCCTCGCCTCATTTTCGATCGCCTCGCCTCGCCTCGCCGCACCTTGGATCGTTTCGCCTTATTTTGGATCGCCTCACCTCGCCTCGCTTCACCTCATTTTGGATCGCCTCGCCTCGCCTCGCCTCGCCTCGCCTCGTTTTCGATCGCCTTGCCTCGCATCTCCTCATTTTGTATCGCCTCGCCTCATTTTGGATCGCCTCACCTCGCCTCGCCTCGCCTCATTTTGGATCACCTCGCTTCGTTTTTGATCGCCTCGCCTCGCCTCATTTTGGATCACCTCGCCTCGCCTCGCCTCATTTTGGATCGCCTCGCCTCGTTTTGGATCGCCTCGCCTCATTTTGGATCGCCTCGCCTCGCCACGCCTCGCCTCATTTTGGATTGCCTCGCCTTGCCTCTCCTCGCGTCGCCACCTTTTGGATCGCCACGCCTCGCCTCGCCTCGCCTCATTTTGGTTCGCCTCACCTCATTTTGGATCGCATCGCCTCGCCTCGCCTCACCTTGCCTCGCCTCATTTTGGATCGCCGCGCCTCGCCTCGCCTCATTTTGGATTGCCTCGCATCGCCTCGCCTCGCCTCATTTTGAATCGCCTCGCCTCATTTTGGATCGCCTCGCCTCGCCTCGCCTCGCCTCATTTTCGATCGCCTCGCCTCGCCTCGCCTCGCCTCACCTCACCTTGGATCGTTTCGCCTTATTTTGGATCGCCTCGCCTCACCTCGCCTCGCCTCACCTCATTTTGGATCGCCTCGCCTCGCCTCACCTCGCCTCGTTTTGGATCGCCTCGCCTCGCCTTGCCTCTCTTCATTTTGGATCGCCTCGCCTGATTTTGGATCGCCTCAGCTCGCCTCGCCTCACCTCATTTTGGATCACCTCGCCTCATTTTTGATCGCCTCGCCTCGCCTCGTTTTGGATCGCCTCGGCTCATTTTGGATCGCCTCGCCTCGCCTCGCCTCATTTTGGATCGCCTCGCCTCGCTTTGCCTCACCATATTTTGGATGGCCGCGCCTCGCCTAGCCTCGCCACATTTTGGATCGCCTCGCCTCGCCTCATTTTGGATCGCCTCGCCTCGCCTCACCTCATTTTGAATCGCCTCGCCTCATTTTGGAACGCCTCGCCTCATTTTGGATCGCCTCGCCTCGCCTCGCCTCATTTTGAATCGCCTCGCCTCGCCTCGCCTCGCCTCACCTTGGATCGTTTCGCCTTATTTTGGATCGCCTCGCCTCGCCTCGCTTCTCCTCACCTCATTTTAGATCGCCTCGCCTCGCTTCGCCTCGCCTCGTTTTGGATCACCTCGCCTCACCTCGCCTCTCCTCATTTTGGATCGCCTCGCCTCATTTTGGATCGCCTCGCCTCGCCTCGCCTCATTTTGGATCGCCTCGCCTCATTTTAGATCGCCACGCCTCCTTTTGGATCGCCACGCCTCATTTTGGATCGCCTCGCCTCGCCTTGCCTCACCACATTTTGGATCGCCTCGTCCCGCCTCGCCTCGCCACATTTTGGAACGCCTCTCCTCGCCTCGCCTCATTTTGGATCGCCTCGCCTCGCCTCGCCTCATTTTGGATCGCCTCGCCTCGCCTCGCCTTGCCACGCCTCACCTCGCCACGCCTCGCCTCGCCTCATTTTGGATCGCCTCGCCTCGGCTCGCCATGCCTCGCCTCGCCTTATTTTGGATCGCCTCGACACGCCATGCCTCGCCTCATTTTGGATCGCCCCGCCTCGCCTCGCCACGCCTCGCCTCGCCTCGCCTCATTTTGGATCGCCTCGCCTCGCCTCGCCTCGCCTCATTTTGGATCACCTCGCCTCGCCTCGCCTCATTTTGGATCGCCTCGCCTCGTTTTGGATCGCCTCGCCTCATTTTGGATCGCCTCGCCTCGCCTTGCATCGCCTCATTTTGGATCGCCTCGCCTCGCCACGCCTCGCCTCATTTTGGATTGCCTCGCCTTGCCTCTCCTCGCGTCGCCACCTTTTGGATCGCCACGCCTCGCCTCGCCTCGCCTCATTTTGGTTCGCCTCACCTCATTTTGGATCGCATCGCCTCGCCTCGCCTCACCTTGCCTCGCCTCATTTTGGATCGCCGCGCCTCGCCTCGCCTCATTTTGGATTGCCTCGCATCGCCTCGCCTCGCCTCATTTTGAATCGCCTCGCCTCATTTTGGATCGCCTCGCCTCGCCTCGCCTCGCCTCATTTTCGATCGCCTCGCCTCGCCTCGCCTCGCCTCACCTCACCTTGGATCGTTTCGCCTTATTTTGGATCGCCTCGCCTCACCTCGCCTCGCCTCACCTCATTTTGGATCGCCTCGCCTCGCCTCACCTCGCCTCGTTTTGGATCGCCTCGCCTCGCCTTGCCTCTCTTCATTTTGGATCGCCTCGCCTGATTTTGGATCGCCTCAGCTCGCCTCGCCTCACCTCATTTTGGATCACCTCGCCTCATTTTTGATCGCCTCGCCTCGCCTCGTTTTGGATCGCCTCGGCTCATTTTGGATCGCCTCGCCTCGCCTCGCCTCATTTTGGATCGCCTCGCCTCGCTTTGCCTCACCATATTTTGGATGGCCGCGCCTCGCCTAGCCTCGCCACATTTTGGATCGCCTCGCCTCGCCTCATTTTGGATCGCCTCGCCTCGCCTCATTTTGGATCGCCTCGCCTCGCCTCACCTCATTTTGAATCGCCTCGCCTCATTTTGGAACGCCTCGCCTCATTTTGGATCGCCTCGCCTCGCCTCGCCTCATTTTGAATCGCCTCGCCTCGCCTCGCCTCGCCTCACCTTGGATCGTTTCGCCTTATTTTGGATCGCCTCGCCTTGCCTCGCTTCTCCTCACCTCATTTTAGATCGCCTCGCCTCGCTTCGCCTCGCCTCGTTTTGGATCACCTCGCCTCACCTCGCCTCTCCTCATTTTGGATCGCCTCGCCTCATTTTGGATCGCCTCGCCTCGCCTCGCCTCATTTTGGATCGCCTCGCCTCATTTTAGATCGCCACGCCTCCTTTTGGATCGCCACGCCTCATTTTGGATCGCCTCGCCTCGCCTTGCCTCACCACATTTTGGATCGCCTCGTCCCGCCTCGCCTCGCCACATTTTGGAACGCCTCTCCTCGCCTCGCCTCATTTTGGATCGCCTCGCCTCGCCTCGCCTCATTTTGGATCGCCTCGCCTCGCCTCGCCTTGCCACGCCTCACCTCGCCACGCCTCGCCTCGCCTCATTTTGGATCGCCTCGCCTCGGCTCGCCATGCCTCGCCTCGCCTTATTTTGGATCGCCTCGACACGCCATGCCTCGCCTCATTTTGGATCGCCCCGCCTCGCCTCGCCACGCCTCGCCTCGCCTCGCCTCATTTTGGATCGCCTTGCCTCGCCTCGCCTCGCCTCATTTTGGATCGCCTCTCCTCGCCTTGCCTCGCCTCATTTTGGATGGCCTCGCCTCGCCTCGCCTGGACTCACCTCATTTTGGATCGCCTCGCCTCGCCTTGCCTCACCTCCTTTTGGGTCGCCCTGCCTCGCCTCGCCTCAGTTTGGATCACCTCGCCTCATTTTGGATCGCATCGCCTCTCCTCGCCTCACCTCGCCTCGCCTCATTTTGTATCGCCTCGCCTCGCCTCGCCTCATTTTGGATCGCCTCGCCTCGCCTCGCCTCGCCTCAGTTTGGATCGCCTCGCCTCGCCTCGCCTCACCTCATTTTGAATCGCCTCGCCTCATTTTGGAACGCCTCGCCTCATTTTGGATCGCCTCGCCTCGCCTCGCCTCATTTTGAGTCGCCTCGCCTCGCCTCGCCTCGCCTCACCTTGGATCGTTTCGCCTTATTTTGGATCGCCTCGCCTCGCCTCACTTCTCCTCACCTCATTTTAGATCGCCTCGCCTCAATTCGCCTCGCCTCGTTTTGGATCACCTCGCCTCGCCTCGCCTCTCCTCATTTTGGATCGCCTCGCCTCATTTTGGATGGCCTCGCCTCGCCTCGCCTCATTTTGGATCGCCTCGCCTCACCTCGCCTCGCCTTGCCTCGCCTAGCCTCTTTTTGGATCGCCTCGCCTCGCCTTGCCTCGCCTCATTTTGGATTGCCTCGCCTCGCCTCGCCTCGCCTCGCCTCATTTTGGATCGCCTCGCCTCGCCTCGCCTCGCCTCATTTTGGATCGCCTCGACTCGCCTCTCCTCGCCTCGCCTCCTTTTGGATCGCCACGCCTCACCTCGCCTCGCCTCATTTTGGATCGCCTCGCCTCATTTTGGATCGCATCGCCTCGCCTCGCCTCACCTCGCCTCGCCTCATTTTGGATCGCCGCGCCTCGCCTCGCCTCATTTTGGATCGCCTCGCATCGCCTCGCCTCGCCTCATTTTGAATCGCCTCGCCTCATTTTGGATCGCCTCGCCTCACCTCGCCTCGCCTCGCCTCACCTTGGATCGTTTCGCCTTATTTTAGATTGCCTCGGCTCGCCTCGCCTCACCTCATTTTGGATCGCCTCGCCTCGCCTCGCCTCATTTTCGATCGCCTCGCCTCGCCTCGCCTCACCTTGGATCGTTTCGCCTTATTTTGGATCGCCTCGCCTCGCCTCGCTTCACCTCATTTTGGATCGCCTCGCCTCGCCTCGCCTCGCCTCGCCTCGTTTTGGACCGCCTTGCCTCGCATCTCCTCATTTTGTATCGCCTCGCCTCATTTTGGATCGCCTCGGCTCGCCTCGCCTCGCCTCATTTTGGATCACCTCGCTTCGTTTTTGATCGCCTCGCCTCGCCTCGCCTCATTTTGGATCGCCTCACCTCGCCTCGCCTCGCCTCATTTTGGATCACCTCGCTTCGTTTTTGATCGCTCACCTCGCCTCATTTTGGATCACCTCGCCTCGACTCGCCTCATTTTGGATCGCCTCGCCTCTCCTCGCCTCGCCTCATTTTGGATCGCCTCGCCTCTCCTCGCCTCACCTCATTATGGATCGCCTCACCTTGCCTCGCCTCGCCTCATTTTGGATCGCCTCGCCTCGCCTCGCCTCGCCTCATTTTGGATCGCCTCGCCTCATTTTGGATCGCTTTGACTCGCCTCACCTCGCCTCGCCTCATTTTGGATCGCCTTGCCTCGCCTCGCCTCGCGTTGCCACACCTCATTTTGGATCACCTCGCCTCGCCTCGCCTCATTTTGGATCACCTCGCCTCGCCTCGCCTCTCCTCATTTTGGATCGCCGTGCCTCGCCTCGCCTCGCCTCATTTTGGATCGCCTCGCCTCGCCTCGCCTCGCCACACCATGCCTCGCCACGCCTCACCTCGCCTCATTTTGGATCGCCTCGCCTCGCCACTCCTCACCTCGCCACGCGTCGCCTCGCCTCATTTTGGATCGCCTCGCCTCGCCTCGCCACGCCTCGCCTCGCCTCGCCTCCTTTTGGATCGCCTCGCCTCGCCTTGCCTCGTCTCATTATGGATCGCCTCGCCTCACCTCGCCTCGCCTCGCCTCGCCTAGCCTCACTTAGGATCGGCTCGCCTCGCCTTGCCTCGCCTCATTTTCGATCGCCTCGCCTCGCCTCATTTTGGATCGCCTCGCCTCGGCTCGCCATGCCTCGCCTCGCCTCATTTTGGATCGCCTCGACACGCCATGCCTCGCCTCATTTTGGATCGCCCCGCCTCGCCTCGCCACGCCTCGCCTCGCCTCGCCTCATTTTGGATCGCCTCGCCTCGCCTCGCCTCGCCTCATTTTGGATCGCCTCTCCTCGCCTTGCCTCGCCTCATTTTGGATGGCCTCGCCTCGCCTCGCCTGGCCTCACCTCATTTTGGATCGCCTCGCCTCGCCTTGCCTCACCTCCTTTTGGGTCGCCTCGCCTCGCCTCGCCTCAGTTTGGATCACCTCGCCTCATTTTGGATCGCATCGCCTCTCCTCGCCTCACCTCGCCTCGCCTCATTTTGTATCGCCTCGCCTCGCCTCGCCTCATTTTGGATCGCCTCGCCTCGCCTCGCCTCAGTTTGGATCGCCTCGCCTCGCCTCACCTCATTTTGAATCGCCTCGCCTCATTTTGGAACGCCTCGCCTCATTTTGGATCGCCTCGCCTCGCCTCGCCTCATTTTGAGTCGCCTCGCCTCGCCTCGCCTCGCCTCACCTTGGATCGTTTCGCCTTATTTTGGATCGCCTCGCCTCGCCTCACTTCTCCTCACCTCATTTTAGATCGCCTCGCCTCGCTTCGCCTCGCCTCGTTTTGGATCACCTCGCCTCGCCTCGCCTCTCCTCATTTTGGATTGCCTCGCCTCATTTTGGATCGCCTCGCCTCGCCTCGCCTCATTTTGGATCGCCTCGCCTCACCTCGCCTCGCCTTGCCTCGCCTAGCCTCTTTTTGGATCGCCTCGCCTCGCCTTGCCTCGCCTCATTTTGGATCGCCTCGCCTCGCCTCGCCTCGCCTCATTTTGGATCGCCTCGCCTCGCCTCGCCTCGCCTCATTTTGGATCGCCTCGACTCGCCTCTCCTCGCCTCGCCTCCTTTTGGATCGCCACGCCTCACCTCGCCTCGCCTCATTTTGGATCGCCTCGCCTCATTTTGGATCGCATCGCCTCGCCTCGCCTCACCTCGCCTCGCCTCATTTTGGATCGCCGCGCCTCGCCTCGCCTCATTTTGGATCGCCTCGCCTCGCCTCGCCTCGCCTCATTTTGAATCGCCTCGCCTCATTTTGGATCGCCTCGCCTCACCTCGCCTCGCCTCGCCTCACCTTGGATCGTTTCGCCTTATTTTAGATTGCCTCGGCTCGCCTCGCCTCACCTCATTTTGGATCGCCTCGCCTCGCCTCGCCTCATTTTCGATCGCCTCGCCTCGCCTCGCCGCACCTTGGATCGTTTCGCCTTATTTTGGATCGCCTCACCTCGCCTCGCTTCACCTCATTTTGGATCGCCTCGCCTCGCCTCGCCTCGCCTCGCCTCATTTTCGATCGCCTTGCCTCGCATCTCCTCATTTTGTATCGCCTCGCCTCATTTTGGATCGCCTCACCTCGCCTCGCCTCGCCTCATTTTGGATCACCTCGCTTCGTTTTTGATCGCCTCGCCTCGCCTCATTTTGGATCACCTCGCCTCGCCTCGCCTCATTTTGGATCGCCTCGCCTCGTTTTGGATCGCCTCGCCTCATTTTGGATCGCCTCGCCTCGCCTTGCATCGCCTCATTTTGGATCGCCTCGCCTCGCCACGCCTCGCCTCATTTTGGATTGCCTCGCCTTGCCTCTCCTCGCGTCGCCACCTTTTGGATCGCCACGCCTCGCCTCGCCTCGCCTCATTTTGGTTCGCCTCACCTCATTTTGGATCGCATCGCCTCGCCTCGCCTCACCTTGCCTCGCCTCATTTTGGATCGCCGCGCCTCGCCTCGCCTCATTTTGGATTGCCTCGCATCGCCTCGCCTCGCCTCATTTTGAATCGCCTCGCCTCATTTTGGATCGCCTCGCCTCACCTCGCCTCGCCTCGCCTCACCTTGGATCGTTTCGCCTTATTTTAGATTGCCTCGGCTCGCCTCGCCTCACCTCATTTTGGATCGCCTCGCCTCGCCTCGCCTCATTTTCGATCGCCTCGCCTCGCCTCGCCTCACCTTGGATCGTTTCGCCTTATTTTGGATCGCCTCGCCTCGCCTCGCTTCACCTCATTTTGGATCGCCTCGCCTCGCCTCGCCTCGCCTCATTTTGGATCACCTTGCCTCGCATCTCCTCATTTTGTATCGCCTCGCCTCATTTTGGATCGCCTCACCTCGCCTCGCCTCGCCTCATTTTGGATCACCTCGCTTCGTTTTTGATCGCCTCACCTCGCCTCATTTTGGATCACCTCGCCTCGCCTCGCCTCATTTTGGATCGCCTCGCCTCGTTTTGGATCGCCTCGCCTCATTTTGGATCGCCTCGCCTCGCCTTGCATCGCCTCATTTTGGATCGCCTCGCCTCACCTCGCCTCACCTCATTTTGGATCGCCTCGCCTCGCCACGCCTCGCCTCATTTTGGATTGCCTCGCCTTGCCTCTCCTCGCGTCGTCTCCTTTTGGATCGCCACGCCTCGCCTCGCCTCGCCTCATTTTGGTTCGCCTCACCTCATTTTGGATCGCATCGCCTCGCCTCGCCTCACCGTGCCTCGCCTCATTTTGGATCGCCGCGCCTCGCCTCGCCTCATTTTGGATTGCCTCGCATCGCCTCGCCTCGCCTCATTTTGAATCGCCTCGCCTCATTTTGGATCGCCTCGCCTCGCCTCGCCTCGCCTCATTTTCGATCGCCTCGCCTCGCCTCGCCTCGCCTCACCTCACCTTGGATCGTTTCGCCTTATTTTGGATCGCCTCGCCTCACCTCGCCTCGCCTCACCTCATTTTGGATCGCCTCGCCTCGCCTCACCTCGCCTCGTTTTGGATCGCCTCGCCTCGCCTTGCCTCTCTTCATTTTGGATCGCCTCGCCTGATTTTGGATCGCCTCAGCTCGCCTCGCCTCACCTCATTTTGGATCACCTCGCCTCATTTTTGATCGCCTCGCCTCGCCTCGTTTTGGATCGCCTCGGCTCATTTTGGATCGCCTCGCCTCGCCTCAGCTCATTTTGGATCGCCTCGCCTCGCTTTGCCTCACCATATTTTGGATGGCCTCGCCTCGCCTCGCCTCGCCACATTTTGGATCGCCTCGCCTCGCCTCATTTTGGATATCCTCGCCTCGCCTCATTTTGGATCGCCTCGCCTCGCCTCACCTCATTTTGAATCGCCTCGCCTCATTTTGGAACGCCTCGCCTCATTTTGGATCGCCTCGCCTCATTTTGGATCGCCTCGCCTCGCCTCGCCTCATTTTGAATCGCCTCGCCTCGCCTCGCCTCACCTTGGATCGTTTCGCCTTATTTTGGATCGCCTCGCCTCGCCTCGCTTCTCCTCACCTCATTTTAGATCGCCTCGCCTCGCTTCGCCTCGCCTCGTTTTGGATCACCTCGCCTCGCCTCGCCTCTCCTCATTTTGGATCGCCTCGCCTCATTTTGGATCGCCTCGCCTCGCCTCGCCTCATTTTGGATCGCCTCACCTAGCCTCGCATCGCCTCATTTTGGATCACCTCGCCTCGCCTCGCCTCATTTTGGATCGCCTCGCCTCGTTTTGGATCGCCTCGCCTCATTTTGGATCGCCACGCCTCATTTTGGATCGCCACGCCTCATTTTGGATCGCCTCGCCTCGCCTTGCCTCACCACATTTTGGATCGCCTCGTCTCGCCACGCCTCGCCACGTTTTGGAACGCCTCTCCTCGCCTCGCCTCATTTTGGATCGCCTCGCCTCGCCTCGCCTCGCCTCATTTTGAATCGCCTCGCCTCGCCTCGCCTCATTTTGGGTCGCCTCGCCTCATTTTGGATCGCATCGCCTCGCCTCGCCTCACCACGCCTCGCCTCATTTTGGATCGTCGCGCCTTGCCTCATTTTGGATCGCCTCACCTCATTTTGGATCGCCTCGCCTTGCCTCGCCTCACCTCGCCTCGCCTCATTTTGGATCGCCGCGCCTCGCCTCGCCTCGCCTCATTTTGGATCGCCTCGCCTCGCCTCGCCTCGCCACGCCTCTCCTCACCTCATTTTGGATCACCTCGCCTCGCCTCGCCTCATTTTGGATCGCCTCGCCTCACCTCGCCTCGCCTCGCCTCGCCTCCTTTTGGATCGCCTCGCCTCACCTCGCCTCGCCTCGCCTCCTTTTGGATCGCCTCGCCTCGCCTCGCCTCATTTTGGATCGCCTCTCCTCATTTTGGATCGCCTCGCCTCGCCTCAGCTTGGATCGTTTCGCCTCATTTTGGATCGCCTCGCCTCGCCTCCTTTTGGATCGCCTCGCCTCGCCTCCTTTTGGATCGCCTCGCCTCACCTCGCCTCGCCTCGCCTCCTTTTGGATCGCCTCGCTTCGCCTCGCCTCATTTTGGATCGCCTCGCCTCCTTTTGGATCGCCTCGCCTCGCCTCAGCTTGGATCGTTTCGCCTCATTTTGGATCGCCTCGCCTCGCCTCATTTTGGATCGCCTCGCCTCGCCTCATTTTGGATCGCCTCGCCTCGCCTCACCTCGCCTCGCCTCGCCTCGCCTAGCCTCCTTTTGGATCGCCTCGCCTCGCCTCGCCTCGCCTCATTTTGGATCGCCTCGCCTCGCCTCTCCTCGCCTCGCCTCCTTTTGGATCGCCACGCCTCACCTCGCCTCGCCTCATTTTGGATCGCCTCGCCTGATTTTGGATCGCAACGCCTCGCCTCGCCTCACCTCACCTCGCCTCATTTTGGATCGCCGCGCCTCGCCTCGCCTCATTTTGGATTGCCTCGCATCGCCTCGCCTCGCCTCCTTTTGGATCGCCTCGCCTCGCCTTGCATCGCCTCCTTTTGGATCGCCTCGCCTCGCCTCGCCTCATTTTGGATCGCCTCGCCTCATTTTGGATCGCCTCGCCTCGCCTCGCCTCACCTCGCCTCGCCTCATTTTGGATCGCCTCGCCTCGCCTTGCCTCACCACATTTTGGATCGCCTCGCCTCGCCTCGCCTTGCCACATTTTGGATCGCCTCTCCTCGCCTCGCCTCATTTTGGATCGCCTCTCCTCGCCTCGCCTCGCCTCATTTTGGATCGCCTCGCCTCGCCTCGCCTTGCCACGCCTCACCCCGCCACGCCTCGCCTCGCCTCATTTTGGATCGCCTCGCCTCGCCTCGCCTCGCCTCATTTTGAATCGCCTCGCCTCGCCTCGCCTCATTTTGGATCGCATCGCCTCGCCTCGCCTCACCTCGCCTCGCCTCATTTTGGATCGCCGCGCCTCGCCGCATTTTGGATCGCCTCGCCTCGTTTTGGATCGCCTCGCCTCATTTTGGATCGCCTCGCCTCATTTTGGATCGGTTCGCCTCGCCTCGCCTCACCTCGCCTCGCCTCCTTTTGGATCGCCTCGCCTCGCCTCGCCTCATTTTGGATCGCCTCGCCTCATTTTGGATCGCCTCGCCTCGCCTCGCCTCGCCTCGCCTCGCCTCATTTTGGATCGCCTCGCCTCACCTCGCCTCATTTTGGATCGCCTCACCTCGCCTCGCCTCATTTTGGATCGCCTCGCCTCGCCTCTCCACGCCTCGCCTCGCCTCGCCTCGCCTCATTTTGGAACGCCTCGCCTAGCCTCGCCTCATTTTGGATCGCCTCGCCTCGCCTCGCCTCATTTTGGATCGCCTCGCCTCGCCTCGCCTCATTTTGGATCGCCTCGCCTCGCCTCGCCTCGCCTCCTTTTGGATCGCCTCGCCTCGCCTCACCTCGCCTCCTTTTGGATCGCCTCGCCTCGCCTCGCCTCGCTTCCTTTTGGATCGCTTCGCCTCGCCTCGCCTCATTTTGGATCGCCTCGCCTCATTTTGGATCGCATCGCCTCTCCTCGCCTCACCTCGGCTCGCCTCATTTTCGATCGCCTCGCCTCGCCTCGCCTCACCTTGGATCGTTTCGCCTCATTTTGGATCGCCTCGCCTCGCCTCATTTTGGATCGCCTCGCCTCGCCTCGCCTAGCCTCATTTTGGATCGCCTCGCCTTGCCTTGCCTCGCCTCATTTTGGATCGCCTCGCCTCGCCGCGCCTCATTTTGGATCGCCTCGACTCACCTCGCCTCGCCTCGCCTCGCCTTGCCTCATTTTGGATCGCCTCGCCTCTCCTCGCCTCGCCTAGCCTCATTTTGGATCACCTCGCCTCGCCTCGCCTCGCCTCATTTTGGATCGCCTCGACTCGCCTTGCCTCGCCTCATTTTGGATCGCCTCGCCTCGCCTCGCCTCACCTTGGATCGTTTCGCCTCATTTTGAATCGCCTCGCTTCGCCTCGCCTCATTTTGTATCGCCTCGCCTCGCCTCGCCTCATTTTGTATCGCCTCGCCTCGCCTCACCTCATTTTGGATCGCCTCGCCTCGCCTCATTTTGGTTCGCCTCACCTCGGATCGCCTTGCCTCATTTTGGATCGCCTCGCCTCGCCTCGCCTCATTTTGGATCGCCTCGCCTCACATCGCCTCGCCTCGCCTCGCCTAGCCTCATTTTGGGTCGCCTCGCCTCGCCTTGCCACACCTCATTTTGGATCGCCTCGCCTCGCCTCGCCTCGCCTCGCCTCATTTTGGATCGCCTCGCCTCACCTCGCCTCGCCTCGCCTCACCTCGCCTCGCCTCATTTTGGATCGCCTCGCCTCGCCTTGCCTCACCACATTTTGGATCGCCTCGCCTCGCCTCGCCTTGCCACATTTTGGATCGCCTCTCCTCGCCTCGCCTCATTTTGGATCGCCTCTCCTCGCCTCGCCTCGCCTCATTTTGGATCGCCTCGCCTCGCCTCGCCTTGCCACGCCTCACCCCGCCACGCCTCGCCTCGCCTCATTTTGGATCGCCTCGCCTCGCCTCGCCTCGCCTCATTTTGAATCGCCTCGCCTCGCCTCGCCTCATTTTGGATCGCATCGCCTCGCCTCGCCTCACCTCGCCTCGCCTCATTTTGGATCGCCGCGCCTCGCCGCATTTTGGATCGCCTCGCCTCGTTTTGGATCGCCTCGCCTCATTTTGGATCGCCTCGCCTCATTTTGGATCGGTTCGCCTCGCCTCGCCTCACCTCGCCTCGCCTCCTTTTGGATCGCCTCGCCTCGCCTCGCCTCATTTTGGATCGCCTCGCCTCATTTTGGATCGCCTCGCCTCGCCTCGCCTCGCCTCGCCTCGCCTCGCCTCATTTTGGATCGCCTCGCCTCACCTCGCCTCATTTTGGATCGCCTCACCTCGCCTCGCCTCATTTTGGATCGCCTCGCCTCGCCACTCCACGCCTCGCCTCGCCTCGCCTCGCCTCATTTTGGAACGCCTCGCCTAGCCTCGCCTCATTTTGGATCGCCTCGCCTCGCCTCGCCTCATTTTGGATCGCCTCGCCTCGCCTCGCCTCCTTTTGGATCGCCTCGCCTCGCCTCGCCTCGCCTCCTTTTGGATCGCCTCGCCTCGCCTCACCTCGCCTCCTTTTGGATCGCCTCGCCTCGCCTCGCCTCGCTTCCTTTTGGATCGCTTCGCCTCGCCTCGCCTCATTTTGGATCGCCTCGCCTCATTTTGGATCGCATCGCCTCTCCTCGCCTCACCTCGGCTCGCCTCATTTTCGATCGCCTCGCCTCGCCTCGCCTCACCTTGGATCGTTTCGCCTCATTTTGGATCGCCTCGCCTCGCCTCATTTTGGATCGCCTCGCCTCGCCTCGCCTAGCCTCATTTTGGATCGCCTCGCCTTGCCTTGCCTCGCCTCATTTTGGATCGCCTCGCCTCGCCGCGCCTCATTTTGGATCGCCTCGACTCACCTCGCCTCGCCTCGCCTCGCCTTGCCTCATTTTGGATCGCCTCGCCTCTCCTCGCCTCGCCTAGCCTCATTTTGGATCACCTCGCCTCGCCTCGCCTCGCCTCATTTTGGATCGCCTCGACTCGCCTTGCCTCGCCTCATTTTGGATCGCCTCGCCTCGCCTCGCCTCACTTGGATCGTTTCGCCTCATTTTGAATCGCCTCGCTTCGCCTCGCCTCATTTTGTATCGCCTCGCCTCGCCTCGCCTCATTTTGTATCGCCTCGCCTCGCCTCACCTCATTTTGGATCGCCTCGCCTCGCCTCATTTTGGTTCGCCTCACCTCGGATCGCCTTGCCTCATTTTGGATCGCCTCGCCTCGCCTCGCCTCATTTTGGATCGCCTCGCCTCACATCGCCTCGCCTCGCCTCGCCTAGCCTCATTTTGGGTCGCCTCGCCTCGCCTTGCCACACCTCATTTTGGATCGCCTCGCCTCGCCTCGCCTCGCCTCGCCTCATTTTGGATCGCCTCGCCTCACCTCGCCTCGCCTCGCCTCACCTAGCCTCATTTTGGATCGCCTCGCCTCGCGTCATTTTGGATCGCCTCGCCTCCTTTTGGTTCGCCTCGCTTCGCCTCGCCTCATTTTGTATCGCCTCACCTCGCCTCGCCTCATTTTGGTTCGCCTCGCCTCGCCTCGCCTCATTTTGGATCGCCTCGCCTCACCTCTCCTCACCTCACATCGCCTAGCCTCATTTTGGATCGCCTCGCCTCGCCTTGCCTCGCCTCATTTTGGATCGCCTCGCCTCACCTCGCCTCGCCTCTCCTAGCCTCATTTTGAATCGCCTCGCCTCGCCTTGCCTCGCCTCATTTTGGATCGCCTCGCCTCACCTCGCCTCGCCTCATTTTGGATCGCCTCGCCTCGCCTCGCCTCCTTTTGGATCGCCTCGCCTCGCCTCGCCTCCATTTGGATTGCCTCGCCTCGCCTCGCCTCATTTTGGATCGCCTCGCCTCATTTTAGATCGCCTCGCCTCGCCTCGCCTCACCTCGCCTCGCCTCATTTTGGATCGCCTCGCCTCATTTTGGATCGCATCGCCTCGCCTCGTCTCACCTCGCCTCGCCTCATTTTGGATGGCCGCGCCTCGCCTCGCCTCATTTTGGATCGCCTCGCATCGCCTCGCCTCGCCTCATTTTGAATCGCCTCGCCTCATTTTCGATCGCCTCGCCTCGCCTCGCCTCATTTTCGATCGCCTCGCCTCGCCTCGCCTCACCTTGGATCGTTTCGCCTTATTTTGGATTGCCTCGGCTCGCCTCGCCTCACCTCATTTTGGATCGCCTCGTCTCGCCTCGCCTCATTTTCGATCGCCTCGCCTCGCCTCGCCTCACCTTGGATCGTTTCGCCTTATTTTGGATCGCCTCGCCTCGCCTCGCTTCACCTCATTTTGGATCGCCTCGCCTCGCCTCGCCTCGCCTCGTTTTGGATCGCCTCGCCTCACATCTCCTCATTTTGTATCGCCTCGCCTCATTTTGGATCGCCTCGGCTCGCCTCGCCTCGCCTCATTTTGGATCACCTCGCTTCGTTTTTGATCGCCTCGCCTCGCCTCGCCTCATTTTGGATCACCTCGCCTCGCCTCGCCTCATTTTGGATCGCCTCGCCTCGTTTTGGATCGCCTCGCCTCATTTTGGATCGCCTCGCCTCACCTTGCATCGCCTCATTTTGGATCGCCTCGCCTCACCTCGCCTCACCTCATTTTGGATCGCCTCGCCTCGCCACGCCTCGCCTCATTTTGGATTGCCTCGCCTTGCCTCTCCTCGCGTCGCCTCCTTTTGGATCGCCACGCCTCGCCTCGCCTCGCCTCATTTTGGTTCGCCTCACCTCATTTTGGATCGCATCGCCTCGCCTCGCCTCACCTTGCCTCGCCTCATTTTGGATCGCGGCGCCTCGCCTCGCCTCATTTTGGATTGCCTCGCATCGCCTCGCCTCGCCTCATTTTGAATCGCCTCGCCTCATTTTGGATCGCCTCGCCTCACCTCGCCTCGCCTCATTTTCGATCGCCTCGCCTCGCCTTGCCTCGCCTCACCTTGGATCGTTTTGCCTCATTTTGGATCGCCTCGCCTCGCCTCACCTCATTTTGGATCGCCTCGCCTCGCCTCGCCTCGCCACACCATGCCTCGCCACGCCTCACCTCGCCTCATTTTGGATCGCCTCGCCTCGCCTCGCCTCGCCTCGCCACACCATGCCTCGCCACGCCTCACCTCGCCTCATTTTGGATCGCCTCGCCTCGCCTCGCCACGCCTCACCTCGCCACGCGTCGCCTCGCCTCATTTTGGATCGCCTCTCCTCTCCTCGCCACGCCTCGCCTCGCCTCGCCTCCTTTTGGATCGCCTCGCTTCGCCTTGCCTCGCCTCATTATGGATCGCCTCGCCTCACCTCGCCTAGCCTCGCCTCGCCTAGCCTCACTTAGGATCGCCTCGCCTCGCCTTGCCTCGCCTCATTTTCGATCGCCTCGCCTCGGCTCGCCACGCCTCGCCTCGCCTCATTTTGGATCGCCTCGACACGCCATGCCTCGCCTCATTTTGGATCACCCCGCCTCGACTCGCCACGCCTCGCCTCGCCTCGCCTCATTTTGGATCGCATCGCCTCTCCTCGCCTCACCTCGCCTTGCCTCATTTTGGATCGCCTCGCCTCGCCTCGCCTCACCTTGGATCGTTTCGCCTCATTTTGGATCGCCTCGCCTCGGCTCGCGTCGCCTCATTTTGGATCGCCTCGCCTCGCCTCGCCTCATTTTGGATCGCCTCGCCTCACCTCGCCTCGCCTCGCCTCGCCTCACTTTTGATCTCCTCCCCTCTCCTCGCCTCGCCTCATTTTGGATCGCCTCGTCTCGTTTTGGATCGCCTCGCCTCATTTTGGATCGTCTTGCCTCGCCTCGCCTCGCCTCCTTTTGGATCGCCTCACCTCGCCTCGCCTCGTTTTGGATCGCCTCGCCTCGCCTCGCCTCGCCTCATTTTGGATCGCATCGCCTCGCCTCGCCTCATTTTGGATCGCCTCATTTTAGATCGCATCGCCTCGCCTCGCCTCATTTTGGATCGCCTCGCCTCGCCTCGCATCGCCTCGACTCATTTTGGATCGCCTCGCCTCGCCTCGCCTCATTTTGGATCGCCTCGACTCGCCTCGCCTCATTTTGGATCGCCTCGCCTCGCCTCGCCTCATTTTGGATCGCCTCGCCTCGTTTTGGATCGCCTCGCCTCATTTTGGATCGCCTCGCCTCGCCTCGCCTAGCCTCTCCTCGCCTCATTTTGGATCGCCTCGCCTCACATCGCCTCGCCTCGCCTCGCCTCATTTTTGATCGCCTCGCCTCTCCTCGCCTCGCCTCATTTTGGATCGCCTCACCTCGCCTCGCCTCGCCTCATTTTGGATCGCCTCACCTCGCCTCGCCTCGCCTCATTTTGGATCGCCTCGCCTCATTTTGGATCGCCTCGCCTCTCCTCGCCTCGCCTCGCCTCATTTTGGATCGCCTCACCTCGCCTCATTTTGGATCGCCTCGCCTTGCCTCATTTTGGATCACCTCGCCTCGCCTCGCCTCATTTTCATTCGCCTCGCCTCGCCTGGCCTCGCCTCACCTTTGATCGTTTCGCCTCATTTTGGATCGCCTCGCCTCGCCTCGCCTCATTTTGGATCGCCTCGCCTCGCCTCGCCTCATTTTGGATCGCCTCGCCTCACCTCTCCTCACCTCACATCGCCTAGCCTCATTTTGGATCGCCTCGCCTCGCCTTGCCTCGCCTCATTTTGGATCGCCTCGCCTCACCTCGCCTCGCCTCTCCTAGCCTCATTTTGAATCGCCTCGCCTCGCCTTGCCTCGCCTCATTTTGGATCGCCTCGCCTCACCTCGCCTCGCCTCATTTTGGATCGCCTCGCCTCGCCTCGCCTCCTTTTGGATCGCCTCGCCTCGCCTCGCCTCGCCTCCATTTGGATTGCCTCGCCTCGCCTCGCCTCGCCTCGCCTCGCCTCGCCTCATTTTGGATCGCCTCGCCTCGCCTCGCCTCACCTCGCCTCGCCTCATTTTGGATCGCCTCGCCTCGCCTCTCCTCGCCTCGCCTCATTTTGGATCGCCACGCCTCACCTCGCCTCGCCTCATTTTGGATCGCCTCGCCTGATTTTGGATCGCAACGCCTCGCCTCGCCTCACCTCGCCTCGCCTCATTTTGGATCGCCGCGCCACCCCTCGCCTCATTTTGGGTCGCCTCGCCTCACCTCGCCTCGCCTCATTTTGGATCGCCTCGCCTCGCCTCGCCTCATTTTGGATCGCCTCACCTCGCCTCTCCTCATTTTGGATCGCCTCGCCTCGCCTCGCCTCATTTTGGATCGCATCGCCTCGCCTCGCCTCGCCTCATTTTGGATCGCCTCGCCTCACCTCGCCTCGCCTCGCCTCGCCTACCCTCATTTTGGATCGCCTCGCCTCGCCTCGCCTCATTTTGGATCGCCTCGCCTCACCTCGCCTCGCCTCGCCTCGCCTCGCCTCATTTTGGATCGCCTCGCCTCGCCTTGCCTCGCCTCATTTTGGATCGCCTCGCCTCGTCTCGCCTCATTTTGGATTGCCTCGCCTCGCCTCGCCTCGCCTCATTTTGGATCGCCTCGCCTCGTCTCGCCTCATTTTGGATCGCCTCGCCTCGCCTCGCCTCGCCTCATTTTGGATCGCCTCGCCTCGCCTCGCCTCGCCTCATTTTGGATCGCCTCGACTCGCCTCTCCTCGCCTCGCCTCCTTTTGGATCGCCACGCCTCACCTCGCCTCGCCTCATTTTGGATCGCCTCGCCTCATTTTGGATCGCATCGCCTCGCCTCGCCTCACCTCGCCTCGCCTCATTTTGGATTGCCGCGCCTCGCCTCGCCTCATTTTGGATCGCCTCGCATCGCCTCGCCTCGCCTCATTTTGAATCGCCTCGCCTCATTTTGGATCGCCTCGCATCGCCTCGCCTCGCCTCATTTTGAATCGCCTCGCCTCATTTTGGATCGCCTCGCCTCGCCTCGCCTCATTTTCGATCGCCTCGCCTCGCCTCGCCTGACCTTGGATCGTTTCGCCTCATTTTGGATTGCCTCGGCTCGCATCGCCTCACCTCATTTTGGATCGCCTCGCCTCGCCTCGCCTCATTTTCGATCGCCTCGCCTCGCCTCGCCTCACCTTGGATCGTTTCGCCTTATTTTGGATCGCCTCGCCTCGCCTCGCTTCACCTCATTTTGGATCGCCTCGCCTCGCCTCGCCTCGCCTCGCCTCGTTTTGGATCGCCTCGCCTCGCATCTCCTCATTTTGTATCGCCTCGCCTCATTTTGGATCGCCTCGGCTCGCCTCGCCTCGCCTCATTTTGGATCACCTCGCTTCGTTTTTGATCGCCTCGCCTCGCCTCGCCTCATTTTGGATCGCCTCACCTCGCCTCGCCTCGCCTCATTTTGGATCACCTCGCTTCGTTTTTGATCGCCTCGCCTCGCCTCATTTTGGATCGCCTCGCCTCGCCTCGCCTCGCCTCATTTTGGATCGCTTCGCCTCGTTTTGGATCGCCTCGCCTCATTTTGGATCGCCTCGCCTCGCCTTGCATCGCCTCATTTTGGATCGCTTCGCCTCACCTCGCCTCACCTCATTTTGGATCGCCTCGCCTCGCCTCGCCTCGCCTCATTTTGGATCGCCTCGCCTCACCTCGCCTCGCCTCGCCTCACCTAGCCTCATTTTGGATCGCCTCGCCTCGCGTCATTTTGGATCGCCTCGCCTCCTTTTGGTTCGCCTCGCTTCGCCTCGCCTCATTTTGTATCGCCTCACCTCGCCTCATTTTGGATCGCCTCGCCTTGCCTCATTTTGGATCACCTCGCCTCGCCTCGCCTCATTTTCATTCGCCTCGCCTCGCCTGGCCTCGCCTCACCTTTGATCGTTTCGCCTCATTTTGGATCGCCTCGCCTCGCCTCGCCTCATTTTGGATCGCCTCGCCTCGCCTCGCCTCATTTTGGATCGCCTCGCCTCACCTCTCCTCACCTCACATCGCCTAGCCTCATTTTGGATCGCCTCGCCTCGCCTTGCCTCGCCTCATTTTGGATCGCCTCGCCTCACCTCGCCTCGCCTCTCCTAGCCTCATTTTGAATCGCCTCGCCTCGCCTTGCCTCGCCTCATTTTGGATCGCCTCGCCTCACCTCGCCTCGCCTCATTTTGGATCGCCTCGCCTCGCCTCGCCTCCTTTTGGATCGCCTCGCCTCGCCTCGCCTCGCCTCCATTTGGATTGCCTCGCCTCGCCTCGCCTCGCCTCGCCTCGCCTCGCCTCATTTTGGATCGCCTCGCCTCGCCTCGCCTCACCTCGCCTCGCCTCATTTTGGATCGCCTCGCCTCGCCTCTCCTCGCCTCGCCTCATTTTGGATCGCCACGCCTCACCTCGCCTCGCCTCATTTTGGATCGCCTCGCCTGATTTTGGATCGCAACGCCTCGCCTCGCCTCACCTCGCCTCGCCTCATTTTGGATCGCCGCGCCACCCCTCGCCTCATTTTGGGTCGCCTCGCCTCACCTCGCCTCGCCTCATTTTGGATCGCCTCGCCTCGCCTCGCCTCATTTTGGATCGCCTCACCTCGCCTCTCCTCATTTTGGATCGCCTCGCCTCGCCTCGCCTCATTTTGGATCGCATCGCCTCGCCTCGCCTCGCCTCATTTTGGATCGCCTCGCCTCACCTCGCCTCGCCTCGCCTCGCCTACCCTCATTTTGGATCGCCTCGCCTCGCCTCGCCTCATTTTGGATCGCCTCGCCTCACCTCGCCTCGCCTCGCCTCGCCTCGCCTCATTTTGGATCGCCTCGCCTCGCCTTGCCTCGCCTCATTTTGGATCGCCTCGCCTCGTCTCGCCTCATTTTGGATTGCCTCGCCTCGCCTCGCCTCGCCTCATTTTGGATCGCCTCGCCTCGTCTCGCCTCATTTTGGATCGCCTCGCCTCGCCTCGCCTCGCCTCATTTTGGATCGCCTCGCCTCGCCTCGCCTCGCCTCATTTTGGATCGCCTCGACTCGCCTCTCCTCGCCTCGCCTCCTTTTGGATCGCCACGCCTCACCTCGCCTCGCCTCATTTTGGATCGCCTCGCCTCATTTTGGATCGCATCGCCTCGCCTCGCCTCACCTCGCCTCGCCTCATTTTGGATTGCCGCGCCTCGCCTCGCCTCATTTTGGATCGCCTCGCATCGCCTCGCCTCGCCTCATTTTGAATCGCCTCGCCTCATTTTGGATCGCCTCGCATCGCCTCGCCTCGCCTCATTTTGAATCGCCTCGCCTCATTTTGGATCGCCTCGCCTCGCCTCGCCTCATTTTCGATCGCCTCGCCTCGCCTCGCCTGACCTTGGATCGTTTCGCCTCATTTTGGATTGCCTCGGCTCGCATCGCCTCACCTCATTTTGGATCGCCTCGCCTCGCCTCGCCTCATTTTCGATCGCCTCGCCTCGCCTCGCCTCACCTTGGATCGTTTCGCCTTATTTTGGATCGCCTCGCCTCGCCTCGCTTCACCTCATT
This sequence comes from Lophura swinhoii, assembly GCA_030408155.1. Taxonomy (NCBI): domain Eukaryota; kingdom Metazoa; phylum Chordata; class Aves; order Galliformes; family Phasianidae; genus Lophura; species Lophura swinhoii. Next base: position 9,314,476 of record CM059492.1, on the reverse strand, counting down.
TTGGATCGCCTCGCCTCGCCTCGCCTCGCCTCGCCTCGTTTTGGATCGCCTCGCCTCGCATCTCCTCATTTTGTATCGCCTCGCCTCATTTTGGATCGCCTCGGCTCGCCTCGCCTCGCCTCATTTTGGATCACCTCGCTTCGTTTTTGATCGCCTCGCCTCGCCTCGCCTCATTTTGGATCGCCTCACCTCGCCTCGCCTCGCCTCATTTTGGATCACCTCGCTTCGTTTTTGATCGCCTCGCCTCGCCTCATTTTGGATCGCCTCGCCTCGCCTCGCCTCGCCTCATTTTGGATCGCCTCGCCTCGTTTTGGATCGCCTCGCCTCATTTTGGATCGCCTCGCCTCGCCTTGCATCGCCTCATTTTGGATCGCTTCGCCTCACCTCGCCTCACCTCATTTTGGATCGCCTCGCCTCGCCTCGCCTCGCCTCATTTTGGATCGCCTCGCCTCACCTCGCCTCGCCTCGCCTCACCTAGCCTCATTTTGGATCGCCTCGCCTCGCGTCATTTTGGATCGCCTCGCCTCCTTTTGGTTCGCCTCGCTTCGCCTCGCCTCATTTTGTATCGCCTCACCTCGCCTCGCCTCATTTTGGTTCGCCTCGCCTCGCCTCGCCTCATTTTGGATCGCCTCGCCTCGCCTCGCCTCATTTTGTATCGCCTCGCCTCGCCTCGCCTCATTTTGGATCGCCTCGCCTCGCCTCGCCTCATTTTGGATCGCCTCGCCTCGCCTCGCCTCATTTTGGATCGCCTCGCCTCGCCTCGCCTCATTTTGGATCGCCTCGCCTCACCTCTCCTCACCTCACATCGCCTAGCCTCATTTTGGATCGCCTCGCCTCGCCTTGCCTCGCCTCATTTTGGATCGCCTCGCCTCACCTCGCCTCGCCTCTCCTAGCCTCATTTTGAATCGCCTCGCCTCGCCTTGCCTCGCCTCATTTTGGATCGCCTCGCCTCACCTCGCCTCGCCTCATTTTGGATCGCCTCGCCTCGCCTCGCCTCCTTTTGGATCGCCTCGCCTCGCCTCGCCTCGCCTCCATTTGGATTGCCTCGCCTCGCCTCGCCTCATTTTGGATCGCCTCGCCTCATTTTGGATCGCCTCGCCTCGCCTCGCCTCACCTCGCCTCGCCTCATTTTGGATCGCCTCGCCTCGCCTCTCCTCGCCTCGCCTCATTTTGGATCGCCACGCCTCACCTCGCCTCGCCTCATTTTGGATCGCCTCGCCTGATTTTGGATCGCAACGCCTCGCCTCGCCTCACCTCGCCTCGCCTCATTTTGGATCGCCGCGCCACCCCTCGCCTCATTTTGGGTCGCCTCGCCTCACCTCGCCTCGCCTCATTTTGGATCGCCTCGCCTCGCCTCGCCTCATTTTGGATCGCCTCACCTCGCCTCTCCTCATTTTGGATCGCCTCGCCTCGCCTCGCCTCATTTTGGATCGCATCGCCTCGCCTCGCCTCGCCTCATTTTGGATCGCCTCGCCTCACCTCGCCTCGCCTCGCCTCGCCTACCCTCATTTTGGATCGCCTCGCCTCGCCTCGCCTCATTTTGGATCGCCTCGCCTCACCTCGCCTCGCCTCGCCTCGCCTAGCCTCTTTTTGGATCGCCTCGCCTCGCCTTGCCTCGCCTCATTTTGGATCGCCTCGCCTCGTCTCGCCTCATTTTGGATTGCCTCGCCTCGCCTCGCCTCGCCTCATTTTGGATCGCCTCGCCTCGTCTCGCCTCATTTTGGATCGCCTCGCCTCGCCTCGCCTCGCCTCATTTTGGATCGCCTCGCCTCGCCTCGCCTCGCCTCATTTTGGATCGCCTCGACTCGCCTCTCCTCGCCTCGCCTCCTTTTGGATCGCCACGCCTCACCTCGCCTCGCCTCATTTTGGATCGCCTCGCCTCATTTTGGATCGCATCGCCTCGCCTCGCCTCACCTCGCCTCGCCTCATTTTGGATTGCCGCGCCTCGCCTCGCCTCATTTTGGATCGCCTCGCATCGCCTCGCCTCGCCTCATTTTGAATCGCCTCGCCTCATTTTGGATCGCCTCGCATCGCCTCGCCTCGCCTCATTTTGAATCGCCTCGCCTCATTTTGGATCGCCTCGCCTCGCCTCGCCTCATTTTCGATCGCCTCGCCTCGCCTCGCCTGACCTTGGATCGTTTCGCCTCATTTTGGATTGCCTCGGCTCGCATCGCCTCACCTCATTTTGGATCGCCTCGCCTCGCCTCGCCTCATTTTCGATCGCCTCGCCTCGCCTCGCCTCACCTTGGATCGTTTCGCCTTATTTTGGATCGCCTCGCCTCGCCTCGCTTCACCTCATTTTGGATCGCCTCGCCTCGCCTCGCCTCGCCTCGCCTCGTTTTGGATCGCCTCGCCTCGCATCTCCTCATTTTGTATCGCCTCGCCTCATTTTGGATCGCCTCGGCTCGCCTCGCCTCGCCTCATTTTGGATCACCTCGCTTCGTTTTTGATCGCCTCGCCTCGCCTCGCCTCATTTTGGATCGCCTCACCTCGCCTCGCCTCGCCTCATTTTGGATCACCTCGCTTCGTTTTTGATCGCCTCGCCTCGCCTCATTTTGGATCGCCTCGCCTCGCCTCGCCTCGCCTCATTTTGGATCGCCTCGCCTCGTTTTGGATCGCCTCGCCTCATTTTGGATCGCCTCGCCTCGCCTTGCATCGCCTCATTTTGGATCGCTTCGCCTCACCTCGCCTCACCTCATTTTGGATCGCCTCGCCTCGCCTCGCCTCGCCTCATTTTGGATCGCCTCGCCTCACCTCGCCTCGCCTCGCCTCACCTAGCCTCATTTTGGATCGCCTCGCCTCGCGTCATTTTGGATCGCCTCGCCTCCTTTTGGTTCGCCTCGCTTCGCCTCGCCTCATTTTGTATCGCCTCACCTCGCCTCGCCTCATTTTGGTTCGCCTCGCCTCGCCTCGCCTCATTTTGGATCGCCTCGCCTCACCTCTCCTCACCTCACATCGCCTAGCCTCATTTTGGATCGCCTCGCCTCGCCTTGCCTCGCCTCATTTTGGATCGCCTCGCCTCACCTCGCCTCGCCTCTCCTAGCCTCATTTTGAATCGCCTCGCCTCGCCTTGCCTCGCCTCATTTTGGATCGCCTCGCCTCACCTCGCCTCGCCTCATTTTGGATCGCCTCGCCTCGCCTCGCCTCCTTTTGGATCGCCTCGCCTCGCCTCGCCTCCATTTGGATTGCCTCGCCTCGCCTCGCCTCATTTTGGATCGCCTCGCCTCATTTTAGATCGCCTCGCCTCGCCTCGCCTCACCTCGCCTCGCCTCATTTTGGATCGCCTCGCCTCATTTTGGATCGCATCGCCTCGCCTCGTCTCACCTCGCCTCGCCTCATTTTGGATGGCCGCGCCTCGCCTCGCCTCATTTTGGATCGCCTCGCATCGCCTCGCCTCGCCTCATTTTGAATCGCCTCGCCTCATTTTCGATCGCCTCGCCTCGCCTCGCCTCATTTTCGATCGCCTCGCCTCGCCTCGCCTCACCTTGGATCGTTTCGCCTTATTTTGGATTGCCTCGGCTCGCCTCGCCTCACCTCATTTTGGATCGCCTCGTCTCGCCTCGCCTCATTTTCGATCGCCTCGCCTTGCCTCGCCTCACCTTGGATCGTTTCGCCTTATTTTGGATCGCCTCGCCTCGCCTCGCTTCACCTCATTTTGGATCGCCTCGCCTCGCCTCGCCTCGCCTCGTTTTGGATCGCCTCGCCTCACATCTCCTCATTTTGTATCGCCTCGCCTCATTTTGGATCGCCTCGGCTCGCCTCGCCTCGCCTCATTTTGGATCACCTCGCTTCGTTTTTGATCGCCTCGCCTCGCCTCGCCTCATTTTGGATCACCTCGCCTCGCCTCGCCTCATTTTGGATCGCCTCGCCTCGTTTTGGATCGCCTCGCCTCATTTTGGATCGCCTCGCCTCACCTTGCATCGCCTCATTTTGGATCGCCTCGCCTCACCTCGCCTCACCTCATTTTGGATCGCCTCGCCTCGCCACGCCTCGCCTCATTTTGGATTGCCTCGCCTTGCCTCTCCTCGCGTCGCCTCCTTTTGGATCGCCACGCCTCGCCTCGCCTCGCCTCATTTTGGTTCGCCTCACCTCATTTTGGATCGCATCGCCTCGCCTCGCCTCACCTTGCCTCGCCTCATTTTGGATCGCGGCGCCTCGCCTCGCCTCATTTTGGATTGCCTCGCATCGCCTCGCCTCGCCTCATTTTGAATCGCCTCGCCTCATTTTGGATCGCCTCGACTCACCTCGCCTCGCCTCATTTTCGATCGCCTCGCCTCGCCTTGCCTCGCCTCACCTTGGATCGTTTTGCCTCATTTTGGATCGCCTCGCCTCGCCTCACCTCATTTTGGATCGCCTCGCCTCGCCTCGCCTCGCCACACCATGCCTCGCCACGCCTCACCTCGCCTCATTTTGGATCGCCTCGCCTCGCCTCGCCTCGCCTCGCCACACCATGCCTCGCCACGCCTCACCTCGCCTCATTTTGGATCGCCTCGCCTCGCCTCGCCACGCCTCACCTCGCCACGCGTCGCCTCGCCTCATTTTGGATCGCCTCTCCTCTCCTCGCCACGCCTCGCCTCGCCTCGCCTCCTTTTGGATCGCCTCGCTTCGCCTTGCCTCGCCTCATTATGGATCGCCTCGCCTCACCTCGCCTAGCCTCGCCTCGCCTAGCCTCACTTAGGATCGCCTCGCCTCGCCTTGCCTCGCCTCATTTTCGATCGCCTCGCCTCGGCTCGCCACGCCTCGCCTCGCCTCATTTTGGATCGCCTCGACACGCCATGCCTCGCCTCATTTTGGATCACCCCGCCTCGCCTCGCCACGCCTCGCCTCGCCTCGCCTCATTTTGGATCGCATCGCCTCTCCTCGCCTCACCTCGCCTTGCCTCATTTTGGATCGCCTCGCCTCGCCTCGCCTCACCTTGGATCGTTTCGCCTCATTTTGGATCGCCTCGCCTCGGCTCGCGTCGCCTCATTTTGGATCGCCTCGCCTCGCCTCGCCTCATTTTGGATCGCCTCGCCTCACCTCGCCTCGCCTCGCCTCGCCTCACTTTTGATCTCCTCCCCTCTCCTCGCCTCGCCTCATTTTGGATCGCCTCGTCTCGTTTTGGATCGCCTCGCCTCATTTTGGATCGTCTTGCCTCGCCTCGCCTCGCCTCCTTTTGGATCGCCTCACCTCGCCTCGCCTCGTTTTGGATCGCCTCGCCTCGCCTCGCCTCGCCTCATTTTGGATCGCATCGCCTCGCCTCGCCTCATTTTGGATCGCCTCATTTTGGATCGCATCGCCTCGCCTCGCCTCATTTTGGATCGCCTCGCCTCGCCTCGCATCGCCTCGACTCATTTTGGATCGCCTCGCCTCGCCTCGCCTCATTTTGGATCGCCTCGACTCGCCTCGCCTCATTTTGGATCGCCTCGCCTCGCCTCGCCTCATTTTGGATCGCCTCGCCTCGTTTTGGATCGCCTCGCCTCATTTTGGATCGCCTCGCCTCGCCTCGCCTAGCCTCTCCTCGCCTCATTTTGGATCGCCTCGCCTCACATCGCCTCGCCTCGCCTCGCCTCATTTTTGATCGCCTCGCCTCTCCTCGCCTCGCCTCATTTTGGATCGCCTCACCTCGCCTCGCCTCGCCTCATTTTGGATCGCCTCACCTCGCCTCGCCTCGCCTCATTTTGGATCGCCTCGCCTCATTTTGGATCGCCTCGCCTCTCCTCGCCTCGCCTCGCCTCATTTTGGATCGCCTCACCTCGCCTCATTTTGGATCGCCTCGCCTTGCCTCATTTTGGATCACCTCGCCTCGCCTCGCCTCATTTTCATTCGCCTCGCCTCGCCTGGCCTCGCCTCACCTTTGATCGTTTCGCCTCATTTTGGATCGCCTCGCCTCGCCTCGCCTCATTTTGGATCGCCTCGCCTCATTTTGGATCGCATCGCCTCGCCTCGCCTCACCTCGCCTCGCCTCATTTTGGATTGCCGCGCCTCGCCTCGCCTCATTTTGGATCGCCTCGCATCGCCTCGCCTCGCCTCATTTTGAATCGCCTCGCCTCATTTTGGATCGCCTCGCATCGCCTCGCCTCGCCTCATTTTGAATCGCCTCGCCTCATTTTGGATCGCCTCGCCTCGCCTCGCCTCATTTTCGATCGCCTCGCCTCGCCTCGCCTGACCTTGGATCGTTTCGCCTCATTTTGGATTGCCTCGGCTCGCATCGCCTCACCTCATTTTGGATCGCCTCGCCTCGCCTCGCCTCATTTTCGATCGCCTCACCTCGCCTCGCCTCACCTTGGATCGTTTCGCCTTATTTTGGATCGCCTCGCCTCGCCTCGCTTCACCTCATTTTGGATCGCCTCGCCTCGCCTCGCCTCGCCTCGCCTCGTTTTGGATCGCCTCGCCTCGCATCTCCTCATTTTGTATCGCCTCGCCTCATTTTGGATCGCCTCGGCTCGCCTCGCCTCGCCTCATTTTGGATCACCTCGCTTCGTTTTTGATCGCCTCGCCTCGCCTCGCCTCATTTTGGATCGCCTCACCTCGCCTCGCCTCGCCTCATTTTGGATCACCTCGCTTCGTTTTTGATCGCCTCGCCTCGCCTCATTTTGGATCGCCTCGCCTCGCCTCGCCTCGCCTCATTTTGGATCGCCTCGCCTCGTTTTGGATCGCCTCGCCTCATTTTGGATCGCCTCGCCTCGCCTTGCATCGCCTCATTTTGGATCGCTTCGCCTCACCTCGCCTCACCTCATTTTGGATCGCCTCGCCTCGCCTCGCCTCGCCTCATTTTGGATCGCCTCGCCTCACCTCGCCTCGCCTCGCCTCACCTAGCCTCATTTTGGATCGCCTCGCCTCGCGTCATTTTGGATCGCCTCGCCTCCTTTTGGTTCGCCTCGCTTCGCCTCGCCTCATTTTGTATCGCCTCACCTCGCCTCGCCTCATTTTGGTTCGCCTCGCCTCGCCTCGCCTCATTTTGGATCGCCTCGCCTCACCTCTCCTCACCTCACATCGCCTAGCCTCATTTTGGATCGCCTCGCCTCGCCTTGCCTCGCCTCATTTTGGATCGCCTCGCCTCACCTCGCCTCGCCTCTCCTAGCCTCATTTTGAATCGCCTCGCCTCGCCTTGCCTCGCCTCATTTTGGATCGCCTCGCCTCACCTCGCCTCGCCTCATTTTGGATCGCCTCGCCTCGCCTCGCCTCCTTTTGGATCGCCTCGCCTCGCCTCGCCTCCATTTGGATTGCCTCGCCTCGCCTCGCCTCATTTTGGATCGCCTCGCCTCATTTTAGATCGCCTCGCCTCGCCTCGCCTCACCTCGCCTCGCCTCATTTTGGATCGCCTCGCCTCATTTTGGATCGCATCGCCTCGCCTCGTCTCACCTCGCCTCGCCTCATTTTGGATGGCCGCGCCTCGCCTCGCCTCATTTTGGATCGCCTCGCATCGCCTCGCCTCGCCTCATTTTGAATCGCCTCGCCTCATTTTCGATCGCCTCGCCTCGCCTCGCCTCATTTTCGATCGCCTCGCCTCGCCTCGCCTCACCTTGGATCGTTTCGCCTTATTTTGGATTGCCTCGGCTCGCCTCGCCTCACCTCATTTTGGATCGCCTCGTCTCGCCTCGCCTCATTTTCGATCGCCTCGCCTTGCCTCGCCTCACCTTGGATCGTTTCGCCTTATTTTGGATCGCCTCGCCTCGCCTCGCTTCACCTCATTTTGGATCGCCTCGCCTCGCCTCGCCTCGCCTCGTTTTGGATCGCCTCGCCTCACATCTCCTCATTTTGTATCGCCTCGCCTCATTTTGGATCGCCTCGGCTCGCCTCGCCTCGCCTCATTTTGGATCACCTCGCTTCGTTTTTGATCGCCTCGCCTCGCCTCGCCTCATTTTGGATCACCTCGCCTCGCCTCGCCTCATTTTGGATCGCCTCGCCTCGTTTTGGATCGCCTCGCCTCATTTTGGATCGCCTCGCCTCACCTTGCATCGCCTCATTTTGGATCGCCTCGCCTCACCTCGCCTCACCTCATTTTGGATCGCCTCGCCTCGCCACGCCTCGCCTCATTTTGGATTGCCTCGCCTTGCCTCTCCTCGCGTCGCCTCCTTTTGGATCGCCACGCCTCGCCTCGCCTCGCCTCATTTTGGTTCGCCTCACCTCATTTTGGATCGCATCGCCTCGCCTCGCCTCACCTTGCCTCGCCTCATTTTGGATCGCGGCGCCTCGCCTCGCCTCATTTTGGATTGCCTCGCATCGCCTCGCCTCGCCTCATTTTGAATCGCCTCGCCTCATTTTGGATCGCCTCGCCTCACCTCGCCTCGCCTCATTTTCGATCGCCTCGCCTCGCCTTGCCTCGCCTCACCTTGGATCGTTTTGCCTCATTTTGGATCGCCTCGCCTCGCCTCACCTCATTTTGGATCGCCTCGCCTCGCCTCGCCTCGCCACACCATGCCTCGCCACGCCTCACCTCGCCTCATTTTGGATCGCCTCGCCTCGCCTCGCCTCGCCTCGCCACACCATGCCTCGCCACGCCTCACCTCGCCTCATTTTGGATCGCCTCGCCTCGCCTCGCCACGCCTCACCTCGCCACGCGTCGCCTCGCCTCATTTTGGATCGCCTCTCCTCTCCTCGCCACGCCTCGCCTCGCCTCGCCTCCTTTTGGATCGCCTCGCTTCGCCTTGCCTCGCCTCATTATGGATCGCCTCGCCTCACCTCGCCTAGCCTCGCCTCGCCTAGCCTCACTTAGGATCGCCTCGCCTCGCCTTGCCTCGCCTCATTTTCGATCGCCTCGCCTCGGCTCGCCACGCCTCGCCTCGCCTCATTTTGGATCGCCTCGACACGCCATGCCTCGCCTCATTTTGGATCACCCCGCCTCGCCTCGCCACGCCTCGCCTCGCCTCGCCTCATTTTGGATCGCATCGCCTCTCCTCGCCTCACCTCGCCTTGCCTCATTTTGGATCGCCTCGCCTCGCCTCGCCTCACCTTGGATCGTTTCGCCTCATTTTGGATCGCCTCGCCTCGGCTCGCGTCGCCTCATTTTGGATCGCCTCGCCTCGCCTCGCCTCATTTTGGATCGCCTCGCCTCACCTCGCCTCGCCTCGCCTCGCCTCACTTTTGATCTCCTCCCCTCTCCTCGCCTCGCCTCATTTTGGATCGCCTCGTCTCGTTTTGGATCGCCTCGCCTCATTTTGGATCGTCTTGCCTCGCCTCGCCTCGCCTCCTTTTGGATCGCCTCACCTCGCCTCGCCTCGTTTTGGATCGCCTCGCCTCGCCTCGCCTCGCCTCATTTTGGATCGCATCGCCTCGCCTCGCCTCATTTTGGATCGCCTCATTTTGGATCGCATCGCCTCGCCTCGCCTCATTTTGGATCGCCTCGCCTCGCCTCGCATCGCCTCGACTCATTTTGGATCGCCTCGCCTCGCCTCGCCTCATTTTGGATCGCCTCGACTCGCCTCGCCTCATTTTGGATCGCCTCGCCTCGCCTCGCCTCATTTTGGATCGCCTCGCCTCGTTTTGGATCGCCTCGCCTCATTTTGGATCGCCTCGCCTCGCCTCGCCTAGCCTCTCCTCGCCTCATTTTGGATCGCCTCGCCTCACATCGCCTCGCCTCGCCTCGCCTCATTTTTGATCGCCTCGCCTCTCCTCGCCTCGCCTCATTTTGGATCGCCTCACCTCGCCTCGCCTCGCCTCATTTTGGATCGCCTCACCTCGCCTCGCCTCGCCTCATTTTGGATCGCCTCGCCTCATTTTGGATCGCCTCGCCTCTCCTCGCCTCGCCTCGCCTCATTTTGGATCGCCTCACCTCGCCTCATTTTGGATCGCCTCGCCTTGCCTCATTTTGGATCACCTCGCCTCGCCTCGCCTCATTTTCATTCGCCTCGCCTCGCCTGGCCTCGCCTCACCTTTGATCGTTTCGCCTCATTTTGGATCGCCTCGCCTCGCCTCGCCTCATTTTGGATCGCCTCGCCTCGCCTCGCCTCATTTTGGATCGCCTCGCCTCACCTCTCCTCACCTCACATCGCCTAGCCTCATTTTGGATCGCCTCGCCTCGCCTTGCCTCGCCTCATTTTGGATCGCCTCGCCTCACCTCGCCTCGCCTCTCCTAGCCTCATTTTGAATCGCCTCGCCTCGCCTTGCCTCGCCTCATTTTGGATCGCCTCGCCTCACCTCGCCTCGCCTCATTTTGGATCGCCTCGCCTCGCCTCGCCTCCTTTTGGATCGCCTCGCCTCGCCTCGCCTCGCCTCCATTTGGATTGCCTCGCCTCGCCTCGCCTCGCCTCGCCTCGCCTCGCCTCATTTTGGATCGCCTCGCCTCGCCTCGCCTCACCTCGCCTCGCCTCATTTTGGATCGCCTCGCCTCGCCTCTCCTCGCCTCGCCTCATTTTGGATCGCCACGCCTCACCTCGCCTCGCCTCATTTTGGATCGCCTCGCCTGATTTTGGATCGCAACGCCTCGCCTCGCCTCACCTCGCCTCGCCTCATTTTGGATCGCCGCGCCACCCCTCGCCTCATTTTGGGTCGCCTCGCCTCACCTCGCCTCGCCTCATTTTGGATCGCCTCGCCTCGCCTCGCCTCATTTTGGATCGCCTCACCTCGCCTCTCCTCATTTTGGATCGCCTCGCCTCGCCTCGCCTCATTTTGGATCGCATCGCCTCGCCTCGCCTCGCCTCATTTTGGATCGCCTCGCCTCACCTCGCCTCGCCTCGCTCTGCCTACCCTCATTTTGGATCGCCTCGCCTCGCCTCGCCTCATTTTGGATCGCCTCGCCTCACCTCGCCTCGCCTCGCCTCGCCTAGCCTCTTTTTGGATCGCCTCGCCTCGCCTTGCCTCGCCTCATTTTGGATCGCCTCGCCTCGTCTCGCCTCATTTTGGATTGCCTCGCCTCGCCTCGCCTCGCCTCATTTTGGATCGCCTCGCCTCGTCTCGCCTCATTTTGGATCGCCTCGCCTCGCCTCGCCTCGCCTCATTTTGGATCGCCTCGCCTCGCCTCGCCTCGCCTCGCCTCATTTTGGATCGCCTCGACTCGCCTCTCCTCGCCTCGCCTCCTTTTGGATCGCCACGCCTCACCTCGCCTCGCCTCATTTTGGATCGCCTCGCCTCATTTTGGATCGCATCGCCTCGCCTCGCCTCACCTCGCCTCGCCTCATTTTGGATTGCCGCGCCTCGCCTCGCCTCATTTTGGATCGCCTCGCATCGCCTCGCCTCGCCTCATTTTGAATCGCCTCGCCTCATTTTGGATCGCCTCGCATCGCCTCGCCTCGCCTCATTTTGAATCGCCTCGCCTCATTTTGGATCGCCTCGCCTCGCCTCGCCTCATTTTCGATCGCCTCGCCTCGCCTCGCCTGACCTTGGATCGTTTCGCCTCATTTTGGATTGCCTCGGCTCGCATCGCCTCACCTCATTTTGGATCGCCTCGCCTCGCCTCGCCTCATTTTCGATCGCCTCGCCTCGCCTCGCCTCACCTTGGATCGTTTCGCCTTATTTTGGATCGCCTCGCCTCGCCTCGCTTCACCTCATTTTGGATCGCCTCGCCTCGCCTCGCCTCGCCTCGCCTCGTTTTGGATCGCCTCGCCTCGCATCTCCTCATTTTGTATCGCCTCGCCTCATTTTGGATCGCCTCGGCTCGCCTCGCCTCGCCTCATTTTGGATCACCTCGCTTCGTTTTTGATCGCCTCGCCTCGCCTCGCCTCATTTTGGATCGCCTCACCTCGCCTCGCCTCGCCTCATTTTGGATCACCTCGCTTCGTTTTTGATCGCCTCGCCTCGCCTCATTTTGGATCGCCTCGCCTCGCCTCGCCTCGCCTCATTTTGGATCGCCTCGCCTCGTTTTGGATCGCCTCGCCTCATTTTGGATCGCCTCGCCTCGCCTTGCATCGCCTCATTTTGGATCGCTTCGCCTCACCTCGCCTCACCTCATTTTGGATCGCCTCGCCTCGCCTCGCCTCGCCTCATTTTGGATCGCCTCGCCTCACCTCGCCTCGCCTCGCCTCACCTAGCCTCATTTTGGATCGCCTCGCCTCGCGTCATTTTGGATCGCCTCGCCTCCTTTTGGTTCGCCTCGCTTCGCCTCGCCTCATTTTGTATCGCCTCACCTCGCCTCGCCTCATTTTGGTTCGCCTCGCCTCGCCTCGCCTCATTTTGGATCGCCTCGCCTCGCCTCGCCTCATTTTGGATCGCCTCGCCTCGCCTCGCCTCATTTTGGATCGCCTCGCCTCACCTCTCCTCACCTCACATCGCCTAGCCTCATTTTGGATCGCCTCGCCTCGCCTTGCCTCGCCTCATTTTGGATCGCCTCGCCTCACCTCGCCTCGCCTCTCCTAGCCTCATTTTGAATCGCCTCGCCTCGCCTTGCCTCGCCTCATTTTGGATCGCCTCGCCTCACCTCGCCTCGCCTCATTTTGGATCGCCTCGCCTCGCCTCGCCTCCTTTTGGATCGCCTCGCCTCGCCTCGCCTCGCCTCCATTTGGATTGCCTCGCCTCGCCTCGCCTCATTTTGGATCGCCTCGCCTCATTTTGGATCGCCTCGCCTCGCCTCGCCTCACCTCGCCTCGCCTCATTTTGGATCGCCTCGCCTCGCCTCTCCTCGCCTCGCCTCATTTTGGATCGCCACGCCTCACCTCGCCTCGCCTCATTTTGGATCGCCTCGCCTGATTTTGGATCGCAACGCCTCGCCTCGCCTCACCTCGCCTCGCCTCATTTTGGATCGCCGCGCCACCCCTCGCCTCATTTTGGGTCGCCTCGCCTCACCTCGCCTCGCCTCATTTTGGATCGCCTCGCCTCGCCTCGCCTCATTTTGGATCGCCTCACCTCGCCTCTCCTCATTTTGGATCGCCTCGCCTCGCCTCGCCTCATTTTGGATCGCATCGCCTCGCCTCGCCTCGCCTCATTTTGGATCGCCTCGCCTCACCTCGCCTCGCCTCGCCTCGCCTACCCTCATTTTGGATCGCCTCGCCTCGCCTCGCCTCATTTTGGATCGCCTCGCCTCACCTCGCCTCGCCTCGCCTCGCCTAGCCTCTTTTTGGATCGCCTCGCCTCGCCTTGCCTCGCCTCATTTTGGATCGCCTCGCCTCGTCTCGCCTCATTTTGGATTGCCTCGCCTCGCCTCGCCTCGCCTCATTTTGGATCGCCTCGCCTCGTCTCGCCTCATTTTGGATCGCCTCGCCTCGCCTCGCCTCGCCTCATTTTGGATCGCCTCGCCTCGCCTCGCCTCACCTCGCCTCGCCTCATTTTGGATCGCCTCGCCTCGCCTCTCCTCGCCTCGCCTCATTTTGGATCGCCTCGCATCGCCTCGCCTCGCCTCATTTTGAATCGCCTCGCCTCATTTTGGATCGCCTCGCCTCGCCTCGCCTCATTTTCGATCGCCTCGCCTCGCCTCGCCTGACCTTGGATCGTTTCGCCTCATTTTGGATTGCCTCGGCTCGCATCGCCTCACCTCATTTTGGATCGCCTCGCCTCGCCTCGCCTCATTTTCGATCGCCTCGCCTCGCCTCGCCTCACCTTGGATCGTTTCGCCTTATTTTGGATCGCCTCGCCTCGCCTCGCTTCACCTCATTTTGGATCGCCTCGCCTCGCCTCGCCTCGCCTCGCCTCGTTTTGGATCGCCTCGCCTCGCATCTCCTCATTTTGTATCGCCTCGCCTCATTTTGGATCGCCTCGGCTCGCCTCGCCTCGCCTCATTTTGGATCACCTCGCTTCGTTTTTGATCGCCTCGCCTCGCCTCGCCTCATTTTGGATCGCCTCACCTCGCCTCGCCTCGCCTCATTTTGGATCACCTCGCTTCGTTTTTGATCGCCTCGCCTCGCCTCATTTTGGATCGCCTCGCCTCGCCTCGCCTCGCCTCATTTTGGATCGCCTCGCCTCGTTTTGGATCGCCTCGCCTCATTTTGGATCGCCTCGCCTCGCCTTGCATCGCCTCATTTTGGATCGCTTCGCCTCACCTCGCCTCACCTCATTTTGGATCGCCTCGCCTCGCCTCGCCTCGCCTCATTTTGGATCGCCTCGCCTCACCTCGCCTCGCCTCGCCTCACCTAGCCTCATTTTGGATCGCCTCGCCTCGCGTCATTTTGGATCGCCTCGCCTCCTTTTGGTTCGCCTCGCTTCGCCTCGCCTCATTTTGTATCGCCTCACCTCGCCTCGCCTCATTTTGGTTCGCCTCGCCTCGCCTCGCCTCATTTTGGATCGCCTCGCCTCGCCTCGCCTCATTTTGGATCGCCTCGCCTCGCCTCGCCTCATTTTGGATCGCCTCGCCTCACCTCTCCTCACCTCACATCGCCTAGCCTCATTTTGGATCGCCTCGCCTCGCCTTGCCTCGCCTCATTTTGGATCGCCTCGCCTCACCTCGCCTCGCCTCTCCTAGCCTCATTTTGAATCGCCTCGCCTCGCCTTGCCTCGCCTCATTTTGGATCGCCTCGCCTCACCTCGCCTCGCCTCATTTTGGATCGCCTCGCCTCGCCTCGCCTCCTTTTGGATCGCCTCGCCTCCCCTCGCCTCACCTCCATTTGGATTGCCTCGCCTCGCCTCGCCTCATTTTGGATCGCCTCGCCTCATTTTGGATCGCCTCGCCTCGCCTCGCCTCACCTCGCCTCGCCTCATTTTGGATCGCCTCGCCTCGCCTCTCCTCGCCTCGCCTCATTTTGGATCGCCACGCCTCACCTCGCCTCGCCTCATTTTGGATCGCCTCGCCTGATTTTGGATCGCAACGCCTCGCCTCGCCTCACCTCGCCTCGCCTCATTTTGGATCGCCGCGCCACCCCTCGCCTCATTTTGGGTCGCCTCGCCTCACCTCGCCTCGCCTCATTTTGGATCGCCTCGCCTCGCCTCGCCTCATTTTGGATCGCCTCACCTCGCCTCTCCTCATTTTGGATCGCCTCGCCTCGCCTCGCCTCATTTTGGATCGCATCGCCTCGCCTCGCCTCGCCTCATTTTGGATCGCCTCGCCTCACCTCGCCTCGCCTCGCCTCGCCTACCCTCATTTTGGATCGCCTCGCCTCGCCTCGCCTCATTTTGGATCGCCTCGCCTCACCTCGCCTCGCCTCGCCTCGCCTAGCCTCTTTTTGGATCGCCTCGCCTCGCCTTGCCTCGCCTCATTTTGGATCGCCTCGCCTCGTCTCGCCTCATTTTGGATTGCCTCGCCTCGCCTCGCCTCGCCTCGCCTCATTTTGGATCGCCTCGCCTCGTCTCGCCTCATTTTGGATCGCCTCGCCTCGCCTCGCCTCGCCTCATTTTGGATCGCCTCGCCTCGCCTCGCCTCGCCTCATTTTGGATCGCCTCGACTCGCCTCTCCTCGCCTCGCCTCCTTTTGGATCGCCACGCCTCACCTCGCCTCGCCTCATTTTGGATCGCCTCGCCTCATTTTGGATCGCATCGCCTCGCCTCGCCTCACCTCGCCTCGCCTCATTTTGGATTGCCGCGCCTCGCCTCGCCTCATTTTGGATCGCCTCGCATCGCCTCGCCTCGCCTCATTTTGAATCGCCTCGCCTCATTTTGGATCGCCTCGCATCGCCTCGCCTCGCCTCATTTTGAATCGCCTCGCCTCATTTTGGATCGCCTCGCCTCGCCTCGCCTCATTTTCGATCGCCTCGCCTCGCCTCGCCTGACCTTGGATCGTTTCGCCTCATTTTGGATTGCCTCGGCTCGCATCGCCTCACCTCATTTTGGATCGCCTCGCCTCGCCTCGCCTCATTTTCGATCGCCTCGCCTCGCCTCGCCTCACCTTGGATCGTTTCGCCTTATTTTGGATCGGCTCGCCTCGCCTCGCTTCACCTCATTTTGGATCGCCTCGCCTCGCCTCGCCTCGCCTCGCCTCGTTTTGGATCGCCTCGCCTCGCATCTCCTCATTTTGTATCGCCTCGCCTCATTTTGGATCGCCTCGGCTCGCCTCGCCTCGCCTCATTTTGGATCACCTCGCTTCGTTTTTGATCGCCTCGCCTCGCCTCGCCTCATTTTGGATCGCCTCACCTCGCCTCGCCTCGCCTCATTTTGGATCACCTCGCTTCGTTTTTGATCGCCTCGCCTCGCCTCATTTTGGATCGCCTCGCCTCGCCTCGCCTCGCCTCATTTTGGATCGCCTCGCCTCGTTTTGGATCGCCTCGCCTCATTTTGGATCGCCTCGCCTCGCCTTGCATCGCCTCATTTTGGATCGCTTCGCCTCACCTCGCCTCACCTCATTTTGGATCGCCTCGCCTCGCCTCGCCTCGCCTCATTTTGGATCGCCTCGCCTCACCTCGCCTCGCCTCGCCTCACCTAGCCTCATTTTGGATCGCCTCGCCTCGCGTCATTTTGGATCGCCTCGCCTCCTTTTGGTTCGCCTCGCTTCGCCTCGCCTCATTTTGTATCGCCTCACCTCGCCTCGGCTCATTTTGGTTCGCCTCGCCTCGCCTCGCCTCATTTTGGATCGCCTCGCCTCGCCTCGCCTCATTTTGGATCGCCTCGCCTCGCCTCGCCTCATTTTGGATCGCCTCGCCTCACCTCTCCTCACCTCACATCGCCTAGCCTCATTTTGGATCGCCTCGCCTCGCCTTGCCTCGCCTCATTTTGGATCGCCTCGCCTCACCTCGCCTCGCCTCTCCTAGCCTCATTTTGAATCGCCTCGCCTCGCCTTGCCTCGCCTCATTTTGGATCGCCTCGCCTCACCTCGCCTCGCCTCATTTTGGATCGCCTCGCCTCGCCTCGCCTCCTTTTGGATCGCCTCGCCTCGCCTCGCCTCGCCTCCATTTGGATTGCCTCGCCTCGCCTCGCCTCATTTTGGATCGCCTCGCCTCATTTTGGATCGCCTCGCCTCGCCTCGCCTCACCTCGCCTCGCCTCATTTTGGATCGCCTCGCCTCGCCTCTCCTCGCCTCGCCTCATTTTGGATCGCCACGCCTCACCTCGCCTCGCCTCATTTTGGATCGCCTCGCCTGATTTTGGATCGCAACGCCTCGCCTCGCCTCACCTCGCCTCGCCTCATTTTGGATCGCCGCGCCACCCCTCGCCTCATTTTGGGTCGCCTCGCCTCACCTCGCCTCGCCTCATTTTGGATCGCCTCGCCTCGCCTCGCCTCATTTTGGATCGCCTCACCTCGCCTCTCCTCATTTTGGATCGCCTCGCCTCGCCTCGCCTCATTTTGGATCGCATCGCCTCGCCTCGCCTCGCCTCATTTTGGATCGCCTCGCCTCACCTCGCCTCGCCTCGCCTCGCCTACCCTCATTTTGGATCGCCTCGCCTCGCCTCGCCTCATTTTGGATCGCCTCGCCTCACCTCGCCTCGCCTCGCCTCGCCTAGCCTCTTTTTGGATCGCCTCGCCTCGCCTTGCCTCGCCTCATTTTGGATCGCCTCGCCTCGTCTCGCCTCATTTTGGATTGCCTCGCCTCGCCTCGCCTCGCCTCATTTTGGATCGCCTCGCCTCGTCTCGCCTCATTTTGGATCGCCTCGCCTCGCCTCGCCTCGCCTCATTTTGGATCGCCTCGCCTCGCCTCGCCTCGCCTCATTTTGGATCGCCTCGACTCGCCTCTCCTCGCCTCGCCTCCTTTTGGATCGCCACGCCTCACCTCGCCTCGCCTCATTTTGGATCGCCTCGCCTCATTTTGGATCGCATCGCCTCGCCTCGCCTCACCTCGCCTCGCCTCATTTTGGATTGCCGCGCCTCGCCTCGCCTCATTTTGGATCGCCTCGCATCGCCTCGCCTCGCCTCATTTTGAATCGCCTCGCCTCATTTTGGATCGCCTCGCATCGCCTCGCCTCGCCTCATTTTGAATCGCCTCGCCTCATTTTGGATCGCCTCGCCTCGCCTCGCCTCATTTTCGATCGCCTCGCCTCGCCTCGCCTGACCTTGGATCGTTTCGCCTCATTTTGGATTGCCTCGGCTCGCATCGCCTCACCTCATTTTGGATCGCCTCGCCTCGCCTCGCCTCATTTTCGATCGCCTCGCCTCGCCTCGCCTCACCTTGGATCGTTTCGCCTTATTTTGGATCGCCTCGCCTCGCCTCGCTTCACCTCATTTTGGATCGCCTCGCCTCGCCTCGCCTCGCCTCGCCTCGTTTTGGATCGCCTCGCCTCGCATCTCCTCATTTTGGATCGCCTCGCCTCATTTTGGATCGCCTCGGCTCGCCTCGCCTCGCCTCATTTTGGATCACCTCGCTTCGTTTTTGATCGCCTCGCCTCGCCTCGCCTCATTTTGGATCGCCTCACCTCGCCTCGCCTCGCCTCATTTTGGATCACCTCGCTTCGTTTTTGATCGCCTCGCCTCGCCTCATTTTGGATCGCCTCGCCTCGCCTCGCCTCGCCTCATTTTGGATCGCCTCGCCTCGTTTTGGATCGCCTCGCCTCATTTTGGATCGCCTCGCCTCGCCTTGCATCGCCTCATTTTGGATCGCTTCGCCTCACCTCGCCTCACCTCATTTTGGATCGCCTCGCCTCGCCTCGCCTCGCCTCATTTTGGATCGCCTCGCCTCACCTCGCCTCGCCTCGCCTCACCTAGCCTCATTTTGGATCGCCTCGCCTCGCGTCATTTTGGATCGCCTCGCCTCCTTTTGGTTCGCCTCGCTTCGCCTCGCCTCATTTTGTATCGCCTCACCTCGCCTCGCCTCATTTTGGTTCGCCTCGCCTCGCCTCGCCTCATTTTGGATCGCCTCGCCTCACCTCTCCTCACCTCACATCGCCTAGCCTCATTTTGGATCGCCTCGCCTCGCCTTGCCTCGCCTCATTTTGGATCGCCTCGCCTCACCTCGCCTCGCCTCTCCTAGCCTCATTTTGAATCGCCTCGCCTCGCCTTGCCTCGCCTCATTTTGGATCGCCTCGCCTCACCTCGCCTCGCCTCATTTTGGATCGCCTCGCCTTGCCTCGCCTCCTTTTGGATCGCCTCGCCTCGCCTCGCCTCCATTTGGATTGCCTCGCCTCGCCTCGCCTCATTTTGGATCGCCTCGCCTCATTTTAGATCGCCTCGCCTCGCCTCGCCTCACCTCGCCTCGCCTCATTTTGGATCGCCTCGCCTCATTTTGGATCGCATCGCCTCGCCTCGTCTCACCTCGCCTCGCCTCATTTTGGATGGCCGCGCCTCGCCTCGCCTCATTTTGGATCGCCTCGCATCGCCTCGCCTCGCCTCATTTTGAATCGCCTCGCCTCATTTTCGATCGCCTCGCCTCGCCTCGCCTCATTTTCGATCGCCTCGCCTCGCCTCGCCTCACCTTGGATCGTTTCGCCTTATTTTGGATTGCCTCGGCTCGCCTCGCCTCACCTCATTTTGGATCGCCTCGTCTCGCCTCGCCTCATTTTCGATCGCCTCGCCTCGCCTCGCCTCACCTTGGATCGTTTCGCCTTATTTTGGATCGCCTCGCCTCGCCTCGCTTCACCTCATTTTGGATCGCCTCGCCTCGCCTCGCCTCGCCTCGTTTTGGATCGCCTCGCCTCACATCTCCTCATTTTGTATCGCCTCGCCTCATTTTGGATCGCCTCGGCTCGCCTCGCCTCGCCTCATTTTGGATCACCTCGCTTCGTTTTTGATCGCCTCGCCTCGCCTCGCCTCATTTTGGATCACCTCGCCTCGCCTCGCCTCATTTTGGATCGCCTCGCCTCGTTTTGGATCGCCTCGCCTCATTTTGGATCGCCTCGCCTCACCTTGCATCGCCTCATTTTGGATCGCCTCGCCTCACCTCGCCTCACCTCATTTTGGATCGCCTCGCCTCGCCACGCCTCGCCTCATTTTGGATTGCCTCGCCTTGCCTCTCCTCGCGTCGCCTCCTTTTGGATCGCCACGCCTCGCCTCGCCTCGCCTCATTTTGGTTCGCCTCACCTCATTTTGGATCGCATCGCCTCGCCTCGCCTCACCTTGCCTCGCCTCATTTTGGATCGCGGCGCCTCGCCTCGCCTCATTTTGGATTGCCTCGCATCGCCTCGCCTCGCCTCATTTTGAATCGCCTCGCCTCATTTTGGATCGCCTCGCCTCACCTCGCCTCGCCTCATTTTCAATCGCCTCGCCTCGCCTTGCCTCGCCTCACCTTGGATCGTTTTGCCTCATTTTGGATCGCCTCGCCTCGCCTCACCTCATTTTGGATCGCCTCGCCTCGCCTCGCCTCGCCACACCATGCCTCGCCACGCCTCACCTCGCCTCATTTTGGATCGCCTCGCCTCGCCTCGCCACGCCTCACCTCGCCACGCGTCGCCTCGCCTCATTTTGGATCGCCTCTCCTCACCTCGCCACGCCTCGCCTCGCCTCGCCTCCTTTTGGATCGCCTCGCTTCGCCTTGCCTCGCCTCATTATGGATCGCCTCGCCTCACCTCGCCTAGCCTCGCCTCGCCTAGCCTCACTTAGGATCGCCTCGCCTCGCCTTGCCTCGCCTCATTTTCGATCGCCTCGCCTCGGCTCGCCACGCCTCGCCTCGCCTCATTTTGGATCGCCTCGACACGCCATGCCTCGCCTCATTTTGGATCACCCCGCCTCGCCTCGCCACGCCTCGCCTCGCCTCGCCTCATTTTGGATCGCATCGCCTCTCCTCGCCTCACCTCGCCTTGCCTCATTTTGGATCACCTCGCCTCGCCTCGCCTCACCTTGGATCGTTTCGCCTCATTTTGGATCGCCTCGCCTCGGCTCGCGTTGCCTCATTTTGGATCGCCTCGCCTCGCCTCGCCTCATTTTGGATCGCCTCGCCTCACCTCGCCTCGCCTCGCCTCGCCTCACTTTTGATCTCCTCCCCTCTCCTCGCCTCGCCTCATTTTGGATCGCCTCGTCTCGTTTTGGATCGCCTCGCCTCATTTTGGATCGTCTTGCCTCGCCTCGCCTCGCCTCCTTTTGGATCGCCTCACCTCGCCTCGCCTCGTTTTGGATCGCCTCGCCTCGCCTCGCCTCGCCTCATTTTGGATCGCATCGCCTCGCCTCGCCTCATTTTGGATCGCCTCATTTTGGATCGCATCGCCTCGCCTCGCCTCATTTTGGATCGCCTCGCCTCGCCTCGCATCGCCTCGACTCATTTTGGATCGCCTCGCCTCGCCTCGCCTCATTTTGGATCGCCTCGACTCGCCTCGCCTCATTTTGGATCGCCTCGCCTCGCCTCGCCTCATTTTGGATCGCCTCGCCTCGTTTTGGATCGCCTCGCCTCATTTTGGATCGCCTCGCCTCGCCTCGCCTAGCCTCTCCTCGCCTCATTTTGGATCGCCTCGCCTCACATCGCCTCGCCTCGCCTCGCCTCATTTTTGATCGCCTCGCCTCTCCTCGCCTCGCCTCATTTTGGATCGCCTCACCTCGCCTCGCCTCGCCTCATTTTGGATCGCCTCACCTCGCCTCGCCTCGCCTCATTTTGGATCGCCTCGCCTCATTTTGGATCGCCTCGCCTCTCCTCGCCTCGCCTCGCCTCATTTTGGATCGCCTCACCTCGCCTCATTTTGGATCGCCTCGCCTTGCCTCATTTTGGATCACCTCGCCTCGCCTCGCCTCATTTTCATTCGCCTCGCCTCGCCTGGCCTCGCCTCACCTTTGATCGTTTCGCCTCATTTTGGATCGCCTCGCCTCGCCTCGCCTCATTTTGGATCGCCTCGCCTCGCCTCGCCTCATTTTGGATCGCCTCGCCTCACCTCTCCTCACCTCACATCGCCTAGCCTCATTTTGGATCGCCTCGCCTCGCCTTGCCTCGCCTCATTTTGGATCGCCTCGCCTCACCTCGCCTCGCCTCTCCTAGCCTCATTTTGAATCGCCTCGCCTCGCCTTGCCTCGCCTCATTTTGGATCGCCTCGCCTCACCTCGCCTCGCCTCATTTTGGATCGCCTCGCCTCGCCTCGCCTCCTTTTGGATCGCCTCGCCTCGCCTCGCCTCGCCTCCATTTGGATTGCCTCGCCTCGCCTCGCCTCATTTTGGATCGCCTCGCCTCATTTTGGATCGCCTCGCCTCGCCTCGCCTCACCTCGCCTCGCCTCATTTTGGATCGCCTCGCCTCGCCTCTCCTCGCCTCGCCTCATTTTGGATCGCCACGCCTCACCTCGCCTCGCCTCATTTTGGATCGCCTCGCCTGATTTTGGATCGCAACGCCTCGCCTCGCCTCACCTCGCCTCGCCTCATTTTGGATCACCGCGCCACCCCTCGCCTCATTTTGGGTCGCCTCGCCTCACCTCGCCTCGCCTCATTTTGGATCGCCTCGCCTCGCCTCGCCTCATTTTGGATCGCCTCACCTCGCCTCTCCTCATTTTGGATCGCCTCGCCTCGCCTCGCCTCATTTTGGATCGCATCGCCTCGCCTCGCCTCGCCTCATTTTGGATCGCCTCGCCTTACCTCGCCTCGCCTCGCCTCGCCTACCCTCATTTTGGATCGCCTCGCCTCGCCTCGCCTCATTTTGGATCGCCTCGCCTCACCTCGCCTCGCCTCGCCTCGCCTAGCCTCTTTTTGGATCGCCTCGCCTCGCCTTGCCTCGCCTCATTTTGGATCGCCTCGCCTCGTCTCGCCTCATTTTGGATTGCCTCGCCTCGCCTCGCCTCGCCTCATTTTGGATCGCCTCGCCTCGTCTCGCCTCATTTTGGATCGCCTCGCCTCGCCTCGCCTCGCCTCATTTTGGATCGCCTCGCCTCGCCTCGCCTCGCCTCATTTTGGATCGCCTCGACTCGCCTCTCCTCGCCTCGCCTCCTTTTGGATCGCCACGCCTCACCTCGCCTCGCCTCATTTTGGATCGCCTCGCCTCATTTTGGATCGCATCGCCTCGCCTCGCCTCACCTCGCCTCGCCTCATTTTGGATCGCCGCGCCTCGCCTCGCCTCATTTTGGATCGCCTCGCATCGCCTCGCCTCGCCTCATTTTGAATCGCCTCGCCTCATTTTGGATCGCCTCGCATCGCCTCGCCTCGCCTCATTTTGAATCGCCTCGCCTCATTTTGGATCGCCTCGCCTCGCCTCGCCTCATTTTCGATCGCCTCGCCTCGCCTCGCCTGACCTTGGATCGTTTCGCCTCATTTTGGATTGCCTCGGCTCGCATCGCCTCACCTCATTTTGGATCGCCTCGCCTCGCCTCGCCTCATTTTCGATCGCCTCGCCTCGCCTCGCCTCACCTTGGATCGTTTCGCCTTATTTTGGATCGCCTCGCCTCGCCTCGCTTCACCTCATTTTGGATCGCCTCGCCTCGCCTCGCCTCGCCTCGCCTCGTTTTGGATCGCCTCGCCTCGCATCTCCTCATTTTGTATCGCCTCGCCTCATTTTGGATCGCCTCGGCTCGCCTCGCCTCGCCTCATTTTGGATCACCTCGCTTCGTTTTTGATCGCCTCGCCTCGCCTCGCCTCATTTTGGATCGCCTCACCTCGCCTCGCCTCGCCTCATTTTGGATCACCTCGCTTCGTTTTTGATCGCCTCGCCTCGCCTCATTTTGGATCGCCTCGCCTCGCCTCGCCTCGCCTCATTTTGGATCGCCTCGCCTCGTTTTGGATCGCCTCGCCTCATTTTGGATCGCCTCGCCTCGCCTTGCATCGCCTCATTTTGGATCGCTTCGCCTCACCTCGCCTCACCTCATTTTGGATCGCCTCGCCTCGCCACGCCTCGCCTCATTTTGGATTGCCTCGCCTTGCCTCTCCTCGCGTCGCCTCCTTTTGGATCGCCACGCCTCGCCTCGCCTCGCCTCATTTTGGTTCGCCTCGCCTCATTTTGGATCGCCGCGCCTCGCCTCGCCTCATTTTGGATTGCCTCGCATCGCCTCGCCTCGCCTCATTTTGAATCGCCTCGCCTCATTTTGGATCGCCTCGCCTCGCCTCGCCTCGCCTCATTTTCGATCGCCTCGCCTCGCCTCGCCTCGCCTGACCTCACCTTGGATCTTTTCGCCTTATTTCGGATCGCCTCGCCTCACCTCGCCTCGCCTCACCTCATTTTGGATCGCCTCGCCTCGCCTCACCTCGCCTCGTTTTGGATCGCCTCGCCTCGCCTTGCCTCTCCTCATTTTGGATCACCTCGCCTCATTATGGATCGCCTCAGCTCGCCTCGCCTCACCTCATTTTGGATCACCTCGCCTCATTTTAGATCGCCTCGCCTCGCCTCGCCTCGTTTTGGATCGCCTCGCCTCATTTTGGATCGCCGCGCCTCGCCTCGCCTCATTTTGGGTCGCCTCTCATCACTTCGCCTCGCCTCCTTTTGGATCGCCTCGCCTCGCCTTGCCTCGCCTCCTTTTGGATCGCCTCGCCTCGCCTCGCCTCATTTTGGATCGCCTCGCCTCATTTTGGATCGCCTCACCTCGCCTCGCCTCACCTCGCCTCGCCTCATTTTGGATCGCCTCGCCTTGCCTCGCCTCATTTTGGATCGCCTCACCTCGCCTCGCCTCATTTTGGATCGCCTCGCCTCGCCTCGCCTCATTTTGGATCGCATCGCCTCGCCTCGCCTCGCCTCATTTTGGATCGCCTCGCCTCACCTCGCCTCGCCTCGCCTCGCCTAGCCTCATTTTGGATCGCCTCGCCTCGCCTCGCCTCGCCTCATTTTGGATCGCCTCGCCTCACCTCGCCTCGCCTTGCCTCGCCTAGCCTCTTTTTGGATCGCCTCGCCTCGCCTTGCCTCGCCTCATTTTGGATCGCCTCGCCTCACCTCGCCTCGCCTCATTTTGGATCGCCTCGCCTCGCCTCGCCTCGCCTCTTTTTGGATCGCCTCGACTCGCCTCTCCTCGCCTCGCCTCATTTTGGATCGCCTCGCATCGCCTCGCCTCGCCTCATTTTGGATCGCCTCGCCTCATTTTGGATCGCATCGCCTCGCCTCGCCTCACCTCGCCTCGCCTCATTTTGGATCGCCGCGCCTCGCCTCGCCTCATTTTGGATCGCCTCGCATCGCCTCGCCTCGCCTCATTTTGTATCGCCTCGCCTCATTTTCGATCGCCTCGCCTCGCCTCGCCTCATTTTCGATCGCCTCGCCTCGCCTCGCCTCACCTTGGATCGTTTCGCCTTATTTTGGATTGCCTCGGCTCGCCTCGCCTCACCTCATTTTGGATCGCCTCGTCTTGCCTCGCCTCATTTTCGATCGCCTCGCCTCGCCTCGCCTCACCTTGGATCGTTTCGCCTTATTTTGGATCGCCTCGCCTCGCCGCGCTTCACCTCATTTTGGATCGCCTCGCCTCGCCACGCCTCGCCTCGTTTTGGATCGCCTCGCCTCGCATCTCCTCATTTTGTATCGCCTCGCCTCATTTTGGATTGCCTCGGCTCGCCTCGCCTCGCCTCATTTTGGATCACCTCGCTTCGTTTTTGATCGCCTCGCCTCGCCTCGCCTCATTTTGGATCGCCTCACCTCGCCTCGCCTCGCCTCATTTTGGATCACCTCGCTTCGTTTTTGATCGCCTCGCCTCGCCTCGCCTCATTTTGGATCACCTCGCCTCGCCTCGCCTCATTTTGGATCGCCTCGCCTCGTTTTGGATCGCCTCGCCTCATTTTGGATCGCCTCGCCTCACCTTGCATCGCCTCATTTTGGATCGCCTCGCCTCACCTCGCCTCACCTCATTTTGGATCGCCTCGCCTCGCCACGCCTCGCCTCATTTTGGATTGCCTCGCCTTGCCTCTCCTCGCGTCGCCTCCTTTTGGATCGCCACGCCTCGCCTCGCCTCGCCTCATTTTGGTTCGCCTCACCTCATTTTGGATCGCATCGCCTCGCCTCGCCTCACCTTGCCTCGCCTCATTTTGGATCGCGGCGCCTCGCCTCGCCTCATTTTGGATTGCCTCGCATCGCCTCGCCTCGCCTCATTTTGAATCGCCTCGCCTCATTTTGGATCGCCTCGCCTCGCCTCGCCTCGCCTCATTTTCGATCGCCTCGCCTCGCCTTGCCTCGCCTCACCTTGGATAGTTTTGCCTCATTTTGGATCGCCTCGCCTCGCCTCACCTCATTTTGGATCGCCTCGCCTCGCCTCGCCTCGCCTCGCCTCGCCTCGCCTCGCCACGCCTCACCTCGCCTCCTTTTGGATCGCCTCGCCTCGCCTCGCCACGCCTCACCTCGCCACGCGTCGCCTCGCCTCATTTTGGATCGCCTCGCCTCACCTCGCCACGCCTCGCCTCGCCTCGCCTCCTTTTGGATCGCCTCGCTTCGCCTTGCCTCGCCTCATTATGGATCGCCTCGCCTCACCTCGCCTAGCCTCGCCTCGCCTAGCCTCACTTAGGATCGCCTCGCCTCGCCTTGCCTCGCCTCATTTTCGATCGCCTCGCCTCGGCTCGCCACGCCTCGCCTCGCCTCATTTTGGATCGCCTCGACACGCCATGCCTCGCCTCATTTTGGATCACCCCGCCTCGCCTCGCCACGCCTCGCCTCGCCTCGCCTCATTTTGGATCGCCTCGCCTCGCCTCGCCTCGCCTCATTTTGGATCGCATCGCCTCTCCTCGCCTCACCTCGCCTCGCCTCATTTTGGATCGCCTCGCCTCGCCTCGCCTCACCTTGGATCGTTTCGCCTCATTTTGGATCGCCTCGCCTCGCCTCGCCTCATTTTGGATCGCATCGCCTCGCCTCGCCTCGCCTCATTTTGGATCGCCTCGCCTCACCTCGCCTCGCCTCGCCTCGCCTAGCCTCATTTTGGATCGCCTCGCCTCGCCTCGCCTCGCCTCATTTTGGATCGCCTCGCCTCACCTCGCCTCGCCTTGCCTCGCCTAGCCTCTTTTTGGATCGCCTCGCCTCGCCTTGCCTCGCCTCATTTTGGATCGCCTCGCCTCACCTCGCCTCGCCTCATTTTGGATCGCCTCGCCTCGCCTCGCCTCGCCTCTTTTTGGATCGCCTCGACTCGCCTCTCCTCGCCTCGCCTCATTTTGGATCGCCTCGCATCGCCTCGCCTCGCCTCATTTTGGATCGCCTCGCCTCATTTTGGATCGCATCGCCTCGCCTCGCCTCACCTCGCCTCGCCTCATTTTGGATCGCCGCGCCTCGCCTCGCCTCATTTTGGATCGCCTCGCATCGCCTCGCCTCGCCTCATTTTGTATCGCCTCGCCTCATTTTCGATCGCCTCGCCTCGCCTCGCCTCATTTTCGATCGCCTCGCCTCGCCTCGCCTCACCTTGGATCGTTTCGCCTTATTTTGGATTGCCTCGGCTCGCCTCGCCTCACCTCATTTTGGATCGCCTCGTCTTGCCTCGCCTCATTTTCGATCGCCTCGCCTCGCCTCGCCTCACCTTGGATCGTTTCGCCTTATTTTGGATCGCCTCGCCTCGCCGCGCTTCACCTCATTTTGGATCGCCTCGCCTCGCCACGCCTCGCCTCGTTTTGGATCGCCTCGCCTCGCATCTCCTCATTTTGTATCGCCTCGCCTCATTTTGGATTGCCTCGGCTCGCCTCGCCTCGCCTCATTTTGGATCACCTCGCTTCGTTTTTGATCGCCTCGCCTCGCCTCGCCTCATTTTGGATCGCCTCACCTCGCCTCGCCTCGCCTCATTTTGGATCACCTCGCTTCGTTTTTGATCGCCTCGCCTCGCCTCGCCTCATTTTGGATCACCTCGCCTCGCCTCGCCTCATTTTGGATCGCCTCGCCTCGTTTTGGATCGCCTCGCCTCATTTTGGATCGCCTCGCCTCACCTTGCATCGCCTCATTTTGGATCGCCTCGCCTCACCTCGCCTCACCTCATTTTGGATCGCCTCGCCTCGCCACGCCTCGCCTCATTTTGGATTGCCTCGCCTTGCCTCTCCTCGCGTCGCCTCCTTTTGGATCGCCACGCCTCGCCTCGCCTCGCCTCATTTTGGTTCGCCTCACCTCATTTTGGATCGCATCGCCTCGCCTCGCCTCACCTTGCCTCGCCTCATTTTGGATCGCGGCGCCTCGCCTCGCCTCATTTTGGATTGCCTCGCATCGCCTCGCCTCGCCTCATTTTGAATCGCCTCGCCTCATTTTGGATCGCCTCGCCTCGCCTCGCCTCGCCTCATTTTCGATCGCCTCGCCTCGCCTTGCCTCGCCTCACCTTGGATAGTTTTGCCTCATTTTGGATCGCCTCGCCTCGCCTCACCTCATTTTGGATCGCCTCGCCTCGCCTCGCCTCGCCTCGCCTCGCCTCGCCTCGCCACGCCTCACCTCGCCTCCTTTTGGATCGCCTCGCCTCGCCTCGCCACGCCTCACCTCGCCACGCGTCGCCTCGCCTCATTTTGGATCGCCTCGCCTCACCTCGCCACGCCTCGCCTCGCCTCGCCTCCTTTTGGATCGCCTCGCTTCGCCTTGCCTCGCCTCATTATGGATCGCCTCGCCTCACCTCGCCTAGCCTCGCCTCGCCTAGCCTCACTTAGGATCGCCTCGCCTCGCCTTGCCTCGCCTCATTTTCGATCGCCTCGCCTCGGCTCGCCACGCCTCGCCTCGCCTCATTTTGGATCGCCTCGACACGCCATGCCTCGCCTCATTTTGGATCACCCCGCCTCGCCTCGCCACGCCTCGCCTCGCCTCGCCTCATTTTGGATCGCCTCGCCTCGCCTCGCCTCGCCTCATTTTGGATCGCATCGCCTCTCCTCGCCTCACCTCGCCTCGCCTCATTTTGGATCGCCTCGCCTCGCCTCGCCTCACCTTGGATCGTTTCGCCTCATTTTGGATCGCCTCGCCTCGGCTCGCGTCGCCTCATTTTGGATCGCCTCGCCTCGCCTCGCCTCATTTTGGATCGCCTCGCCTCACCTCGCCTCGCCTCGCCTCGCCTCACTTTTGATCTCCTCCCCTCTCCTCGCCTCGCCTCATTTTGGATCGCCTCGTCTCGTTTTGGATCGCCTCGCCTCATTTTGGATCGCCTTGCCTCGCCTCGCCTCGCCTCCTTTGGGATCGCCTCACCTCGCCTCGCCTCGTTTTGGATCGCCTCGCCTCGCCTCGCCTCGCCTCATTTTGGATCGCATCGCCTCGCCTCGCCTCATTTTGGATCGCCTCATTTTGGATCGCATCGCCTCGCCTCGCCTCATTTTGGATCGCCTCGCCTCGCCTCGCATCGCCTCGACTCATTTTGGATCGCCTCGCCTCGCCTCGCCTCATTTTGGATCGCCTCGCCTCGCCTCGCCTCATTTTGGATCGCCTCGCCTCGCCTCGCCTCGCCTCAACTTGGATCGTTTCGCCTCATTTTGGATCGCCTCGCCTCGGCTCGCCTCGCCTCATTTTGGATCGCCTCGCCTCGCCTCGCCTCATTTTGGATCGCCTCGCCTCACCTCGCCTCGCCTCGCCTCGCCTCACTTTTGATCTCCTCCCCTCTCCTCGCCTCGCCTCATTTTGGATCGCCTCGCCTCGTTTTGGATCGCCTCGCCTCATTTTGGATCGCCTCGCCTCGCCTCGCCTAGCCTCTCCTCGCCTCATTTTGGATCGCCTCGCCTCACATCGCCTCGCCTCGCCTCGCCTCATTTTTGATCGCCTCGCCTCTCCTCGCCTCGCCTCATTTTGGATCGCCTCACCTCGCCTCGCCTCGCCTCATTTTGGATCGCCTCGCCTCATTTTGGATCGCCTCGCCTCTCCTCGCCTCGCCTCGCCTCATTTTGGATCGCCTCACCTCGCCTCATTTTGGATCGCCTCGCCTCGCCTCATTTTGGATCACCTCGCCTCGCCTCATTTTGGATCACTTCGCCTCGCCTCGCCTCATTTTCATTCGCCTCGCCTCGCCTTGCCTCGCCTCACCTTTGATCGTTTCGCTTCATTTTGGATCGCCTCGCCTCGCCTCGCCTCATTTTGGATCGCCTCGCCTCACCTCGCCTCATTTTGGATCGCCTCGCCTCACCTCTCCTCACCTCACATCGCCTAGCCTCATTTTGGATCGCCTCGCCTCGCCTTGCCTCGCCTCATTTTGGATCGCCTCGCCTCACCTCGCCTCGCCTCTCCTAGCCTCATTTTGAATCGCCTCGCCTCGCCTTGCCTCGCCTCATTTTGGATCGCCTCGCCTCACCTCGCCTCGCCTCATTTTGGATCGCCTCGCCTCGCCTCGCCTCCTTTTGGATTGCCTCGCCTCGCCTCGCCTCGCCTCCATTTGGATTGCCTCGCCTCGCCTCGCCTCATTTCGGATCGCCTCGCCTCATTTTGGATCGCCTCGCCTCATTTTGGATCGCCTCGCCTCGCCTCGCCTCACCTCGCCTCGCCTCATTTTGGATCGCCTCGCCTCGCCTCTCCTCGCCTCGCCTCATTTTGGATCGCCACGCCTCACCTCGCCTCGCCTCATTTTGGTTCGCCTCACCTCATTTTGGATCGGATCGCCTCGCCTCGCCTCACCTTGCCTCGCCTCATTTTGGATCGCGGCGCCTCGCCTCGCCTCATTTTGGATTGCCTCGCATCGCCTCGCCTCGCCTCATTTTGAATCGCCTCGCCTCATTTTGGATCGCCTCGCCTCGCCTCGCCTCGCCTCGCCTCATTTTCGATCGCCTCGCCTCGCCTTGCCTCGCCTCACCTTGGATCGTTTTGCCTCATTTTGGATCGCCTCGCCTCGCCTCACCTCATTTTGGATCGCCTCGCCTCGCCTCGCCTCGCCACACCATGCCTCGCCACGCCTCACCTCGCCTCATTTTGGATCGCCTCGCCTCGCCTCGCCACGCCTCACCTCGCCACGCGTCGCCTCGCCTCATTTTGGATCGCCTCGCCTCACCTCGCCACGCCTCGCCTCGCCTCGCCTCCTTTTGGATCGCCTCGCTTCGCCTTGCCTCGCCTCATTATGGATCGCCTCGCCTCACCTCGCCTAGCCTCGCCTCGCCTAGCCTCACTTAGGATCGCCTCGCCTCGCCTTGCCTCGCCTCATTTTCGATCGCCTCGCCTCGGCTCGCCACGCCTCGCCTCGCCTCATTTTGGATCGCCTCGACACGCCATGCCTCGCCTCATTTTGGATCACCCCGCCTCGCCTCGCCATGCCTCGCCTCGCCTCGCCTCATTTTGGATCGCCTCGCCTCGCCTCGCCTCGCCTCATTTTGGATCGCATCGCCTCTCCTCGCCTAACCTCGCCTCGCCTCATTTTGGATCGCCTCGCCTCGCCTCGCCTCACCTTGGATCGTTTCGCCTCATTTTGGATCGCCTCGCCTCGCCTTGCCTCGCCTCATTTTGGATCGCCTCGCCTCACCTCGCCTCGCCTCGCCTCGCCTCACTTTTGATCTCCTCCCCTCTCCTCGCCTCGCCTCATTTTGGATCGCCTCGTCTCGTTTTGGATCGCCTCGCCTCATTTTGGATCGCCTTGCCTCGCCTCGCCTCGCCTCCTTTGGGATCGCCTCACCTCGCCTCGCCTCGTTTTGGATCGCCTCGCCTCGCCTCGCCTCGCCTCATTTTGGATCGCATCGCCTCGCCTCGCCTCATTTTGGATCGCCTCATTTTGGATCGCATCGCCTCGCCTCGCCTCATTTTGGATCGCCTCGCCTCGCCTCGCATCGCCTCGACTCATTTTGGATCGCCTCGCCTCGCCTCGCCTCATTTTGGATCGCCTCGCCTCGCCTCGCCTCATTTTGGATCGCCTCGCCTCGCCTCGCCTCGCCTCACCTTGGATCGTTTCGCCTCATTTTGGATCGCCTCGCCTCGGCTCGCCTCGCCTCATTTTGGATCGCCTCGCCTCGCCTCGCCTCATTTTGGATCGCCTCGCCTCACCTCGCCTCGCCTCGCCTCGCCTCACTTTTGATCTCCTCCCCTCTCCTCGCCTCGCCTCATTTTGGATCGCCTCGCCTCGTTTTGGATCGCCTCGCCTCATTTTGGATCGCCTCGCCTCGCCTCGCCTAGCCTCTCCTCGCCTCATTTTGGATCGCCTCGCCTCACATCGCCTCGCCTCGCCTCGCCTCATTTTTGATCGCCTCGCCTCTCCTCGCCTCGCCTCATTTTGGATCGCCTCACCTCGCCTCGCCTCGCCTCATTTTGGATCGCCTCGCCTCTCCACGCCTCGCCTCGCCTCATTTTGGATCGCCTCACCTCGCCTCATTTTGGATCGCCTCGCCTCGCCTCATTTTGGATCACCTCGCCTCGCCTCGCCTCATTTTCATTCGCCTCGCCTCGCCTTGCCTCGCCTCACCTTTGATCGTTTCGCCTCATTTTGGATCGCCTCGCCTCGCCTCGCCTCATTTTGGATCGCCTCGCCTCGCCTCGCCTCATTTTGGATCGCCTCGCCTCACCTCTCCTCACCTCACATCGCCTAGCCTCATTTTGGATCGCCTCGCCTCGCCTTGCCTCGCCTCATTTTGGATCGCCTCGCCTCACCTCGCCTCGCCTCTCCTAGCCTCATTTTGAATCGCCTCGCCTCGCCTTGCCTCGCCTCATTTTGGATCGCCTCGCCTCACCTCGCCTCGCCTCATTTTGGATCGCCTCGCCTCGCCTCGCCTCCTTTTGGATCGCCTCGCCTCCCCTCGCCTCGCCTCCATTTGGATTGCCTCGCCTCGCCTCGCCTCATTTTGGATCGCCTCGCCTCATTTTGGATCGCCTCGCCTCGCCTCGCCTCACCTCGCCTCGCCTCATTTTGGATCGCCTCGCCTCGCCTCTCCTCGCCTCGCCTCATTTTGGATCGCCACGCCTCACCTCGCCTCGCCTCATTTTGGATCGCCTCGCCTGATTTTGGATCGCAACGCCTCGCCTCGCCTCACCTCGCCTCGCCTCATTTTGGATCGCCGCGCCTCGCCTCGCCTCATTTTGGGTCGCCTCGCCTCACCTCGCCTCGCCTCATTTTGGATCGCCTCGCCTCGCCTCGCCTCATTTTGGATCGCCTCACCTCGCCTCTCCTCATTTTGGATCGCCTCGCCTCGCCTCGCCTCATTTTGGATCGCATCGCCTCGCCTCGCCTCGCCTCATTTTGGATCGCCTCGCCTCACCTCGCCTCGCCTCGCCTCGCCTACCCTCATTTTGGATCGCCTCGCCTCGCCTCGCCTCATTTTGGATCGCCTCGCCTCACCTCGCCTCGCCTCGACTCGCCTAGCCTCTTTTTGGATCGCTTCGCCTCGCCTTGCCTCGCCTCATTTTGGATCGCCTCGCCTCGCCTCGCCTCGCCTCATTTTGGATCGCCTCGACTCGCCTCTCCTCGCCTCGCCTCCTTTTGGATCGCCACGCCTCACCTCGCCTCGCCTCATTTTGGATCGCCTCGCCTCATTTTGGATCGCATCGCCTCGCCTCGCCTCACCTCGCCTCGCCTCATTTTGGATCACCGCGCCTCGCCTCGCCTCATTTTGGATCGCCTCGCATCGCCTCGCCTCGCCTCATTTTGAATCGCCTCGCCTCATTTTGGATCGCCTCGCCTCGCCTCGCCTCATTTTCGATCGCCTTGCCTCGCCTCGCCTGACCTTGGATCGTTTCGCCTTATTTTGGATTGCCTCGGCTCGCATCGCCTCACCTCATTTTGGATCGCCTCGCCTCGCCTCGCCTCATTTTCGATCGCCTCGCCTCGCCTCGCCTCACCTTGGATCGTTTCGCCTTATTTTGGATCGCCTCGCCTCGCCTCGCTTCACCTCATTTTGGATCGCCTCGCCTCGCCTCGCCTCGCCTCGCCTCGTTTTGGATCGCCTCGCCTCGCATCTCCTCATTTTGTATCGCCTCGCCTCATTTTGGATCGCCTCGGCTCGCCTCGCCTCGCCTCATTTTGGATCACCTCGCTTCGTTTTTGATCGCCTCGCCTCGCCTCATTTTGGATCGCCTCACCTCGCCTCGCCTCGCCTCATTTTGGATCACCTCGCTTCGTTTTTGATCGCCTCGCCTCGCCTCGCCTCATTTTGGATCACCTCGCCTCGCCTCGCCTCATTTTGGATCGCCTCGCCTCGTTTTGGATCGCCTCGCCTCGCCTTGCATCGCCTCGCCTCGCCTTGCATCGCCTCATTTTGGATCGCCTCGCCTCACCTCGCCTCACCTCATTTTGGATCGCCTCGCTTCGCCACGCCTCGCCTCATTTTGGATTGCCTCGCCTTGCCTCTCCTCGCGTCGCCTCCTTTTGGATCGCCACGCCTCGCCTCGCCTCGCCTCATTTTGGTTCGCCTCGCCTCATTTTGGATCGCCGCGCCTCGCCTCGCCTCATTTTGGATTGCCTCGCATCGCCTCGCCTCGCCTCATTTTGAATCGCCTCGCCTCATTTTGGATCGCCTCGCATCGCCTCGCCTCGCCTCATTTTGAATCGCCTCGCCTCATTTTGGATCGCCTCGCCTCACCTCACCTTGGATCTTTTCGCCTTATTTTGGATCGCCTCGCCTCACCTCGCCTCT
Organism: Lophura swinhoii; assembly: GCA_030408155.1. Taxonomy (NCBI): domain Eukaryota; kingdom Metazoa; phylum Chordata; class Aves; order Galliformes; family Phasianidae; genus Lophura; species Lophura swinhoii. The sequence continues at coordinate 9,280,508 of CM059492.1, read as the reverse complement.
CCTCACCTCATTTTGGATCGCCTCGCCTCGCCTCACCTCGCCTCGTTTTGGATCGCCTCGCCTCGCCTTGCCTCTCCTCATTTTGGATCACCTCGCCTCATTTTGGATCGCCTCGCCTCGCCTCGCCTCATTTTCGATCGCCTCGCCTCGCCTCGCCTGACCTTGGATCGTTTCGCCTTATTTTGGATTGCCTCGGCTCGCATCGCCTCACCTCATTTTGGATCGCCTCGCCTCGCCTCGCCTCATTTTTGATCGCCTCGCCTCTCCTCGCCTCGCCTCATTTTGGATCGCCTCACCTCGCCTCGCCTCGCCTCATTTTGGATCGCCTCGCCTCATTTTGGATCGCCTCGCCTCTCCTCGCCTCGCCTCGCCTCATTTTGGATCGCCTCACCTCGCCTCATTTTGGATCGCCTCGCCTCGCCTCATTTTGGATCACCTCGCCTCGCCTCATTTTGGATCACTTCGCCTCGCCTCGCCTCATTTTCATTCGCCTCGCCTCGCCTTGCCTCGCCTCACCTTTGATCGTTTCGCTTCATTTTGGATCGCCTCGCCTCGCCTCGCCTCATTTTGGATCGCCTCGCCTCACCTCGCCTCATTTTGGATCGCCTCGCCTCACCTCTCCTCACCTCACATCGCCTAGCCTCATTTTGGATCGCCTCGCCTCGCCTTGCCTCGCCTCATTTTGGATCGCCTCGCCTCACCTCGCCTCGCCTCTCCTAGCCTCATTTTGAATCGCCTCGCCTCGCCTTGCCTCGCCTCATTTTGGATCGCCTCGCCTCACCTCGCCTCGCCTCATTTTGGATCGCCTCGCCTCGCCTCGCCTCCTTTTGGATTGCCTCGCCTCGCCTCGCCTCGCCTCCATTTGGATTGCCTCGCCTCGCCTCGCCTCATTTCGGATCGCCTCGCCTCATTTTGGATCGCCTCGCCTCATTTTGGATCGCCTCGCCTCGCCTCGCCTCACCTCGCCTCGCCTCATTTTGGATCGCCTCGCCTCGCCTCTCCTCGCCTCGCCTCATTTTGGATCGCCACGCCTCACCTCGCCTCGCCTCATTTTGGTTCGCCTCACCTCATTTTGGATCGGATCGCCTCGCCTCGCCTCACCTTGCCTCGCCTCATTTTGGATCGCGGCGCCTCGCCTCGCCTCATTTTGGATTGCCTCGCATCGCCTCGCCTCGCCTCATTTTGAATCGCCTCGCCTCATTTTGGATCGCCTCGCCTCGCCTCGCCTCGCCTCGCCTCATTTTCGATCGCCTCGCCTCGCCTTGCCTCGCCTCACCTTGGATCGTTTTGCCTCATTTTGGATCGCCTCGCCTCGCCTCACCTCATTTTGGATCGCCTCGCCTCGCCTCGCCTCGCCACACCATGCCTCGCCACGCCTCACCTCGCCTCATTTTGGATCGCCTCGCCTCGCCTCGCCACGCCTCACCTCGCCACGCGTCGCCTCGCCTCATTTTGGATCGCCTCGCCTCACCTCGCCACGCCTCGCCTCGCCTCGCCTCCTTTTGGATCGCCTCGCTTCGCCTTGCCTCGCCTCATTATGGATCGCCTCGCCTCACCTCGCCTAGCCTCGCCTCGCCTAGCCTCACTTAGGATCGCCTCGCCTCGCCTTGCCTCGCCTCATTTTCGATCGCCTCGCCTCGGCTCGCCACGCCTCGCCTCGCCTCATTTTGGATCGCCTCGACACGCCATGCCTCGCCTCATTTTGGATCACCCCGCCTCGCCTCGCCATGCCTCGCCTCGCCTCGCCTCATTTTGGATCGCCTCGCCTCGCCTCGCCTCGCCTCATTTTGGATCGCATCGCCTCTCCTCGCCTAACCTCGCCTCGCCTCATTTTGGATCGCCTCGCCTCGCCTCGCCTCACCTTGGATCGTTTCGCCTCATTTTGGATCGCCTCGCCTCGCCTTGCCTCGCCTCATTTTGGATCGCCTCGCCTCACCTCGCCTCGCCTCGCCTCGCCTCACTTTTGATCTCCTCCCCTCTCCTCGCCTCGCCTCATTTTGGATCGCCTCGTCTCGTTTTGGATCGCCTCGCCTCATTTTGGATCGCCTTGCCTCGCCTCGCCTCGCCTCCTTTGGGATCGCCTCACCTCGCCTCGCCTCGTTTTGGATCGCCTCGCCTCGCCTCGCCTCGCCTCATTTTGGATCGCATCGCCTCGCCTCGCCTCATTTTGGATCGCCTCATTTTGGATCGCATCGCCTCGCCTCGCCTCATTTTGGATCGCCTCGCCTCGCCTCGCATCGCCTCGACTCATTTTGGATCGCCTCGCCTCGCCTCGCCTCATTTTGGATCGCCTCGCCTCGCCTCGCCTCATTTTGGATCGCCTCGCCTCGCCTCGCCTCGCCTCACCTTGGATCGTTTCGCCTCATTTTGGATCGCCTCGCCTCGGCTCGCCTCGCCTCATTTTGGATCGCCTCGCCTCGCCTCGCCTCATTTTGGATCGCCTCGCCTCACCTCGCCTCGCCTCGCCTCGCCTCACTTTTGATCTCCTCCCCTCTCCTCGCCTCGCCTCATTTTGGATCGCCTCGCCTCGTTTTGGATCGCCTCGCCTCATTTTGGATCGCCTCGCCTCGCCTCGCCTAGCCTCTCCTCGCCTCATTTTGGATCGCCTCGCCTCACATCGCCTCGCCTCGCCTCGCCTCATTTTTGATCGCCTCGCCTCTCCTCGCCTCGCCTCATTTTGGATCGCCTCACCTCGCCTCGCCTCGCCTCATTTTGGATCGCCTCGCCTCTCCACGCCTCGCCTCGCCTCATTTTGGATCGCCTCACCTCGCCTCATTTTGGATCGCCTCGCCTCGCCTCATTTTGGATCACCTCGCCTCGCCTCGCCTCATTTTCATTCGCCTCGCCTCGCCTTGCCTCGCCTCACCTTTGATCGTTTCGCCTCATTTTGGATCGCCTCGCCTCGCCTCGCCTCATTTTGGATCGCCTCGCCTCGCCTCGCCTCATTTTGGATCGCCTCGCCTCACCTCTCCTCACCTCACATCGCCTAGCCTCATTTTGGATCGCCTCGCCTCGCCTTGCCTCGCCTCATTTTGGATCGCCTCGCCTCACCTCGCCTCGCCTCTCCTAGCCTCATTTTGAATCGCCTCGCCTCGCCTTGCCTCGCCTCATTTTGGATCGCCTCGCCTCACCTCGCCTCGCCTCATTTTGGATCGCCTCGCCTCGCCTCGCCTCCTTTTGGATCGCCTCGCCTCCCCTCGCCTCGCCTCCATTTGGATTGCCTCGCCTCGCCTCGCCTCATTTTGGATCGCCTCGCCTCATTTTGGATCGCCTCGCCTCGCCTCGCCTCACCTCGCCTCGCCTCATTTTGGATCGCCTCGCCTCGCCTCTCCTCGCCTCGCCTCATTTTGGATCGCCACGCCTCACCTCGCCTCGCCTCATTTTGGATCGCCTCGCCTGATTTTGGATCGCAACGCCTCGCCTCGCCTCACCTCGCCTCGCCTCATTTTGGATCGCCGCGCCTCGCCTCGCCTCATTTTGGGTCGCCTCGCCTCACCTCGCCTCGCCTCATTTTGGATCGCCTCGCCTCGCCTCGCCTCATTTTGGATCGCCTCACCTCGCCTCTCCTCATTTTGGATCGCCTCGCCTCGCCTCGCCTCATTTTGGATCGCATCGCCTCGCCTCGCCTCGCCTCATTTTGGATCGCCTCGCCTCACCTCGCCTCGCCTCGCCTCGCCTACCCTCATTTTGGATCGCCTCGCCTCGCCTCGCCTCATTTTGGATTGCCTCGCCTCACCTCGCCTCGCCTCGACTCGCCTAGCCTCTTTTTGGATCGCTTCGCCTCGCCTTGCCTCGCCTCATTTTGGATCGCCTCGCCTCGCCTCGCCTCGCCTCATTTTGGATCGCCTCGACTCGCCTCTCCTCGCCTCGCCTCCTTTTGGATCGCCACGCCTCACCTCGCCTCGCCTCATTTTGGATCGCCTCGCCTCATTTTGGATCGCATCGCCTCGCCTCGCCTCACCTCGCCTCGCCTCATTTTGGATCACCGCGCCTCGCCTCGCCTCATTTTGGATCGCCTCGCATCGCCTCGCCTCGCCTCATTTTGAATCGCCTCGCCTCATTTTGGATCGCCTCGCCTCGCCTCGCCTCATTTTCGATCGCCTCGCCTCGCCTCGCCTGACCTTGGATCGTTTCGCCTTATTTTGGATTGCCTCGGCTCGCATCGCCTCACCTCATTTTGGATCGCCTCGCCTCGCCTCGCCTCATTTTCGATCGCCTCGCCTCGCCTCGCCTCACCTTGGATCGTTTCGCCTTATTTTGGATCGCCTCGCCTCGCCTCGCTTCACCTCATTTTGGATCGCCTCGCCTCGCCTCGCCTCGCCTCGCCTCGTTTTGGATCGCCTCGCCTCGCATCTCCTCATTTTGTATCGCCTCGCCTCATTTTGGATCGCCTCGGCTCGCCTCGCCTCGCCTCATTTTGGATCACCTCGCTTCGTTTTTGATCGCCTCGCCTCGCCTCATTTTGGATCGCCTCACCTCGCCTCGCCTCGCCTCATTTTGGATCACCTCGCTTCGTTTTTGATCGCCTCGCCTCGCCTCGCCTCATTTTGGATCACCTCGCCTCGCCTCGCCTCATTTTGGATCGCCTCGCCTCGTTTTGGATCGCCTCGCCTCGCCTTGCATCGCCTCGCCTCGCCTTGCATCGCCTCATTTTGGATCGCCTCGCCTCACCTCGCCTCACCTCATTTTGGATCGCCTCGCTTCGCCACGCCTCGCCTCATTTTGGATTGCCTCGCCTTGCCTCTCCTCGCGTCGCCTCCTTTTGGATCGCCACGCCTCGCCTCGCCTCGCCTCATTTTGGTTCGCCTCGCCTCATTTTGGATCGCCGCGCCTCGCCTCGCCTCATTTTGGATTGCCTCGCATCGCCTCGCCTCGCCTCATTTTGAATCGCCTCGCCTCATTTTGGATCGCCTCGCCTCGCCTCGCCTCGCCTCATTTTCGATCGCCTCGCCTCGCCTCGCCTCGCCTCACCTCACCTTGGATCTTTTCGCCTTATTTTGGATCGCCTCGCCTCACCTCGCCTCTCCTCACCTCATTTTGGATCGCCTCGCCTCGCCTCACCTCGCCTCGTTTTGGATCGCCTCGCCTCGCCTTGCCTCTCCTCATTTTGGATCACCTCGCCTCATTTTGGACCGCCTCAGCTCGCCTCGCCTCACCTCATTTTGGATCACCTCGCCTCATTTTAGATCGCCTCGCCTCGCCTCGTTTTGGATCGCCTCGGCTCATTTTGGATCGCCTCGCCTCGCCTCGCCTCATTTTGGATCGCCTCGCCTCGCTTTGCCTCACCATATTTTGGATGGCCTCGCCTCGCCTCGCCTCGCCACATTTTGGATCGCCTCGCCTCGCCTCCTTTTGGATCGCCTCGCCTCGCCTCGCCTCATTTTGGATCGCCTCGCCTCGCCTCACCTCATTTTGAATCGCCTCGCCTCATTTTGGAACGCCTCGCCTCATTTTGGATCGCCTCGCCTCGCCTCGCCTCATTTTGAATCGCCTCGCCTCGCCTCGCCTCGCCTCACCTTGGATCGTTTCGCCTTATTTTGGATCGCCTCGCCTCGCCTCGCTTCTCCTCACCTCATTTTAGATCGCCTCGCCTCGCCTCGCCTTGCCACGCCTCACCCCGCCACGCCTCGCCTCGCCTCATTTTGGATCGCCTCACCTCGCCTCGCCTCGCCTCATTTTGAATCGCCTCGCCTCGCCTCGCCTCATTTTGGATCGCCTCGCCTCATTTTGGATCGCATCGCCTCGCCTCGCCTCACCACGCCTCGCCTCATTTTGGATCGCCGCGCCTTGCCTCATTTTGGATCGCCTCACCTCATTTTGGATCGCCTCGCCTCGCCTCGCCTCACCTCGCCTCGCCTCATTTTGGATCGCCTCGCCTCGCCTCGCCTCGCCTCATTTTGGATCGCCTCGCCTCACCTCGCCTCGCCTCGCCTCGCCTCATTTTGGATCGCCGCGCCTCACGTCGCCTCGCCTCGCCTCGCCTCATTTTTGATCGCCTCGCCTCTCCTCGCCTCGCCTCATTTTGGATCGCCATACCTCGCCTCGCCTCGCCTCATTTTGGATCGCCTCGCCTCTCCTCGCCTCACCTCATTATGGATCGCCTCACCTTGCCTCGCCTCGCCTCATTTTGGATCGCCTCGCCTCGCCTCGCCTCATTTTGGATCGCCTCGCCTCATTTTGGATCGCTTTGACTCGCCTCACCTCGCCTCGCCTCATTTTGGATCGCCTTGCCTCGCCTCGCCTCGCGTTGCCACACCTCATTTTGGATCACCTCGCCTCGCCTCGCCTCATTTTGGATCACCTCGCCTCGCCTCGCCTCTCCTCATTTTGGATCGCCGTGCCTCGCCTCGCCTCGCCTCATTTTGGATCGCCTCGCCTCGCCTCGCCTCGCCACACCATGCCTCGCCACGCCTCACCTCGCCTCATTTTGGATCGCCTCGCCTCGCCTCGCCACGCCTCACCTCGCCACGCGTCGCCTCGCCTCATTTTGGATCGCCTCGCCTCGCCTCGCCATACCTCGCCTCGCCTCGCCTCCTTTTGGATCGCCTCGCCTCGCCTTGCCTCGCCTCATTATGGATCGCCTCGCCTCACCTCGCCTCGCCTCGCCTCGCCTAGCCTCACTTAGGATCGCCTCGCCTCGCCTTGCCTCGCCTCATTTTCGATCGCCTCGCCTCGCCTCATTTTGGATCGCCTCGCCTCGGCTCGCCATGCCTCGCCTCGCCTCATTTTGGATCGCCTCGACACGCCATGCCTCGCCTCATTTTGGATCGCCCCGCCTCGCCTCGCCACGCCTCGCCTCGCCTCGCCTCATTTTGGATCGCCTCGCCTCGCCTCGCCTCGCCTCATTTTGGATCGCCTCTCCTCGCCTTGCCTCGCCTCATTTTGGATGGCCTCGCCTCGCCTCGCCTGGCCTCACCTCATTTTGGATCGCCTCGCCTCGCCTTGCCTCACCTCCTTTTGGGTCGCCTCGCCTCGCCTCGCCTCATTTTGGATCGCCTCGCCTCTCCTCGCCTCACCTCATTATGGATCGCCTCACCTTGCCTCGCCTCGCCTCATTTTGGATCGCCTCGCCTCGCCTCGCCTCATTTTGGATCGCCTCGCCTCATTTTGGATCGCTTTGACTCGCCTCACCTCGCCTCGCCTCATTTTGGATCGCCTTGCCTCGCCTCGCCTCGCGTTGCCACACCTCATTTTGGATCACCTCGCCTCGCCTCGCCTCATTTTGGATCACCTCGCCTCGCCTCGCCTCTCCTCATTTTGGATCGCCTCGCCTCGCCTCGCCTCGCCACACCATGCCTCGCCACGCCTCACCTCGCCTCATTTTGGATCGCCTCGCCTCGCCTCGCCACGCCTCACCTCGCCACGCGTCGCCTCGCCTCATTTTGGATCGCCTCGCCTCGCCTCGCCATACCTCGCCTCGCCTCGCCTCCTTTTGGATCGCCTCGCCTCACCTCGCCTCGCCTCGCCTCGCCTAGCCTCACTTAGGATCGCCTCGCCTCGCCTTGCCTCGCCTCATTTTCGATCGCCTCGCCTCGCCTCATTTTGGATCGCCTCGCCTCGGCTCGCCATGCCTCGCCTCGCCTCATTTTGGATCGCCTCGACACGCCATGCCTCGCCTCATTTTGGATCGCCCCGCCTCGCCTCGCCACGCCTCGCCTCGCCTCGCCTCATTTTGGATCGCCTCGCCTCGCCTCGCCTCGCCTCATTTTGGATCGCCTCTCCTCGCCTTGCCTCGCCTCATTTTGGATGGCCTCGCCTCACCTCGCCTGGCCTCACCTCATTTTGGATCGCCTCGCCTCGCCTTGCCTCACCTCCTTTTGGGTCGCCTCGCCTCGCCTCGCCTCAGTTTGGATCACCTCGCCTCATTTTGGATCGCATCGCCTCTCCTCGCCTCACCTCGCCTCGCCTCATTTTGGATCGCCTCGCCTCGCCTCGCCTCATTTTGGATCGCCTCGCCTCGCCTCGCCTCAGTTTGGATCGCCTCGCCTCGCCTCACCTCATTTTGAATCGCCTCGCCTCATTTTGGAACGCCTCGCCTCATTTTGGATCGCCTCGCCTCGCCTCATTTTGAGTCACCTCGCCTCGCCTCGCCTCGCCTCACCTTGGATCGTTTCGCCTTATTTTGGATCGCCTCGCCTCGCCTCGCTTCTCCTCACCTCATTTTAGATCGCCTCGCCTCGCTTCGCCTCGCCTCGTTTTGGATCGCCTCGCCTCGCCTCGCCTCTCCTCATTTTGGATCGCCTCGCCTCATTTTGGATCGCCTCGCCTCGCCTCGCCTCATTTTGGATCGCCTCACCTCGCCTTGCATCGCCTCATTTTGGATCGCCTCGCCTCGCCTCGCCTCATTTTGGATCGCCTCGCCTCATTTTGGATCGCCTCGCCTCATTTTGGATCGCCACGCCTCATTTTGGATCGCCTCGCCTCGCCTTGCCTCACCACATTTTGGATCGCCTCGTCTCGCCTCGCCTCGCCACATTTTGGATCGCCTCTCCTCGCCTCGCCTCATTTTGGATCGCCTCGCCTCGCCTCGCCTCATTTTGGATCGCCTCGCCTCGCCTCGCCTTGCCACGCCTCACCCCGCCACGCCTCGCCTCGCCTCATTTTGGATCGACTCGCCTCGCCTCGCCTCGCCTCGCCTCATTTTGAATCGCCTCGCCTCGCCTCGCCTCGCCTCATTTTGGATCGCCTCGCCTCATTTTGGATCGCATCGCCTCGCCTCGCCTCACCACGCCTCGCCTCATTTTGGATCGCCGCGCCTTGCCTCATTTTGGATCACCTCACCTCATTTTGGATCGCCTCGCCTCACCTCGCCTCGCCTCGCCTCGCCTCATTTTGGATCGCCGCGCCTCACTTCGCCTCGCCTCGCCTCATTTTTGATCTCCTCGCCTCTCCTCGCCTCGCCTCATTTTGGATCGCCTCACCTCGCCTCGCCTCGCCTCATTTTGGATCGCGTCGCCTCTCCTCGCCTCACCTCATTATGGATCGCCTCACCTTGCCTCGCCTCGCCTCATTTTGGATCGCCTCGCCTCGCCTCGCCTCGCCTCATTTTGGATCGCCTCGCCTCATTTTGGATCGCCTCGCCTCATTTTGGATCGCTTCGACTCGCCTCACCTCGCCTCGCCTCATTTTGGATCGCCTTGCCTCGCCTCGCCTCGCGTTGCCACACCTCATTTTGGAGCACCTCGCCTCGCCTCTCCTCATTTTGGATCGCCGTGCCTCGCCTCGCCTCGCGTCATTTTGGATCGCCTCGCCTCACCTCGCCTCGCCTCATTTTGGATCGCCTCGCCTCATTTTGAATTGCCTCGCCTCATTTTGGATCGCCTCGCCTCGCCTCATTTCCGATCGCCTCGCCTCGCCTTGCCTCGCCTCACCTTGGATCGTTTCGCCTCATTTTGGATCGCCTCGCCTCGCCTCACCTCATTTTCGATCGCCTCGCCTCGCCTCGCCTCGCCACACCATGCCTCGCTACGCCTCACCTCGCCTCATTTTGGATCGCCTCGCCTCACCACGCCTCACCTCGCCACGCGTCGCCTCGCCTCATTTTGGATCGCCTCGCCTCGCCTCGCCATGCCTCGCCTCGCCTCGCCTCCTTTTGGATCGCCTCGCCTCGCCTTGCCTCGCCTCATTATGGATCGCCTCGCCTCACCTCGCCTCGCCTCGCCTCGCCTAGCCTCACTTAGGATCGCCTCGCCTCGCCTTGCCTCGCCTCATTTTCGATCGCCTCGCCTCGCCTCATTTTGGATCGCCTCGCCTCGGCTCGCCATGCCTCGCCTTGCCTCATTTTGGATCGCCTCGATACGCCATGCCTCGCCTCATTTTGGATCGCCCCGCCTCGCCTCGCCACGCCTCGCCTCGCCTCGCCTCATTTTGGATCGCCTCGCCTCGCCTTGCCTCGCCTCCTTTTGGATCGCCTCGCCTCACCTCGCCTCGCCTCGCCTCCTTTTGGATCGCCTCGCCTCGCCTCGCCTCATTTTGGATCGCCTCGCCTCCTTTTGGATCGCCTCGTCTCGCCTCACCTTGGATCGTTTCGCCTCATTTTGGATCGCCTCGCCTCGCCTCGTCTCCTTTTGGATCGCCTCGCCTCGCCTCGCCTCGCCTCCATTTGGATCGCCTAGCCTCGCCTCACCTCATTTTGGATCGCCTCGCCTCCTTTTGGATCGCCTCGCCTCGCCTCGCCTCCTTTTGGATCGCCTCGCCTCGCCTCGCCTCGCCTCCATTTGGATTGCCTCGCCTCGCCTCGCCTCATTTTGGATCGCCTCGCCTCGCCTCGCCTCACCTCGCCTCGCCTCATTTTGGATCGCCTCGACTCGCCTCGCCTCGCCTCACCTCGCCTCGCCTCATTTTGGATCGCCTCGACTCGCCTCGCCTTGCCTCACCTCGCCTCGCCTCATTTTGGATCGCCTCGACTCGCCTCGCCTCGCCTCACCTCGCCTCGCCTCATTTTGGATCGCCTCGACTCGCCTCGCCTCGCCTCATTTTGGATCGCCTCGCCTCGCCTCATTTTGGATAGCCTCGCCTCGCCTCGCCTCATTTTGGATCGCCTCGCCTCGCCTCGCCTCACCTTGGATCGTTTCGCCTCATTTTGAATCGCCTCGCTTCGCCTCGCCTCATTTTGGATCGCCTCGCCTCGCCTCGCCTCGCCTCATTTTGGATCGCCTCGCCTCGCCTCGCCTCGCCTCATTTTGGGTCGCCTCGCCTCGCCTCGCCTCGCCTCATTATGGATCGCCTCGCCTCACCTCGCCTCGCCTCGCCTCGCCTAGCCTCACTTAGGATCGCCTCGCCTCGCCTTGCCTCGCCTCATTTTCGATCGCCTCGCCTCGCCTCATTTTGGATCGCCTCGCCTCGGCTCGCCATGCCTCGCCTCGCCTCATTTTGGATCGCCTCGACACGCCATGCCTCGCCTCATTTTGGATCGCCCCGCCTCGCCTCGCCACGCCTCGCCTCGCCTCGCCTCATTTTGGATCGCCTCGCCTCGCCTCGCCTCGCCTCATTATGGATCGCCTCGCCTCACCTCGCCTCGCCTCGCCTCGCCTAGCCTCACTTAGGATCGCCTCGCCTCGCCTTGCCTCGCCTCATTTTCGATCGCCTCGCCTCGCCTCATTTTGGATCGCCTCGCCTCGGCTCGCCATGCCTCGCCTCGCCTCATTTTGGATCGCCTCGACACGCCATGCCTCGCCTCATTTTGGATCGCCCCGCCTCGCCTCGCCACGCCTCGCCTCGCCTCGCCTCATTTTGGATCGCCTCGCCTCGCCTCGCCTCACCTCATTTTCGATCGCCTCGCCTCGCCTCGCCTCGCCACACCATGCCTCGCTACGCCTCACCTCGCCTCATTTTGGATCGCCTCGCCTCACCACGCCTCACCTCGCCACGCGTCGCCTCGCCTCATTTTGGATCGCCTCGCCTCGCCTCGCCATGCCTCGCCTCGCCTCGCCTCCTTTTGGATCGCCTCGCCTCGCCTTGCCTCGCCTCATTATGGATCGCCTCGCCTCACCTCGCCTCGCCTCGCCTCGCCTAGCCTCACTTAGGATCGCCTCGCCTCGCCTTGCCTCGCCTCATTTTCGATCGCCTCGCCTCGCCTCATTTTGGATCGCCTCGCCTCGGCTCGCCATGCCTCGCCTTGCCTCATTTTGGATCGCCTCGATACGCCATGCCTCGCCTCATTTTGGATCGCCCCGCCTCGCCTCGCCACGCCTCGCCTCGCCTCGCCTCATTTTGGATCGCCTCGCCTCGCCTTGCCTCGCCTCATTTTGGATCGCCTCTCCTCGCCTTGCCTCGCCTCATTTTGGATGGACTCGCCTCGCCTCGCCTGGCCTCACCTCATTTTGGATCGCCTCGCCTCACCTTGCTTCACCTCCTTTTGGATCGCCTCGCCTCGCCTCGCCTCGCCTCAGTTTGGATCGCCTCGCCTCATTTTGGATCGCATCGCCTCTCCTCGCCTCACCTCGCCTCGCCTCATTTTGGATCGCCTCGCCTCGCCTCGCCTCATTTTGGTTTGCCTCGCTTCGCCTCGCCTCATTTTGGATCGCCTCGCCTCGCCTTGCCTCACCTTGGATCGTTTCGCCTCATTTTGAATCGCCTCGCCTTGCCTCGCCTCATTTTGGATCGCCTCGCCTCGCCTTGCCTCGCCTCCTTTTGGATCGCCTCGCCTCACCTCGCCTCGCCTCGCCTCCTTTTGGATCGCCTCGCCTCGCCTCGCCTCATTTTGGATCGCCTCGCCTCCTTTTGGATCGCCTCGTCTCGCCTCACCTTGGATCGTTTCGCCTCATTTTGGATCGCCTCGCCTCGCCTCGTCTCCTTTTGGATCGCCTCGCCTCGCCTCGCCTCGCCTCCATTTGGATCGCCTAGCCTCGCCTCACCTCATTTTGGATCGCCTCGCCTCCTTTTGGATCGCCTCGCCTCGCCTCGCCTCCTTTTGGATCGCCTCGCCTCGCCTCGCCTCGCCTCCATTTGGATTGCCTCGCCTCGCCTCGCCTCATTTTGGATCGCCTCGCCTCGCCTCGCCTCACCTCGCCTCGCCTCATTTTGGATCGCCTCGACTCGCCTCGCCTCGCCTCACCTCGCCTCGCCTCATTTTGGATCGCCTCGACTCGCCTCGCCTTGCCTCACCTCGCCTCGCCTCATTTTGGATCGCCTCGACTCGCCTCGCCTCGCCTCACCTCGCCTCGCCTCATTTTGGATCGCCTCGACTCGCCTCGCCTCGCCTCATTTTGGATCGCCTCGCCTCGCCTCATTTTGGATAGCCTCGCCTCGCCTCGCCTCATTTTGGATCGCCTCGCCTCGCCTCGCCTCACCTTGGATCGTTTCGCCTCATTTTGAATCGCCTCGCTTCGCCTCGCCTCATTTTGGATCGCCTCGCCTCGCCTCGCCTCGCCTCATTTTGGATCGCCTCGCCTCGCCTCGCCTCGCCTCATTTTGGGTCGCCTCGCCTCGCCTCGCCTCGCCTCATTATGGATCGCCTCGCCTCACCTCGCCTCGCCTCGCCTCGCCTAGCCTCACTTAGGATCGCCTCGCCTCGCCTTGCCTCGCCTCATTTTCGATCGCCTCGCCTCGCCTCATTTTGGATCGCCTCGCCTCGGCTCGCCATGCCTCGCCTCGCCTCATTTTGGATCGCCTCGACACGCCATGCCTCGCCTCATTTTGGATCGCCCCGCCTCGCCTCGCCACGCCTCGCCTCGCCTCGCCTCATTTTGGATCGCCTCGCCTCGCCTCGCCTCGCCTCATTTTGGATCGCCTCTCCTCGCCTTGCCTCGCCTCATTTTGGATGGCCTCGCCTCGCCTCGCCTGGCCTCACCTCATTTTGGATCGCCTCGCCTCGCCTTGCCTCACCTCCTTTTGGGTCGCCTCGCCTCGCCTCGCCTCAGTTTGGATCACCTCGCCTCATTTTGGATCGCATCGCCTCTCCTCGCCTCACCTCGCCTCGCCTCATTTTGGATCGCCTCGCCTCGCCTCGCCTCATTTTGGATCGCCGCGCCTCGCCTCGCCTCGCCTCATTTTGGATCGCCTCGCCTCGCCTCGCCTCGCCACGCCTCTCCTCACCTCATTTTGAATCGCCTCGCCTCGCCTCGCCTCGCCTCATTTTGGATCGCCTCGCCTCACCTCGCCTCGCCTCGCCTCGCCTCATTTTGGATCGCCGCGCCTCACGTCGCCTCGCCTCGCCTCGCCTCATTTTTGATCGCCTCGCCTCTCCTCGCCTCGCCTCATTTTGGATCGCCATACCTCGCCTCGCCTCGCCTCATTTTGGATCGCCTCGCCTCTCCTCGCCTCACCTCATTATGGATCGCCTCACCTTGCCTCGCCTCGCCTCATTTTGGATCGCCTCGCCTCGCCTCGCCTCATTTTGGATCGCCTCGCCTCATTTTGGATCGCTTTGACTCGCCTCACCTCGCCTCGCCTCATTTTGGATCGCCTTGCCTCGCCTCGCCTCGCGTTGCCACACCTCATTTTGGATCACCTCGCCTCGCCTCGCCTCATTTTGGATCACCTCGCCTCGCCTCGCCTCTCCTCATTTTGGATCGCCTCGCCTCGCCTCGCCTCGCCACACCATGCCTCGCCACGCCTCACCTCGCCTCATTTTGGATCGCCTCGCCTCGCCTCGCCACGCCTCACCTCGCCACGCGTCGCCTCGCCTCATTTTGGATCGCCTCGCCTCGCCTCGCCATACCTCGCCTCGCCTCGCCTCCTTTTGGATCGCCTCGCCTCACCTCGCCTCGCCTCGCCTCGCCTAGCCTCACTTAGGATCGCCTCGCCTCGCCTTGCCTCGCCTCATTTTCGATCGCCTCGCCTCGCCTCATTTTGGATCGCCTCGCCTCGGCTCGCCATGCCTCGCCTCGCCTCATTTTGGATCGCCTCGACACGCCATGCCTCGCCTCATTTTGGATCGCCCCGCCTCGCCTCGCCACGCCTCGCCTCGCCTCGCCTCATTTTGGATCGCCTCGCCTCGCCTCGCCTCGCCTCATTTTGGATCGCCTCTCCTCGCCTTGCCTCGCCTCATTTTGGATGGCCTCGCCTCACCTCGCCTGGCCTCACCTCATTTTGGATCGCCTCGCCTCGCCTTGCCTCACCTCCTTTTGGGTCGCCTCGCCTCGCCTCGCCTCAGTTTGGATCACCTCGCCTCATTTTGGATCGCATCGCCTCTCCTCGCCTCACCTCGCCTCGCCTCATTTTGGATCGCCTCGCCTCGCCTCGCCTCATTTTGGATCGCCTCGCCTCGCCTCGCCTCAGTTTGGATCGCCTCGCCTCGCCTCACCTCATTTTGAATCGCCTCGCCTCATTTTGGAACGCCTCGCCTCATTTTGGATCGCCTCGCCTCGCCTCATTTTGAGTCACCTCGCCTCGCCTCGCCTCGCCTCACCTTGGATCGTTTCGCCTTATTTTGGATCGCCTCGCCTCGCCTCGCTTCTCCTCACCTCATTTTAGATCGCCTCGCCTCGCTTCGCCTCGCCTCGTTTTGGATCGCCTCGCCTCGCCTCGCCTCTCCTCATTTTGGATCGCCTCGCCTCATTTTGGATCGCCTCGCCTCGCCTCGCCTCATTTTGGATCGCCTCACCTCGCCTTGCATCGCCTCATTTTGGATCGCCTCGCCTCGCCTCGCCTCATTTTGGATCGCCTCGCCTCATTTTGGATCGCCTCGCCTCATTTTGGATCGCCACGCCTCATTTTGGATCGCCTCGCCTCGCCTTGCCTCACCACATTTTGGATCGCCTCGTCTCGCCTCGCCTCGCCACATTTTGGATCGCCTCTCCTCGCCTCGCCTCATTTTGGATCGCCTCGCCTCGCCTCGCCTCATTTTGGATCGCCTCGCCTCGCCTCGCCTTGCCACGCCTCACCCCGCCACGCCTCGCCTCGCCTCATTTTGGATCGCCTCGCCTCGCCTCGCCTCGCCTCGCCTCATTTTGAATCGCCTCGCCTCGCCTCGCCTCGCCTCATTTTGGATCGCCTCGCCTCATTTTGGATCGCATCGCCTCGCCTCGCCTCACCACGCCTCGCCTCATTTTGGATCGCCGCGCCTTGCCTCATTTTGGATCACCTCACCTCATTTTGGATCGCCTCGCCTCACCTCGCCTCGCCTCGCCTCGCCTCATTTTGGATCGCCGCGCCTCACTTCGCCTCGCCTCGCCTCATTTTTGATCTCCTCGCCTCTCCTCGCCTCGCCTCATTTTGGA
The DNA here is from genome assembly GCA_030408155.1 of Lophura swinhoii. Taxonomy (NCBI): domain Eukaryota; kingdom Metazoa; phylum Chordata; class Aves; order Galliformes; family Phasianidae; genus Lophura; species Lophura swinhoii. The sequence goes on along the minus strand of CM059492.1, from coordinate 9,264,846 downwards.
TCGCCTCACCTCGCCTCGCCTCGCCTCATTTTGGATCGCGTCACCTCTCCTCGCCTCACCTCATTATGGATCGCCTCACCTTGCCTCGCCTCGCCTCATTTTGGATCGCCTCGCCTCGCCTCGCCTCGCCTCATTTTGGATCGCCTCGCCTCATTTTGGATCGCTTCGACTCGCCTCACCTCGCCTCGCCTCATTTTGGATCGCCTTGCCTCGCCTCGCCTCGCGTTGCCACACCTCATTTTGGAGCACCTCGCCTCGCCTCTCCTCATTTTGGATCGCCATGCCTCGCCTCGCCTCGCGTCATTTTGGATCGCCTCGCCTCACCTCGCCTCGCCTCATTTTGGATCGCCTCGCCTCATTTTGAATTGCCTCGCCTCATTTTGGATCGCCTCGCCTCGCCTCATTTCCGATCGCCTCGCCTCGCCTTGCCTCGCCTCACCTTGGATCGTTTCGCCTCATTTTGGATCGCCTCGCCTCGCCTCACCTCATTTTCGATCGCCTCGCCTCGCCTCGCCTCGCCACACCATGCCTCGCTACGCCTCACCTCGCCTCATTTTGGATCGCCTCGCCTCACCACGCCTCACCTCGCCACGCGTCGCCTCGCCTCATTTTGGATCGCCTCGCCTCGCCTCGCCATGCCTCGCCTCGCCTCGCCTCCTTTTGGATCGCCTCGCCTCGCCTTGCCTCGCCTCATTATGGATCGCCTCGCCTCACCTCGCCTCGCCTCGCCTCGCCTAGCCTCACTTAGGATCGCCTCGCCTCGCCTTGCCTCGCCTCATTTTCGATCGCCTCGCCTCGCCTCATTTTGGATCGCCTCGCCTCGGCTCGCCATGCCTCGCCTTGCCTCATTTTGGATCGCCTCGATACGCCATGCCTCGCCTCATTTTGGATCGCCCCGCCTCGCCTCGCCACGCCTCGCCTCGCCTCGCCTCATTTTGGATCGCCTCGCCTCGCCTTGCCTCGCCTCATTTTGGATCGCCTCTCCTCGCCTTGCCTCGCCTCATTTTGGATGGACTCGCCTCGCCTCGCCTGGCCTCACCTCATTTTGGATCGCCTCGCCTCACCTTGCTTCACCTCCTTTTGGATCGCCTCGCCTCGCCTCGCCTCGCCTCAGTTTGGATCGCCTCGCCTCATTTTGGATCGCATCGCCTCTCCTCGCCTCACCTCGCCTCGCCTCATTTTGGATCGCCTCGCCTCGCCTCGCCTCATTTTGGTTTGCCTCGCTTCGCCTCGCCTCATTTTGGATCGCCTCGCCTCGCCTTGCCTCACCTTGGATCGTTTCGCCTCATTTTGAATCGCCTCGCCTTGCCTCGCCTCATTTTGGATCGCCTCGCCTCGCCTTGCCTCGCCTCCTTTTGGATCGCCTCGCCTCACCTCGCCTCGCCTCGCCTCCTTTTGGATCGCCTCGCCTCGCCTCGCCTCATTTTGGATCGCCTCGCCTCCTTTTGGATCGCCTCGTCTCGCCTCACCTTGGATCGTTTCGCCTCATTTTGGATCGCCTCGCCTCGCCTCGTCTCCTTTTGGATCGCCTCGCCTCGCCTCGCCTCGCCTCCATTTGGATCGCCTAGCCTCGCCTCACCTCATTTTGGATCGCCTCGCCTCCTTTTGGATCGCCTCGCCTCGCCTCGCCTCCTTTTGGATCGCCTCGCCTCGCCTCGCCTCGCCTCCATTTGGATTGCCTCGCCTCGCCTCGCCTCATTTTGGATCGCCTCGCCTCGCCTCGCCTCACCTCGCCTCGCCTCATTTTGGATCGCCTCGACTCGCCTCGCCTCGCCTCACCTCGCCTCGCCTCATTTTGGATCGCCTCGACTCGCCTCGCCTTGCCTCACCTCGCCTCGCCTCATTTTGGATCGCCTCGACTCGCCTCGCCTCGCCTCACCTCGCCTCGCCTCATTTTGGATCGCCTCGACTCGCCTCGCCTCGCCTCATTTTGGATCGCCTCGCCTCGCCTCATTTTGGATAGCCTCGCCTCGCCTCGCCTCATTTTGGATCGCCTCGCCTCGCCTCGCCTCACCTTGGATCGTTTCGCCTCATTTTGAATCGCCTCGCTTCGCCTCGCCTCATTTTGGATCGCCTCGCCTCGCCTCGCCTCGCCTCATTTTGGATCGCCTCGCCTCGCCTCGCCTCGCCTCATTTTGGGTCGCCTCGCCTCACCTCGCCTCGCCTCATTTTGGATCGCCTCGCCTCACCTCGCCTCGCCTCGCCTCGCCTAGCCTCATTTTGGATCACCTCGCCTCGCCTTGCGTCGCCTCCTTTTGGATCACCTCGCCTCGCCTCGCCTCGCCTCATTTTGGATCGCCTCGCCTCGCCTCGCCTCGCCTCATTTTGGATCGCCTCGCCTCGCCTCATTTTGGATCGCCTCGCCTCGCCTCACCTCGCCTCGCCTCGCCTCGCCTAGCCTCTTTTTGGATCGCCTCGCCTCGCCTCGCCTCGCCTCATTTTGGATCGCCTCGCCTCGCCTCTCCTCGCGTCGCCTCCTTTTGGATCGCCACGCCTCACCTCGCCTCGCCTCATTTTGGATCGCCTCGCCTGATTTTGGATCGCAACGCCTCGCCTCGCCTCACCTCGCCTCGCCTCATTTTGGATCGCCGCGCCTCGCCTCGCCTCATTTTGGATTGCCTCGCATCGCCTCGCCTCGCCTCCTTTTGGATCGCCTCGCCTCGCCTTGCCTCGCCTCCTTTTGGATCGCCTCACCACGCCTCGCCTCATTTTGGATCGCCGCGCCTCGCCTCGCCTCATTTTGGATCGCCTCGCCTCATTTTGGATCGCCTCGCCTCGCCTCGCCTCGCCTCGCCTCATTTTGAATCGCCTCGCCTCGCCTCGCCTCATTTTGGATCGCCTCGCCTCATTTTGGATCGCATCGCCTCGCCTCGCCTCACCACGCCTCGCCTCATTTTGGATCGCCGTGCCTTGCCTCATTTTGGATCGCCTCGCCTCATTTTGGATCGCCTCGCCTCGACTCGCCTTGCCTCGCCTCATTTTGGATCGCCTCGCCTCGCCTCGCCTCATTTTGGATCGCCTCGCCTCGCCTCGCCTCATTTTGGATCGCCTCGCCTCGCCTCGCCTTGCCACGCCTCACCCCGCCTCGCCTCGCCTCGCCTCATTTTGAATAGCCTCGCCTCGCCTCGCCTCATTTTGGATCGCCTCGCCTCATTTTGGATCGCCTCGCCTCATTTTGGATCGCATCGCCTCGCCTCGCCTCACCACGCCTCGCCTCATTTTGGATCGCCGCGCCTTGCCTCATTTTGGATCGCCTCACCTCATTTTGGATCGCCTCGCCTCGCCTCGCCTCATTTTGGATCGCCGCGCCTCACGTCGCCTCGCCTCGCCTCGCCTCATTTTTGATCGCCTCGCCTCTCCTCGCCTCGCCTCATTTTGGATCGCTTCGACTCGCCTCACCTCGCCTCGCCTCATTTTGGATCGCCTTGCCTCGCCTCGCCTCGCGTTGCCACACCTCATTTTGGAGCACCTCGCCTCGCCTCTCCTCATTTTGGATCGCCGTGCCTCGCCTCGCCTCGCCTCATTTTGGATCGCCTCGCCTCACCTCGCCTCGCCTCATTTTGGATCGCCTCGCATCGCCTCGCCTCGCCTCATTTTGGATCGCCTCGCCTCGCCTCGCCTCGCCTCATTTTGAATCGCCTCGCCTCATTTTGGATCGCCTCGCCTCGCCTCATTTTCGATCGCCTCGCCTCGCCTTGCCTCGCCTCACCTTGGATCGTTTCGCCTCATTTTGGATCGCCTCGCCTCGCCTCTCCTCATTTTGGATCGCCGTGCCTCGCCTCGCCTCGCCTCATTTTGGATCGCCTCGCCTCACCTCGCCTCGCCTCATTTTGGATCGCCTCGCCTCGCCTCGCCTCGCCTCATTTTGAATCGCCTCGCCTCATTTTGGATCGCCTCGCCTCGCCTCATTTTCGATCGCCTCGCCTCGCCTTGCCTCGCCTCACCTTGGATCGTTTCGCCTCATTTTGGATCGCCTCGCCTCGCCTCACCTCATTTTGGAACGCCTCGCCTCGCCTCGCCTCGCCACACCATGCCTCGCTACGCCTCACCTCGCCTCATTTTGGATCGCCTCGCCTCGCCACGCCTCACCTCGCCACGCGTCGCCTCGCCTCATTTTGGATCGCCTCGCCTCGCCTCGCCACGCCTCGCCTCGCCTCGCCTCCTTTTGGATCGCCTCGCCTCGCCTTGCCTCGCCTCATTATGGATCGCCTCGCCTCACCTCGCCTCGCCTCGCCTCGCCTAGCCTCACTTAGGATCGCCTCGCCTCGCCTTGCCTCGCCTCATTTTCGATCGCCTCGCCTCGCCTCATTTTGGATCGCCTCGCCTCGGCTCGCCATGCCTCGCCTTGCCTCATTTTGGATCGCCTCGATACGCCATGCCTCGCCTCATTTTGGATCGCCCCGCCTCGCCTCGCCACGCCTCGCCTCGCCTCGCCTCATTTTGGATCGCCTCGCCTCGCCTTGCCTCGCCTCATTTTGGATCGCCTCTCCTCGCCTTGCCTCGCCTCATTTTGGATGGCCTCGCCTCGCCTCGCCTGGCCTCACCTCATTTTGGATCGCCTCGCCTCACCTTGCCTCACCTCCTTTTGGATCGCCTCGCCTCGCCTCGCCTCGCCTCAGTTTGGATCGCCTCGCCTCATTTTGGATCGCATCGCCTCTCCTCGCCTCACCTCGCCTCGCCTCATTTTGGATCGCCTCGCCTCGCCTTGCCTCACCTTGGATCGTTTCGCCTCATTTTGAATCGCCTCGCCTTGCCTCTCCCCATTTTGGATCGCCTCGCCTCGCCTCGCCTCGCCTCCTTTTGGATCGCCTCGCCTCACCTCGCCTCGCCTCGCCTCCTTTTGGATCGCCTCGTCTCGCCTCCCCTCATTTTGGATCGCCTCGCCTCCTTTTGGATCGCCTCGTCTCGCCTCACCTTGGATCGTTTCGCCTCATTTTGGATCGCCTCGCCTCGCCTCGTCTCCTTTTGGATCGCCTCGCCTCGCCTAGCCTCGCCTCGCCTCCTTTTGGATCGCCTCGCCTCGCCTCGCCTCGCCTCCATTTGGATCGCCTACCCTCGCCTCACCTCATTTTGGATCGCCTCGCCTCCTTTTGGATCGCCTCGCCTCGCCTCGCCTCCTTTTAGATCGCCTCGCCTCGCCTCGCCTCGCCTCCATTTGGATTGCCTCGCCTCGCCTCGCCTCATATTGGATCGCCACGCCTCATTTTGGATCGCCTCGCCTCGCCTCGCCTCACCTCGCCTCGCCTCATTTTGGATCGCCTCGACTCGCCTCGCCTCGCATCACCTCGCCTCGCCTCATTTTGGATCGCCTCGACTCGCCTCGCCTTCCCTCACCTTGCCTCGCCTCATTTTGGATCGCCTCGACTCACCTCGCCTCGCCTCACCTCGCCTCGCCTCATTTTGGATCGCCTCGACTCGCCTCGCCTCGCCTCATTTTGGATCGCCTCGCCTCGCCTCATTTTGGATCGCCTCTCCTCGCCTCGCCTCATTTTGGATCGCCTCGCCTCGCCTCGCCTCACCTTGGATCGTTTCGCCTCATTTTGAATCGCCTCGCTTCGCCTCGCCTCATTTTGGATCGCCTCGCCTCGCCTCGCCTCGCCTCATTTTGGATCGCCTCGCCTCGCCTCGCCTCGCCTCATTTTGGATCGCCTCGCCTCACCTCGCCTCGCCTCATTTTGGATCGCCTCGCCTCACCTCGCCTCGCCTCGCCTCGCCTAGCCTCATTTTGGATCACCTCGCCTCGCCTTGCCTCGCCTCCTTTTGGATCGCCTCGCCTCGCCTCGCCTCATTTTGGATCGCCTCGCCTCATTTTGGATCGCCTCGCCTCGCCTCGCCTCACCTCGCCTCGCCTCCTTTTGGATCGCCTCGCCTCGCCTTGCCTCACCACATTTTGGATCGCCTCGCCTCGCCACATTTTGGATCGCCTCGCCTCGCCTCGCCTCATTTTGGATCGCCTCGCCTCGCCTCGCCTTGCCACGCCTCACCCCGCCTCGCCTCGCCTCGCCTCATTTTGAATCGCCTCGCCTCGCCTCGCCTCATTTTGAATCGCCTCGCCTCATTTTGGATCGCCTCGCCTCATTTTGGATCGCATCGCCTCGCCTCGCCTCACCACGCCTCGCCTCATTTTGGATCGCCGCGCCTTGCCTCATTTTGGATCGCCTCACCTCAGTTTGGATCGCCTCGCCTCGCCTCGCCTCACCTCGCCTCGCCTCATTTTGGATCGCCGCGCCTCGCCTCGCCTCGCCTCATTTTGGATCGCCTCGCCTCGCCTCGCCTCGCCACGCCTCTCCTCACCTCATTTTGGATCGCCTCGCCTCGCCTTGCCTCATTTTGGATCGCCTCGCCTCACCTCGCCTCGCCTCGCCTCGCCTCATTTTGGATCGCCGCGCCTCGCGTCGCCTCGCCTCGCCTCGCCTCATTTTTGATCGCCTCGCCTCTCCTCGCCTCGCCTCATTTTGGATCGCCTCACCTCACCTCGCCTCGCCTCATTTTGGATCGCCTCGCCTCTCCTCGCCTCACCTCATTATGGATCGCCTCATCTTGCCTCGCCTCGCCTCATTTTGGATCGCCTCGCCTCGCCTCGCCTCGCCTCATTTTGGATCGCCTCGCCTCATTTTGGATCGCTTTGACTCGCCTCACCACGCCTCGCCTCATTTTGGATCGCCTTGCCTCGCCTCGCCTCGCGTTGCCACACCTCATTTTGGATCACCTCGCCTCGCCTCGCCTCATTTTGGATCACCTCGCCTCGCCTCGCCTCTCCTCATTTTGGATCGCCGTGCCTCGCCTCGCCTCGCCTCACTTTGGATCGCCTCGCCTCGCCTCGCCTCGCCACACCATGCCTCGCCACACCTCACCTCGCCTCATTTTGGATCGCCTCGCCTCGCCTCGCCACGCCTCACCTCGCCTCACCTCACCTCGCCTCATTTTGGATCGCCTCGCCTCGCCTCGCCTCGCGTTGCCACACCTCATTTTGGATCACCTCGCCTCGCCTCGCCTCATTTTGGATCACCTCGCCTCGCCTCGCCTCTCCTCATTTTGGATCGCCGTGCCTCGCCTCGCCTCGCCTCATTTTGGATCGCCTCGCCTCGCCTCGCCTCGCCACACCATGCCTCGCCACGCCTCACCTCGCCTCATTTTGGATCGCCTCGCCTCGCCTCGCCTCACCTTGGATCGTTTCGCCTCATTTTGAATCGCCTCGCTTCGCCTCGCCTCATTTTGTATCGCCTCACCTCGCCTCGCCTCATTTTGTATCGCCTCGCCTCGCCTCGCCTCATTTTGGATCGCCTCGCCTCGCCTCATTTTGGTTCGCCTCACCTCAGATCGCCTTGCCTCATTATGGATCGCTTCGCCTCGCCTCGCCTCATTTTGGATCGCCTCGCCTCACCTCGCCTCGCCTCGCCTCGCCTAGCCTCATTTTGGGTCGCCTCGCCTCGCCTTGCCTCACCTCATTTTGGATCGCCGTGCCTCGCCTCGCCTCGCCTCATTTTGGATCGCCTCGCCTCGCCTCGCCTCGCCACACCATGCCTCGCCACGCCTCACCTCGCCTCATTTTGGATCGCCTCGCCTCGCCTCGCCACGCCTCACCTCGCCTCACCTCACCTCGCCTCATTTTGGATCGCCTCGCCTCGCCTTGCCTCGCCTCATTTTGGATCGCCTCGCCTCGCCGCGCCTCATTTTGGATCGCCTCGCCTCACCTCGCCTCGCCTCGCCTCGCCTAGCCTCATTTTGGATCGCCTCGCCTCTCCTCGCCTCGCCTAGCCTCATTTTGGATCACCTCGCCTCGCCTCGCCTCGCCTCATTTTGGATCGCCTCGACTCGCCTTGCCTCGCCTCATTTTGGATTGCCTCGCCTCGCCTCGCCTCATTTTGGATCTCCTCGCCTCGCCTCGCCTCACCTTGGATCGTTTCGCCTCATTTTGAATCGCCTCGCTTCGCCTCGCCTCATTTTGTATCGCCTCACCTCGCCTCGCCTCATTTTGTATCGCCTCGCCTCGCCTCGCCTCATTTTGGATCGCCTCGCCTCGCCTCATTTTGGTTCGCCTCACCTCAGATCGCCTTGCCTCATTATGGATCGCCTCGCCTCGCCTCGCCTCATTTTGGATCGCCTCGCCTCACCTCGCCTCGCCTCGCCTCGCCTAGCCTCATTTTGGGTCGCCTCGCCTCGCCTTGCCTCACCTCATTTTGGATCGCCTCGCCTCGCCTCGCCTCATTTTGGATCGCCTCGCCTCGCCTCGCTTCGCCTCGTCTCGCCTAGCCTCATTTTGGATCGCCTCGCCTCGCGTCACTTTGGATCGCCTCGCCTCCTTTTGGTTCGCCTCGCTTCGCCTCGCCTCATTTTGTATAGCCTCACCTCGCCTCGCCTCATTTTGGTTCGCCTCGCCTCGCCTCGCCTCGCCTCGCCTCATTTTGGATCGCCTCGCCTCACCTCTCCTCACCTCACATTGCCTAGCCTCATTTTGGATCGCCTCGCCTCGCCTTGCCTCGCCTCATTTTGGATCGCCTCGCCTCACCTCGCCTCGCCTCATTTTGGATCGCCTCGCCTCACCTCGCCTCGCCTCGCCTCGCCTAGCCTCATTTTGGATCACCTCGCCTCGCCTTGCCTCGCCTCCTTTTGGATCGCCTCGCCTCGCCTCGCCTCATTTTGGATCGCCTCGCCTCATTTTGGATCGCCTCGCCTCGCCTCGCCTCACCTCGCCTCGCCTCCTTTTGGATCGCCTCGCCTCGCCTTGCCTCACCACATTTTGGATCGCCTCGCCTCGCCTCGCCTCGCCTCATTTTGAATCGCCTCGCCTCATTTTGGATCGCCTCGCCTCATTTTGGATCGCCTCGCCTCGCCTCGCCTTGCCACGCCTCACCCCGCCTCGCCTCGCCTCGCCTCATTTTGAATCGCCTCGCCTCGCCTCGCCTCATTTTGAATCGCCTCGCCTCATTTTGGATCGCCTCGCCTCATTTTGGATCGCATCGCCTCGCCTCGCCTCACCACGCCTCGCCTCATTTTGGATCGCCGCGCCTTGCCTCATTTTGGATCGCCTCACCTCAGTTTGGATCGCCTCGCCTCGCCTCGCCTCACCTCGCCTCGCCTCATTTTGGATCGCCGCGCCTCGCCTCGCCTCGCCTCATTTTGGATCGCCTCGCCTCGCCTCGCCTCGCCACGCCTCTCCTCACCTCATTTTGGATCGCCTCGCCTCGCCTCGCCTCATTTTGGATCGCCTCGCCTCACCTCGCCTCGCCTCGCCTCGCCTCATTTTGGATCGCCGCGCCTCGCGTCGCCTCGCCTCGCCTCGCCTCATTTTTGATCGCCTCGCCTCTCCTCGCCTCGCCTCATTTTGGATCGCCTCACCTCACCTCGCCTCGCCTCATTTTGGATCGCCTCGCCTCTCCTCGCCTCACCTCATTATGGATCGCCTCATCTTGCCTCGCCTCGCCTCATTTTGGATCGCCTCGCCTCGCCTCGCCTCGCCTCATTTTGGATCGCCTCGCCTCATTTTGGATCGCTTTGACTCGCCTCACCACGCCTCGCCTCATTTTGGATCGCCTTGCCTCGCCTCGCCTCGCGTTGCCACACCTCATTTTGGATCACCTCGCCTCGCCTCGCCTCATTTTGGATCACCTCGCCTCGCCTCGCCTCTCCTCATTTTGGATCGCCGTGCCTCGCCTCGCCTCGCCTCACTTTGGATCGCCTCGCCTCGCCTCGCCTCGCCACACCATGCCTCGCCACACCTCACCTCGCCTCATTTTGGATCGCCTCGCCTCGCCTCGCCACGCCTCACCTCGCCTCACCTCACCTCGCCTCATTTTGGATCGCCTCGCCTCGCCTCGCCTCGCGTTGCCACACCTCATTTTGGATCACCTCGCCTCGCCTCGCCTCATTTTGGATCACCTCGCCTCGCCTCGCCTCTCCTCATTTTGGATCGCCGTGCCTCGCCTCGCCTCGCCTCATTTTGGATCGCCTCGCCTCGCCTCGCCTCGCCACACCATGCCTCGCCACGCCTCACCTCGCCTCATTTTGGATCGCCTCGCCTCGCCTCGCCACGCCTCACCTCGCCTCACCTCACCTCGCCTCATTTTGGATCGCCTCGCCTCGCCTTGCCTCGCCTCATTTTGGATCGCCTCGCCTCGCCGCGCCTCATTTTGGATCGCCTCGCCTCACCTCGCCTCGCCTCGCCTCGCCTAGCCTCATTTTGGATCGCCTCGCCTCTCCTCGCCTCGCCTAGCCTCATTTTGGATCACCTCGCCTCGCCTCGCCTCGCCTCATTTTGGATTGCCTCGACTCGCCTTGCCTCGCCTCATTTTGGATTGCCTCGCCTCGCCTCGCCTCATTTTGGATCGCCTCGCCTCGCCTCGCCTCACCTTGGATCGTTTCGCCTCATTTTGAATCGCCTCGCTTCGCCTCGCCTCATTTTGTATCGCCTCACCTCGCCTCGCCTCATTTTGTATCGCCTCGCCTCGCCTCGCCTCATTTTGGATCGCCTCGCCTCGCCTCATTTTGGTTCGCCTCACCTCAGATCGCCTTGCCTCATTATGGATCGCCTCGCCTCGCCTCGCCTCATTTTGGATCGCCTCGCCTCACCTCGCCTCGCCTCGCCTCGCCTAGCCTCATTTTGGGTCGCCTCGCCTCGCCTTGCCTCACCTCATTTTGGATCGCCTCGCCTCGCCTCGCCTCATTTTGGATCGCCTCGCCTCTCCTCGCTTCGCCTCGCCTCGCCTAGCCTCATTTTGGATCGCCTCGCCTCGCGTCACTTTGGATCGCCTCGCCTCCTTTTGGTTCGCCTCGCTTCGCCTCGCCTCATTTTGTATAGCCTCACCTCGCCTCGCCTCATTTTGGTTCGCCTCGCCTCGCCTCGCCTCGCCTCATTTTGGATCGCCTCGCCTCACCTCTCCTCACCTCACATTGCCTAGCCTCATTTTGGATCGCCTCGCCTCGCCTTGCCTCGCCTCATTTTGGATCGCCTCGCCTCACCTCGCCTCGCCTCTCCTAGCCTCATTTTGAATCGCCTCGCCTCGCCTTGCCTCGCCTCATTTTGGATCGCCTCGCCTCACCTCGCCTCGCCTCTCCTAGCCTCATTTTGAATCGCCTCGCCTCGCCTTGCCTCGCCTCATTTTGGATCGCCTCGCCTCACCTCGCCTCGCCTCATTTTGGATCGCCTCGCCTCGCCTCGCCTCCTTTTGGATCGCCTCGCCTCGCCTCGCCTCGCCTCCATTTGGATTGCCTCGCCTCGCCTCGCCTCATTTTGGATCGCCTCGCCTCATTTTGGATCGCCTCGCCTCACCTCGCCTCACCTCGCCTCGCCTCATTTTGGATCGCCTCGCCTCGCCTCTCCTCGCCTCGCCTCATTTTGGATCGCCACGCCTCACCTCGCCTCGCCTCATTTTGGATCGCCTCGCCTGATTTTGGATCGCAACGCCACTCCTCGCCTCACCTCGCCTCGCCTCATTTTGGATCGCCGCGCCTCGCCTCGCCTCATTTTGGGTCGCCTCGCATCACCTCGCCTCGCCTCCTTTTGGATCGCCTCGCCTCGCCTTGCCTCGCCTCCTTTTGGATCGCCTCACCTCGCCTCGCCTCATTTTGGATCGCCTCGCCTCATTTTGGATCGCCTCGCCTCGCCTCGCCTCACCTCGCCTCGCCTCATTTTGGATCGCCTCGCCTCGCCTCGCCTCATTTTGGATCGCCTCACCTCGCCTCTCCTCATTTTGGATCGCCTCGCCTCGCCTCGCCTCATTTTGGATCGCATCGCCTCGCCTCGCCTCGCCTCATTTTGGATCGCCTCGCCTCACCTCGCCTCGCCTCGCCTCGCCTACCCTCATTTTGGATCGCCTCGCCTCGCCTCGCCTCATTTTGGATCGCCTCGCCTCACCTCGCCTCGCCTCATTTTGGATCGCCTCGCCTCGCCTCGCCTCGCCTCATTTTGGATCGCCTCGACTCGCCTCGCCTAGCCTCTTTTTGGATCGCTTCGCCTTGCCTTGCCTCGCCTCATTTTGGATCGCCTCGCCTCGCCTCGCCTCGCCTCATTTTGGATCGCCTCGCCTCGCCTCGCCTCGCCTCGCCTCATTTTGGATCGCCTCGACTCGCCTCTCCTCGCCTCGCCTCCTTTTGGATCGCCACGCCTCACCTCGCCTCGCCTCATTTTGGATCGCCTCGCCTCATTTTGGATCGCATCGCCTCGCCTCGCCTCACCTCGCCTCGCCTCATTTTGGATTGCCGCGCCTCGCCTCGCCTCAATTTGGATCGCCTCGCATCGCCTCGCCTCGCCTCATTTTGAATCGCCTCGCCTCATTTTGGATTGCCTCGCCTCGCCTCGCCTCATTTTCGATCGCCTCGCCTCGCCTCGCCTGACCTTGGATCGTTTCGCCTTATTTTGGATTGCCTCGGCTCGCCTCGCCTCACCTCATTTTGGATCGCCTCGCCTCGCCTCGCCTCATTTTCGATCGCCTCGCCTCGCCTCGCCTCACCTTGGATCGTTTCGCCTTATTTTGGATCGCCTCGCCTCGCCTCGCTTCACCTCATTTTGGATCGCCTCGCCTCACCTCGCCTCGCCTCGTTTTGGATCGCCTCGCCTCGCATCTCCTCATTTTGTATCGCCTCGCCTCATTTTGGATCGCCTCGGCTCGCCTCGCCTCGCCTCATTTTGGATCACCTCGCTTCGTTTTTGATCGCCTCGCCTCGCCTCGCCTCATTTTGGATCGCCTCACCTCGCCTCGCCTCGCCTCATTTTGGATCACCTCGCTTCGTTTTTGATCGCCTCGCCTCGCCTCATTTTGGATCACCTCGCCTCGCCTCGCCTCATTTTGGATCGCCTCGCCTCGTTTTGGATCGCCTCGCCTCATTTTGGATCGCCGCGCCTCGCGTCGCCTCGCCTCGCCTCGCCTCATTTTTGATCGCCTCGCCTCTCCTCGCCTCGCCTCATTTTGGATCGCCTCACCTCACCTCGCCTCGCCTCATTTTGGATCGCCTCGCCTCTCCTCGCCTCACCTCATTATGGATCGCCTCACCTTGCCTCGCCTCGCCTCATTTTGGATCGCCTCGCCTCGCCTCGCCTCGCCTCATTTTGGATCGCCTCGCCTCATTTTGGATCGCTTTGACTCGCCTCACCACGCCTCGCCTCATTTTGGATCGCCTTGCCTCGCCTCGCCTCGCGTTGCCACACCTCATTTTGGATCACCTCGCCTCGCCTCGCCTCATTTTGGATCACCTCGCCTCGCCTCGCCTCTCCTCATTTTGGATCGCCGTGCCTCGCCTCGCCTCGCCTCACTTTGGATCGCCTCGCCTCGCCTCGCCTCGCCACACCATGCCTCGCCACACCTCACCTCGCCTCATTTTGGATCGCCTCGCCTCGCCTCGCCACGCCTCACCTCGCCTCACCTCACCTCGCCTCATTTTGGATCGCCTCGCCTCGCCTCGCCTCGCGTTGCCACACCTCATTTTGGATCACCTCGCCTCGCCTCGCCTCATTTTGGATCACCTCGCCTCGCCTCGCCTCTCCTCATTTTGGATCGCCGTGCCTCGCCTCGCCTCGCCTCATTTTGGATCGCCTCGCCTCGCCTCGCCTCGCCACACCATGCCTCGCCACGCCTCACCTCGCCTCATTTTGGATCGCCTCGCCTCGCCTCGCCACGCCTCACCTCGCCTCACCTCACCTCGCCTCATTTTGGATCGCCTCGCCTCGCCTTGCCTCGCCTCATTTTGGATCGCCTCGCCTCGCCGCGCCTCATTTTGGATCGCCTCGCCTCACCTCGCCTCGCCTCGCCTCGCCTAGCCTCATTTTGGATCGCCTCGCCTCTCCTCGCCTCGCCTAGCCTCATTTTGGATCACCTCGCCTCGCCTCGCCTCGCCTCATTTTGGATCGCCTCGCCTCGTCTCGCCTCATTTTGGATCGCCTCACCTCGCCTCGCCTCGCCTCATTTTGGATCGCCTCGCCTCACCTTGCCTCTCCTCATTTTGGATCGCCTCGCCTCACCTTGGATCGTTTCGCCTCATTTTGAATCGCCTCGCTTCGCCTCGCCTCATTTTGGATCGCCTCGCCTCGCCTCGCCTCATTTTGGATCGCATCGCCTCGCCTCGCCTCGCCTCATTTTGGATCGCCTCGCCTCACCTCGCCTCGCCTCGCCTCGCCTACCCTCATTTTGGATCGCCTCGCCTCGCCTCGCCTCATTTTGGATCGCCTCGCCTCACCTCGCCTCGCCTCGCCTCGCCTAGCCTCTTTTTGGATCGCCTCGCCTCGCCTTGCCTCGCCTCATTTTGGATCGCCTCGCCTCGTCTCGCCTCATTTTGGATTGCCTCGCCTCGCCTCGCCTCGCCTCATTTTGGATCGCCTCGACTCGCCTCTCCTCGCCTCGCCTCCTTTTGGATCGCCACGCCTCACCTCGCCTCGCCTCATTTTGGATCGCCTCGCCTCATTTTGGATCGCATCGCCTCGCCTCGCCTCACGTCGCCTCGCCTCATTTTGGATCGCCGCGCCTCGCCTCGCCTCATTTTGGATCGCCTCGCATCGCCTCGCCTCGCCTCATTTTGAATCGCCTCGCCTCATTTTGGATCGCCTCGCCTCGCCTCGCCTCGCCTCATTTTCGATCGCCTCGCCTCACCTCGCCTCGCCTCACCTCATTTTGGATCACCTCGCCTCATTTTTGATCGCCTCGCCTCGCCTCGTTTTGGATCGCCTCGGCTCATTTTGGATCGCCTCGCCTCGCCTCGCCTCATTTTGGATCGCCTCGCCTCGCTTTGCCTCACCATATTTTGGATGGCCTCGCCTCGCCTCGCCTCGCCACATTTTGGATCGCCTCGCCTCGCCTCATTTTGGATCGCGTCGCCTCGCCTCGCCTCATTTTGGATCGCCTCGCCTCGCCTCACCTCATTTTGAATCGCCTCGCCTCATTTTGGAACGCCTCGCCTCATTTTGGATCGCCTCGCCTCGCCTCGCCTCATTTTGAATCGCCTCGCCTCGCCTCGCCTCGCCTCACCTTGGATCGTTTCGCCTTATTTTGGATCGCCTCGCCTCGCCTCGCCTCGCCTCTCCTCATTTTGGATCGCCTCGCCTCATTTTGGATCGCCTCGCCTCGCCTCGCCTCATTTTGGATCGCCTCACCTCGCCTCGCATCGCCTCATTTTGGATCACCTCGCCTCGCCTCGCCTCATTTTGGATCGCCTCGCCTCGTTTTGGATCGCCTCGCCTCATTTTGGATCGCCACGCCTCATTTTGGATCGCCTCGCCTCGCCTTGCCTCACCACATTTTGGATCGCCTCGTCTCGCCTCGCCTCGCCACATTTTGGATCGCCTCTCCTCGCCTCGCCTCATTTTGGATCGCCTCGCCTCGCCTCGCCTCATTTTGGACCGCCTCGCCTCGCCTTGCCACGCCTCACCCCGCCACGCCTCGCCTCGCCTCATTTTGGATCGCCTCGCCTCGCCTCGCCTCATTTTGAATCGCCTCGCCTCATTTTGGATCGCCTCGCCTCATTTTAGATCGCATCGCCTCGCCTCGCCTCACCACGCCTCGCCTCATTTTGGATCGCCGCGCCTTGCCTCATTTTGGATCGCCTCACCTCATTTTGGATCGCCTCGCCTCACCTCGCCTCGCCTCGCCTCATTTTGGATCGCCGCGCCTCACGTCGCCTCGCCTCGCCTCGCCTCATTTTTGATCGCCTCGCCTCTCCTCGCCTCGCCTCATTTTGGATCGCCTCACCTCGCCTCGCCTCGCCTCATTTTGGATCGCCTCGCCTCTCCTCGCCTCACCTCATTATGGATCGCCTCACCTTGCCTCGCCTCGCCTCATTTTGGATCGCCTCGCCTCGCCTCGCCTCGCCTCATTTTGGATCGCCTCGCCTCATTTTGGATCGCTTCGACTCGCCTCACCTCGCCTCGCCTCATTTTGGATCGCCTTGCCTCGCCTCACCTCGCATTGCCACACCTCATTTTGGAGCACCTCGCCTCGCCTCTCCTCATTTTGGATCGCCGTGCCTCGCCTCGCCTCGCCTCATTTTGGATCGCCTCGCCTCACCTCGCCTCGCCTCATTTTGGATCGCCTCGCCTCGCCTCGCCTCGCCTCATTTTGAATCGCCTCGCCTCATTTTGGACCGCCTCGCCTCGCCTCATTTTCGATCGCCTCGCCTCGCCTTGCCTCGCCTCACCTTGGATCGTTTCGCCTCATTTTGGATCGCCTCGCCTCGCCTCACGTCATTTTGGATCGCCTCGCCTCGCCTCGCCACACCATGCCTCGCTACGCCTCACCTCGCCTCATTTTGGATCGCCTCGCCTCGCCACGCCTCACCTCGCCACGCGTCGCCTCGCCTCATTTTGGATCGCCTCGCCTCGCCTCGCCACGCCTCGCCTCGCCTCGCATCCTTTTGGATCGCCTCGCCTCGCCTTGCCTCGCCTCATTATGGATCGCCTCGCCTCACCTCGCCTCGCCTCGCCTAGCCTCACTTAGGATCGCCTCGCCTCGCCTTGCCTCGCCTCATTTTCGATCGCCTCGCCTCGCCTCATTTTGGATCGCCTCGCCTCGCCTCGCCTCACCTCGCCTTGCCTCATTTTGGATCGCCTCGCCTCGCCTTGCCTCACCACATTTTGGATCGCCTCGCCTCGCCTCGCCTCGCCACATTTTGGATCGCCTCTCCTCGCCTCGCCTCATTTTGGATCGCCTCGCCTTGCCTCGCCTCATTTTGGATCGCCTCGCCTCGCCTCGCCTTGCCACGCCTCACCCCGCCTCGCCTCGCCTCGCCTCATTTTGAATCGCCTCGCCTCGCCTCGCCTCATTTTGGATCGCCTCGCCTCATTTTGGATCGCCTCGCCTCCTTTTGGATCGCATCGCCTCGCCTCGCCTCACCACGCCTCGCCTCATTTTGGATCGCCGCGCCTTGCCTCATTTTGGATCGCCTCACCTCAGTTTGGATCGCCTCGCCTCGCCTCGCCTCACCTCGCCTCGCCTCATTTTGGATCGCCGCGCCTCGCCTCGCCTCGCCTCATTTTGGATCGCCTCGCCTCGCCTCGCCTCGCCACGCCTCTCCTCACCTCATTTTGGATCGCCTCGCCTCGCCTCGCCTCATTTTGGATCGCCTCGCCTCACCTCGCCTCGCCTCGCCTCGCCTCATTTTGGATCGCCGCGCCTCACGTCGCCTCGCCTCGCCTCGCCTCATTTTTGATCGCCTCGCCTCTCCTCGCCTCGCCTCATTTTGGATCGCCTCACCTCGCCTCGCCTCGCCTCATTTTGGATCGCCTCGCCTCTCCTCGCCTCACCTCATTATGGATCGCCTCACCTTGCCTCGCCTCGCCTCATTTTGGATCGCCTCGCCTCGCCTCGCCTCGCCTCATTTTGGATCGCCTCGCCTCATTTTGGATCGCTTTGACTCGCCTCACCACGCCTCGCCTCATTTTGGATCGCCTTGCCTCGCCTCTCCTCGCGTTGCCACACCTCATTTTGGATCACCTCGCCTCGCCTCGCCTCATTTTGGATCACCTCGCCTCGCCTCGCCTCTCCTCATTTTGGATCGCCGTGCCTCGCCTCGCCTCGCCTCATTTTGGATCGCCTCGCCTCGCCTCGCCTCGCCACACCATGCCTCGCCACGCCTCACCTCGCCTCATTTTGGATCGCCTCGCCTCGCCTCGCCACGCCTCACCTCGCCACGCGTCGCCTCGCCTCATTTTGGATCGCCTCGCCTCGCCTCGCCACGCCTCGCCTCGCCTCGCCTCCTTTTGGATCGCCTCGCCTCACCTTGCCTCGCCTCATTATGGATCGCCTCGCCTCACCTCGCCTCGCCTCGCCTCGCCTAGCCTCACTTAGGATCGCCTCGCCTCGCCTTGCCTCGCCTCATTTTCGATCGCCTCGCCTCGCCTCATTTTGGATCGCCTCGCCTCGGCTCGCCATGCCTCGCCTCGCCTCATTTTGGATCGCCTCGACACGCCATGCCTCGCCTCATTTTGGATCGCCCCGCCTCTCCTCGCCACGCCTCGCCTCGCCTCGCCTCATTTTGGATCGCCTCGCCTCGCCTCGCCTCGCCTCATTTTGGATCGCCTCTCCTCGCCTTGCCTCGCCTCATTTTGGATGGCCTCGCCTCGCCTCGCCTGGCCTCACCTCATTTTGGATCGCCTCGCCTCGCCTTGCCTCACCTCCTTTTGGGTCGCCTCGCCTCGCCTCGCCTCAGTTTGGATCACCTCGCCTCATTTTGGATCGCATCGCCTCTCCTCGCCTCACCTCGCCTCGCCTCATTTTGGATCGCCTCGCCTCGCCTCGCCTCATTTTGGATCGCCTCGCCTCGCCTCGCCTCGGTTTGGATCGCCTCGCCTCGCCTCACCTCATTTTGAATCGCCTCGCCTCATTTTGGAACGCCTCGCCTCATTTTGGATCGCCTCGCCTCGCCTCGCCTCATTTTGAGTCGCCTCGCCTCGCCTCGCCTCGCCTCACCTTGGATCGTGTCGCCTTATTTTGGATCGCCTCGCCTCGCCTCGCTTCTCCTCACCTCATTTTAGATCGCCTCGCCTCGCTTCGCCTCGCCTCGTTTTGGATCACCTCGCCTCGCCTCGCCTCTCCTCATTTTGGATCGCCTCGCCTCATTTTGGATCGCCTCGCCTCGCCTCGCCTCATTTTGGATCGCCTCACCTCGCCTCGCATCGCCTCATTTTGGATCGCCTCGCCTCGCCTCGCCTTGCCACGCCTCACCCCGCCTCGCCTCGCCTCGCCTCATTTTGAATCGCCTCGCCTCGCCTCGCCTCATTTTGGATCGCCTCGCCTCATTTTGGATCTCCTCGCCTCATTTTGGATCGCATCACCTCGCCTCGCCTCACCACGCCTAGCCTCATTTTGGATCGCCGCGCCTTGCCTCATTTTGGATCGCCTCACCTCAGTTTGGATCGCCTCGCCTCGCCTCGCCTCACCTCGCCTCGCCTCATTTTGGATCGCCGCGCCTCGCCTCGCCTCCCCTCATTTTGGATCGCCTCGCCTCGCCTCTCCTCACCTCATTTTGGATCGCCTCGCCTCGCCTCGCCTCATTTTGGATCGCCTCGCCTCATTTTGGATCGCCTCGCCTCATTTTGGATCGCATCGCCTCGCCTCGCCTCACCACGCCTCGCCTCATTTTGGATCGCCGCGCCTTGCCTCATTTTGGATCGCCTCACCTCAGTTTGGATCGCCTCGCCTCGCCTCGCCTCGCCTCATTTTGGATCGCCTCGCCTCGCCTCGCCTCGCCACGCCTCTCCTCACCTCATTTTGGATCGCCTCGCCTCGCCTCGCCTCATTTTGGATCGCCGCGCCTCACGTCGCCTCGCCTCGCCTCGCCTCATTTTTGATCGCCTCGCCTCTCCTCGCCTCGCCTCATTTTGGATCGCCTCACCTCGCCTCGCCTCGCCTCATTTTGGATCGCCTCGCCTCTCCTCGCCTCACCTCATTATGGATCGCCTCACCTTGCCTCGCCTCGCCTCATTTTGGATCGCCTCGCCTCGCCTCGCCTCGCCTCATTTTGGATCGCCTCGCCTCATTTTGGATCGCTTTGACTCGCCTCACCACGCCTCGCCTCATTTTGGATCGCCTTGCCTCGCCTCGCCTCGCGTTGCCACACCTCATTTTGGATCACCTCGCCTCGCCTCGCCTCATTTTGGATCACCTCGCCTCGCCTCGCCTCTCCTCATTTTGGATCGCTGTGCCTCACCTCGCCTCGCCTCATTTTGGATCGCCTCGCCTCGCCTCGCCTCGCCACACCATGCCTCGCCACGCCTCACCTCGCCTCATTTTGGATCGCCTCGCCTCGCCTCGCCACGCCTCACCTCGCCACGCGTCGCCTCGCCTCATTTTGGATCGCCTCGCCTCGCCTCGCCACGCCTCGCCTCGCCTCGCCTCCTTTTGGATCGCCTCGCCTCGCCTTGCCTCGCCTCATTATGGATCGCCTCGCCTCACCTCGCCTCGCCTCGCCTCGCCTAGCCTCACTTAGGATCGCCTCGCCTCGCCTTGCCTCGCCTCATTTTCGATCGCCTCGCCTCGCCTCATTTTGGATCGCCTCGCCTCGGCTCGCCATGCCTCGCCTCGCCTCATTTTGGATCGCCTCGACACGCCATGCCTCGCCTCATTTTGGATCGCCCCGCCTCTCCTCGCCACGCCTCGCCTCGCCTCGCCTCATTTTGGGTCGCCTCGCCTCGCCTCGCCTCGCCTCATTTTGGATCGCCTCTCCTCGCCTTGCCTCGCCTGATTTTGGATGGCCTCGCCTCGCCTCGCCTGGCCTCACCTCATTTTGGATCGCCTCGCCTCGCCTTGCCTCACCTCCTTTTGGGTCGCCTCGCCTCGCCTCGCCTCAGTTTGGATCACCTCGCCTCATTTTGGATCGCATCGCCTCTCCTCGCCTCACCTCGCCTCGCCTCATTTTGGATCGCCTCGCCTCGCCTCGCCTCATTTTGGATCGCCTCGCCTCGCCTCGCCTCGGTTTGGATCGCCTCGCCTCGCCTCACCTCATTTTGAATCGCCTCGCCTCATTTTGGAACGCCTCGCCTCATTTTGGATCGCCTCGCCTCGCCTCGCCTCATTTTGAGTCGCCTCGCCTCGCCTCGCCTCGCCTCACCTTGGATCGTGTCGCCTTATTTTGGATCGCCTCGCCTCGCCTCGCTTCTCCTCACCTCATTTTAGATCGCCTCGCCTCGCTTCGCCTCGCCTCGTTTTGGATCACCTCGCCTCGCCTCGCCTCTCCTCATTTTGGATCGCCTCGCCTCATTTTGGATCGCCTCGCCTCGCCTCGCCTCATTTTGGATCGCCTCACCTCACCTCGCATCGCCTCATTTTGGATCGCCTCGCCTCGCCTCGCCTTGCCACGCCTCACCCCGCCTCGACTCGCCTCGCCTCATTTTGAATCGCCTCGCCTCGCCTCGCCTCATTTTGGATCGCCTCGCCTCATTTTGGATCGCCTCGCCTCATTTTGGATCGCATCACCTCGCCTCGCCTCACCACGCCTCGCCTCATTTTGGATCGCCGCGCCTTGCCTCATTTTGGATCGCCTCACCTCAGTTTGGATCGCCTCGCCTCGCCTCGCCTCACCTCGCCTCGCCTCATTTTGGATCGCCGCGCCTCGCCTCGCCTCCCCTCATTTTGGATCGCCTCGCCTCGCCTCTCCTCACCTCATTTTGGATCGCCTCGCCTCGCCTCGCCTCATTTTGGATCGCCTCGCCTCATTTTGGATCGCCTCGCCTCATTTTTGATCGCATCGCCTCGCCTCGCCTCACCACGCCTCGCCTCATTTTGGATCGCCGCGCCTTGCCTCATTTTGGATCGCCTCACCTCAGTTTGGATCGCCTCGCCTCGCCTCGCCTCACCTCGCCTCGCCTCATTTTGGATCGCCGCGCCTCGCCTCGCCTCGCCTCATTTTGGATCGCCTCGCCTCGCCTCGCCTCGCCACGCCTCTCCTCACCTCATTTTGGATCGCCTCGCCTCGCCTCGCCTCATTTTGGATCGCCTCGCCTCACCTCGCCTCGCCTCGCCTCGCCTCATTTTGGATCGCCGCGCCTCACGTCGCCTCGCCTCGCCTCGCCTCATTTTTGATCGCCTCGCCTCTCCTCGCCTCGCCTCATTTTGGATCGCCTCACCTCGCCTCGCCTCGCCTCATTTTGGATCGCCTCGCCTCTCCTCGCCTCACCTCATTATGGATCGCCTCACCTTGCCTCGCCTCGCCTCATTTTGGATCGCCTCGCCTCGCCTCGCCTCGCCTCATTTTGGATCGCCTCGCCTCATTTTGGATCGCTTTGACTCGCCTCACCACGCCACGCCTCATTTTGGATCGCCTTGCCTCGCCTCGCCTCGCGTTGCCACACCTCATTTTGGATCACCTCGCCTCGCCTCGCCTCATTTTGGATCACCTCGCCTCGCCTCGCCTCTCCTCGTTTTGGATCGCCGTGCCTCGCCTCGCCTCGCCTCATTTTGGATCGCCTCGCCTCGCCTCGCCTCGCCACACCATGCCTCGCCACGCCTCACCTCGCCTCATTTTGGATCGCCTCGCCTCGCCTCGCCACGCCTCACCTCGCCACGCGTCGCCTCGCCTCATTTTGGATCGCCTCGCCTCGCCTCGCCACGCCTCGCCTCGCCTCGCCTCCTTTTGGATCGCCTCGCCTCGCCTTGCCTCGCCTCATTATGGATCGCCTCGCCTCACCTCGCCTCGCCTCGCCTCGCCTAGCCTCACTTAGGATCGCCTCGCCTCGCCTTGCCTCGCCTCATTTTCGATCGCCTCGCCTCGCCTCATTTTGGATCGCCTCGCCTCGGCTCGCCATGCCTCGCCTCGCCTCATTTTGGATCGCCTCGACACGCCATGCCTCGCCTCATTTTGGATCGCCCCGCCTCTCCTCGCCACGCCTCGCCTCGCCTCGCCTCATTTTGGATCGCCTCGCCTCGCCTCGCCTCGCCTCATTTTGGATCGCCTCTCCTCGCCTTGCCTCGCCTCATTTTGGATGGCCTCGCCTCGCCTCGCCTGGCCTCACCTCATTTTGGATCGCCTCGCCTCGCCTTGCCTCACCTCCTTTTGGGTCGCCTCGCCTCGCCTCGCCTCAGTTTGGATCACCTCGCCTCATTTTGGATCGCATCGCCTCTCCTCGCCTCACCTCGCCTCGCCTCATTTTGGATCGCCTCGCCTCGCCTCGCCTCATTTTGGATCGCCTCGCCTCGCCTCACCTCGGTTTGGATCGCCTCGCCTCGCCTCACCTCATTTTGAATCGCCTCGCCTCATTTTGGAACGCCTCGCCTCATTTTGGATCGCCTCGCCTCGCCTCGCCTCATTTTGAGTCGCCTCGCCTCGCCTCGCCTCGCCTCACCTTGGATCGTGTCGCCTTATTTTGGATCGCCTCGCCTCTCCTCGCTTCTCCTCACCTCATTTTAGATCGCCTCGCCTCGCTTCGCCTCGCCTCGTTTTGGATCACCTCGCCTCGCCTCGCCTCTCCTCATTTTGGATCGCCTCGCCTCATTTTGGATCGCCTCGCCTCGCCTCGCCTCATTTTGGATCGCCTCACCTCGCCTCGCATCGCCTCATTTTGGATCGCCTCGCCTCGCCTCGCCTTGCCACGCCTCACCCCGCCTCGCCTCGCCTCGCCTCATTTTGAATCGCCTCGCCTCGCCTCGCCTCATTTTGGATCGCCTCGCCTCATTTTGGATCGCCTCGCCTCATTTTGGATCGCATCGCCTCGCCTCGCCTCACCACGCCTCGCCTCATTTTGGATCGCCGCGCCTTGCCTCATTTTGGATCGCCTCACCTCAGTTTGGATCGCCTCGCCTCGCCTCGCCTCACCTCGCCTCGCCTCATTTTGGATCGCCGCGCCTCGCCTCGCCTCGCCTCATTTTGGATCGCCTCGCCTCGCCTCTCCTCACCTCATTTTGGATCGCCTCGCCTCGCCTCGCCTCATTTTGGATCGCCTCGCCTCACCTCGCCTCGCCTCGCCTCGCCTCATTTTGGATCGCCGCGCCTCACGTCGCCTCGCCTCGCCTCGCCTCATTTTTGATCGCCTCGCCTCTCCTCGCCTCGCCTCATTTTGGATCGCCTCACCTCGCCTCGCCTCGCCTCATTTTGGATCGCCTCGCCTCGCCTCGCCTCGCCTCACCTCATTATGGATCGCCTCACCTTGCCTCGCCTCGCCTCATTTTGGATCGCCTCGCCTCGCCTCGCCTCGCCTCGCCTCATTTTGGATCGCCTCGCCTCATTTTGGATCGCTTTGACTCGCCTCACCACGCCTCGCCTCATTTTGGATCGCCTTGCCTCGCCTCGCCTCGCGTTGCCACACCTCGTTTTGGATCACCTCGCCTCGCCTCGCCTCATTTTGGATCACCTCGCCTCTCCTCGCCTCTCCTCATTTTGGATCGCCGTGCCTCGCCTCGCCTCGCCTCATTTTGGATCGCCTCGCCTCGCCTCGCCTCGCCACACCATGCCTCGCCACGCCTCACCTCGCCTCATTTTGGATCGCCTCGCCTCGCCTCGCCACGCCTCACCTCGCCACGCGTCGCCTCGCCTCATTTTGGATCGCCTCGCCTCGCCTCGCCACGCCTCGCCTCGCCTCGCCTCCTTTTGGATCGCCTTGCCTCGCCTTGCCTCGCCTCATTATGGATCGCCTCGCCTCACCTCGCCTCGCCTCGCCTCGCCTAGCCTCACTTAGGATCGCCTCGCCTCGCCTTGCCTCGCCTCATTTTCGATCGCCTCGCCTCGCCTCATTTTGGATCGCCTCGACACGCCATGCCTCGCCTCATTTTGGATCGCCCCGCCTCGCCTCGCCACGCCTCGCCTCGCCTCGCCTCATTTTGGATCGCCTCGCCTCGCCTCGCCTCGCCTCATTTTGGATCGCCTCTCCTCGCCTTGCCTCGCCTCATTTTGGATGGCCTCGCCTCGCCTCGCCTGGCCTCACCTCATTTTGGATCGCCTCGCCTCGCCTTGCCTCACCTCCTTTTGGGTCGCCTCGCCTCGCCTCGCCTCAGTTTGGATCACCTCGCCTCATTTTGGATCGCATCGCCTCTCCTCGCCTCACCTCGCCTCACCTCATTTTGGATCGCCTCGCCTCGCCACACCTCATTTTGGATCGCCTCGCCTCGCCTCGCCTCATTTTGAATCGCCTCGCCTCATTTTGGAACGCCTCGCCTCATTTTGGATCGCCTCGCCTCGCCTCATTTTGAGCCGCCTCGCCTCGCCTCGCCTCGCCTCACCTTGGATCGTTTCGCCTTATTTTGGATCGCCTCGCCTCGCCTCGCTTCTCCTCACCTCATTTTAGATCGCCTCGCCTCGCTTCGCCTCGCCTCGTTTCGGATCACCTCGCCTCGCCTCGCCTCTCCTCATTTTGGATCGCCTCGCCTCATTTTGGAGCGCCTCGCCTCGTTTTGGATCGCCTCGCCTCATTTTGGATCGCCTCGCCTCATTTTGGATCGCCTCGCCTCGCCTTGCCTCACCACATTTTGGATCGCCTCGTCTCGCCTCGCCTCGCCACATTTTGGATCGCCTCTCCTCGCCTCGCCTCATTTTGGATCGCCTCGCCTCATCATGGATCGCCTCGCCTCGCTTCGCCTCGCCTCGTTTTGGATCACGTCGCCTCGCCTCGCCTCTCCTCATTTTGGATCGCCTCACCTCATTTTGGATCGCCTCGCCTCACCACTCCTCGCCTCGCCTCGCCTCATTTTGGATCGCCGCGCCTCACGTCGCCTCGCCTCGCCTCGCCTCATTTTTGATCGCCTCGACTCTCCTCGCCTCGCCTCATTTTGGATCGCCTCACCTCGCCTCGCCTCGCCTCATTTTGGATCGCCTCGCCTCTCCTCGCCTCACCTCATTATGGATCGCCTCACCTTGCCTCGCCTCGCCTCATTTTGGATCGCCTCGCCTCGCCTCGCCTCGCCTCATTTTGGATCGCCTCGCCTCATTTTGGATCGCTTCGACTCGCCTCACCTCGCCTCGCCTCATTTTGGATCGCCTTGCCTCGCCTCGCCTCGCGTTGCCACACCTCATTTTGGAGCACCTCGCCTCGCCTCTCCTCATTTTGGATCGCCGTGCCTCGCCTCGCCTCGCCTCATTTTGGATCGCCTCGCCTCGCCTCATTTTGGATCGCCTCGCCTCGCCTCGCCTCGCCTCATTTTGAATCGCCTCGCCTCATTTTGGATCGCCTCGCCTCGCCTCACCTTGGATCGTTTCGCCTCATTTTCGATCGCCTCGCCTCGCCTCACCTCATTTTGGATCGCCTCGCCTCGCCTCGCCTCGCTACACCATGCCTCGCTACGCCTCACCTCGCCTCATTTTGGATCGCCTCGCCTCGCCACGCCTCACCTCGCCACGCGTCGCCTCGCCTCATTTTGGATCGCCTCGCCTCGCCTCGCCACGCCTCGCCTCGCCTCGCCTCCTTTTGGATCGCCTCGCCTCGCCTTGCCTCGCCTCATTATGGATCGCCTCGCCTCACCTCGCCTCGCCTCGCCTCGCCTAGCCTCACTTAGGATCGCCTCGCCTCGCCTTGCCTCGCCTCATTTTCGATCGCCTCGCCTCGCCTCATTTTGGATCGCCTCGCCTCGGCTCGCCATGCCTCGCCTTGCCTCATTTTGGATCACCTCGACACGCCATGCCTCGCCTCATTTTGGATCGCCCCGCCTCGCCTCGCCACGCCTCGCCTCGCCTCGCCTCATTTTGGATCGCCTCGCCTCGCCTTGCCTCGCCTCATTTTGGATCGCCTCTCCTCGCCTTGCCTCGCCTCATTTTGGATGGCCTCGCCTCGCCTCGCCTGGCCTCACCTCATTTTGGATCGCCTCGCCTCACCTTGCCTCACCTCCTTTTGGATCGCCTCGCCTCGCCTCGCCTCGCCTCAGTTTGGATCGCCTCGCCTCATTTTGGATCGCATCGCCTCTCCTCATTTTGGATCGCCTCGCCTCGCCTCGCCTCCTTTTGGATCGCCTCGCCTCGCCTTGCCTCGCCTCATTATGGATCGCCTCGCCTCACCTCGCCTCGCCTCGCCTCGCCTAGCCTCTTTTTGGATCGCCTCGCCTCGCCTCGCCTCGCCTCATTTTGGATCGCCTCGCCTCGCCTCTCCTCGCCTCGCCTCCTTTTGGATCGCCACGCCTCACCTCGCCTCGCCTCATTTTGGATCGCCTCGCCTGATTTTGGATCGCAACGCCTCGCCTCCCCTCACCTCGCCTCGCCTCATTTTGGATCTCCGCGCCTCGCCTCGCCTCATTTTGGATTGCCTCGCATCGCCTCGCCTCGCCTCTCCACACCTCGCCTCGCCTTGCCTCGCCTCCTTTTGGATCGCCTCACCTCGTCTCGCCTCATTTTGGATCGCCGCGCCTCGCCTCGCCTCATTTTGGATTGCCTTGCATTGCCTCGCCTCGCCTCCTTTTGGATCGCCTCGCCTCGCCTTGCCTCGCCTCCTTTTGGATCGCCTCGCCTCGCCTCGCCTCATTTTGGATCGCCTCGCCTCATTTTGGATCGCCTCGCCTCGCCTCGCCTCACCTCGCCTCGCCTCATTTTGGATCGCCTCGCCTCGCCTTGCCTCACCACATTTTGGATCGCCTCGCCTCGCCTCGCCTCGCCACATTTTGGATCGCCTCGCCTCGCCTCGCCTCATTTTGGATCGCCTCGCCTCGCCTCGCCTTGCTTCTCCTCACCCCGCCTCGCCTCGCCTCGCCTCATTTTGAATCGCCTCGCCTCGCCTCGCCTCAGTTTGGATCGCCTCGCCTCATTTTGGATCGCATCGCCTCGCCTCGCCTCACCTCGCCTCGCCTCATTTTGGATCGCCGCGCCTCGCCTCATTTTGGATCGCCTCGCCTCGTTTTGGATCGCCTCGCCTCGGCTCGCCTCGCCTCATTTTGGATCGCCTCGCCTCGCCTCGCCTCATTTTGGATCGCCTCGCCTCACCTCGCCTCGCCTCGCCTCGCCTCGCCTCACTTTTGATCTCCTCCCCTCTCCTCGCCTCGCCTCATTTTGGATCGCCTCGCCTCGTTTTGGATCGCCTCGCCTCATTTTGGATCGCCTCGCCTCGCCTCGCCTAGCCTCTCCTCGCCTCATTTTGGTTCGCCTTGCCTCACCTCGCCTCGCCTCATTTTGGATCTCCACGCCTCACCTCGCCTCATTTTGGATCGCCTCGCCTCACATCGCCTCGCCTCGCCTCGCCTCATTTTTGATCGCCTCGCCTCTCCTCGCCTCGCCTCATTTTGGATCGCCTCGCCTCTCCTCGCCTCGCCTCGCCTCATTTTGGATCGCCTCACATCGCCTCATTTTGGATCTCCACGCCTCACCTCGCCTCATTTTGGATCGCCTCGCCTCACATCGCCTCGCCTCGCCTCGCCTCATTTTTGATCGCCTCGCCTCTCCTCGCCTCGCCTCATTTTGGATCGCCTCGCCTCTCCTCGCCTCGCCTCGCCTCATTTTGGATCGCCTCACCTCGCCTCATTTTGGATCGCCTCGCCTCGCCTCATTTTGGATCACCTCGCCTCACCTCGCCTCGCCTCATTTTGGATCGCCTCATTTTGGATCGCCTCGCCTCGCCTCTCCTCGCCTCGCCTCCTTATGGATCGCCACGCCTCACCTCGCCTCGCCTCATTTTGGATCGCCTCGCCTGATTTTGGAACGCAACGCCTCGCCTCGCCTCACCTCGCCTCGCCTCATTTTGGATCGCCGCGCCTCGCCTCGCCTCATTTTGGATTGCCTCGCCTCGCCTCTCCTCGCCTCTTTTTGGATCGCCTCGCCTCGCCTCGCCTCGCCTCATTTTGGATCGCCTCGCCTCGCCTCTCCTCGCCTCGCCTCCTTTTGGATCGCCACGCCTCACCTCGCCTCGCCTCATTTTGGATCGCCTCGCCTGATTTTGGATCGCAACGCCTCGCCTCGCCTCACCTCGCCTCGCCTCATTTTGGATCGCCGCGCCTCGCCTCGCCTCATTTTGGATTGCCTCGCATCGCCTCGCCTCGCCTCCTTTTGGATCGCCTCGCCTCGCCTCGCCTCGCCTCATTTTGGATCGCCTCGCCTCGCCTCGCCTCGCCTCATTTTGGATCGCCTCGCCTCATTTTGGATCGCTTTGACTCGCCTCACCACGCCTCGCCTCATTTTGGATCGCCTTGCCTCGCCTCGCCTCGCGTTGCCACACCTCATTTTGGATCACCTCGCCTCGCCTCGCCTCATTTTGGATCACCTCGCCTCTCCTCGCCTCTCCTCATTTTGGATCGCCGTGCCTCGCCTCGCCTCGCCTCATTTTGGATCGCCTCGCCTCGCCTCGCCTCGCCACACCATGCCTCGCCACGCCTCACCTCGCCTCATTTTGGATCGCCTCGCCTCGCCTCGCCACGCCTCACCTCGCCACGCGTCGCCTCGCCTCATTTTGGATCGCCTCGCCTCGCCTCGCCACGCCTCGCCTCGCCTCGCCTCCTTTTGGATCGCCTCGCCTCGCCTTGCCTCGCCTCATTATGGATCGCCTCGCCTCACCTCGCCTCGCCTCGCCTCGCCTAGCCTCACTTAGGATCGCCTCGCCTCGCCTTGCCTCGCCTCATTTTCGATCGCCTCGCCTCGCCTCATTTTGGATCGCCTCGCCTCGGCTCGCCATGCCTCGCCTCGCCTCATTTTGGATCGCCTCGACACGCCATGCCTCGCCTCATTTTGGATCGCCCCGCCTCGCCTCGCCACGCCTCGCCTCGCCTCGCCTCATTTTGGATCGCCTCGCCTCGCCTCGCCTCGCCTCATTTTGGATCGCCTCTCCTCGCCTTGCCTCGCCTCATTTTGGATGGCCTCGCCTCGCCTCGCCTGGCCTCACCTCATTTTGGATCGCCTCGCCTCGCCTTGCCTCACCTCCTTTTGGGTCGCCTCGCCTCGCCTCGCCTCAGTTTGGATCACCTCGCCTCATTTTGGATCGCATCGCCTCTCCTCGCCTCACCTCGCCTCACCTCATTTTGGATCGCCTCGCCTCGCCACACCTCATTTTGGATCGCCTCGCCTCGCCTCGCCTCATTTTGAATCGCCTCGCCTCATTTTGGAACGCCTCGCCTCATTTTGGATCGCCTCGCCTCGCCTCGCCTCATTTTGAGCCGCCTCGCCTCGCCTCGCCTCACCTTGGATCGTTTCGCCTTATTTTGGATCGCCTCGCCTCGCCTCGCTTCTCCTCACCTCATTTTAGATCGCCTCGCCTCGCTTCGCCTCGCCTCGTTTTGGATCACCTCGCCTCGCCTCGCCTCTCCTCATTTTGGATCGCCTCGCCTCATTTTGGAGCGCCTCGCCTCGTTTTGGATCGCCTCGCCTCATTTTGGATCGCCTCGCCTCATTTTGGATCGCCTCGCCTCGCCTTGCCTCACCACATTTTGGATCGCCTCGTCTCGCCTCGCCTCGCCACATTTTGGATCGCCTCTCCTCGCCTCGCCTCATTTTGGATCGCCTCGCCTCATTTTGGATCGCCTCGCCTCGCTTCGCCTCGCCTCGTTTTGGATCACCTCGCCTCGCCTCGCCTCTCCTCATTTTGGATCGCCTCACCTCATTTTGGATCGCCTCGCCTCACCTCGCCTCGCCTCGCCTCGCCTCATTTTGGATCGCCGCGCCTCACGTCGCCTCGCCTCGCCTCGCCTCATTTTTGATCGCCTCGACTCTCCTCGCCTCGCCTCATTTTGGATCGCCTCACCTCGCCTCGCCTCGCCTCATTTTGGATCGCCTCGCCTCTCCTCGCCTCACCTCATTATGGATCGCCTCACCTTGCCTCGCCTCGCTTCATTTTGGATCGCCTCGCCTCGCCTCGCCTCGCCTCATTTTGGATCGCCTCGCCTCATTTTGGATCGCTTCGACTCGCCTCACCTCGCCTCGCCTCATTTTGGATCGCCTTGCCTCGCCTCGCCTCGCGTTGCCACACCTCATTTTGGAGCACCTCGCCTCGCCTCTCCTCATTTTGGATCGCCGTGCCTCGCCTCGCCTCGCCTCATTTTGGATCGCCTCGCCTCGCCTCATTTTGGATCGCCTCGCCTCGCCTCGCCTCGCCTCATTTTGAATCGCCTCGCCTCATTTTGGATCGCCTCGCCTCGCCTCACCTTGGATCGTTTCGCCTCATTTTCGATCGCCTCGCCTCGCCTCACCTCATTTTGGATCGCCTCGCCTCGCCTCGCCTCGCTACACCATGCCTCGCTACGCCTCACCTCGCCTCATTTTGGATCGCCTCGCCTCGCCACGCCTCACCTCGCCACGCGTCGCCTCGCCTCATTTTGGATCGCCTCGCCTCGCCTCGCCACGCCTCGCCTCGCCTCGCCTCCTTTTGGATCGCCTCGCCTCGCCTTGCCTCGCCTCATTATGGATCGCCTCGCCTCACCTCGCCTCGCCTCGCCTCGCCTAGCCTCACTTAGGATCGCCTCGCCTCGCCTTGCCTCGCCTCATTTTCGATCGCCTCGCCTCGCCTCATTTTGGATCGCCTCGCCTCGGCTCGCCATGCCTCGCCTTGCCTCATTTTGGATCACCTCGACACGCCATGCCTCGCCTCATTTTGGATCGCCCCGCCTCGCCTCGCCACGCCTCGCCTCGCCTCGCCTCATTTTGGATCGCCTCGCCTCGCCTTGCCTCGCCTCATTTTGGATCGCCTCTCCTCGCCTTGCCTCGCCTCATTTTGGATGGCCTCGCCTCGCCTCGCCTGGCCTCACCTCATTTTGGATCGCCTCGCCTCACCTTGCCTCACCTCCTTTTGGATCGCCTCGCCTCGCCTCGCCTCGCCTCAGTTTGGATCGCCTCGCCTCATTTTGGATCGCATCGCCTCTTTTCGCCTCACCTCGCCTCCTTTTGGATCGCCTCGCCTCGCCTCGCCTCTCCTTGCCTCGCCTCATTTTGGATCGCCTCGACTCGCCTCGCCTCGCCTCACCTCGCCTCGCCTCATTTTCGATCGCCTCGACTCGCCTCGCCTTGCCTCACCTCGCCTCGCCTCATTTTGGATCGCCTCGACTCGCCTCGCCTCGCCTCACCTCGCCTCGCCTCATTTTGGATCGCCTCGACTCGCCTCGCCTCGCCTCATTTTGGATCGCCTCGCCTCGCCTCGCCTCGCCTCGCCTCGCCTCGCCTCATTTTGGATCGCCTCGCCTCGCCTCGCCTCACCTTGGATCGTTTCGCCTCATTTTGAATCGCCTCGCTTCGCCTCGCCACATTTTGGATCGCCTTGCCTCGCCTCATTTTGGATCGCCTCGCCTCGCCTCGCCTCATTTTGGATCGCCTCGCCTCGCCTCGCCTCGCCTCGTTTTGGATCGCCTCGCCTCGCCTCGCCTCGCCACATTTTGGATCGCCTCTCCTCGCCTCGCCTCATTTTGGATGGCCTCGCCTCGCCTCGCCTCATTTTGGATCGCCTCGCCTCGCCTCGCCTCACCTTGGATCGTTTCGCCTCATTTTGAATCGCCTCGCTTCGCCTCGCCACATTTTGGATCGCCTTGCCTCGCCTCATTTTGGATCGCCTCGCCTCGCCTCGCCTCATTTTGGATCGCCTCGCCTTGCCTTGCCTCACCACATTTTGGATCGCCTCGCCTCGCCTCGCCTCGCCACATTTTGGATCGCCTCTCCTCGCCTCGCCTCATTTTGGATCGCCTCGCCTCGCCTCGCCTCATTTTGGATCGCCTCGCCTCGCCTCGCCTCGCCACATTTTGGATCGCCTCTCCTCGCCTCGCCTCATTTTGGATCGCCTCGCCTCGCCTCGCCTCATTTTGGATCGCCTCGCCTCGCCTCGCCTTGCCACGCCTCACCCCGCCACGCCTCGCCTCGCCTCATTTTGGATCGCCTCGCCTCGCCTCGCCTCGCCTCATTTTGAATCGCCTCGCCTCGCCTCGCCTCAGTTTGGATCGCCTCGCCTCATTTTGGATCGCCTCGCCACGCCTCGCCTCATTTTGGATCGCCTCGCCTCGCCTCTCCACGCCTCGCCTCGCCTCGCCTCATTTTGGAACGCCTCGCCTAGCCTCGCCTCATTTTGGATTGCCTCGCCTCGCCTCGCCTCATTTTGGATCGCCTCGCCTCGCCTCGCCTCATTTTGGATCGCCTCGCCTCGCCTCGCCTCCTTTTGGATCGCCTCGCCTCGCCTCGCCACGCCTCGCCTCGCCACGCCTCGCCTCGCCTCATTTTGGATCGCCTCGCCTCGCCTCTCCACGCCTCGCCTCGCCTCGCCTCATTTTGGAACGCCTCGCCTAGCCTCGCCTCATTTTGGATCGCCTCGCCTCGCCTCGCCTCATTTTGGATCGCCTCGCCTCGCCTCGCCTCCTTTTGGATCGCCTCGCCTTGCCTCGCCTCGCCTCCTTTTGGATCGCCTCGCCTCGCCTCGCCTTCTTTTGGATCGCCTCGCCTCGCCTCGCCTCGCCTCCTTTTGGATCGCCTCGCCTCGCCTCGCCTCGCCTCCTTTTGGATCGCCTCGCCTCGCCTCGCCTCATTTTGGATCGCCTCGCCTCATTTTGGATCGCATCGCCTCTCCTCGCCTCACCTCGCCTCGCCTCATTTTGGATCGCCTCGCCTCGCCTCGCCTCACCTTGGATCGTTTCGCCTCATTTTGGATCGCCTCGCCTCGCTTCATTTTGGATCGCCTCGCCTCGCCTCGCCTCGCCTCCATTTGGATTGCCTCGCCTCGCCTCGCCTCATTTTGGATCGCCTCGCCTCCTTTTGGATCGCCTCTCCTCGCCTCGCCTCCTTTTGGATCGCCTCGCCTCGCCTCGCCTCCTTTTGGATCGCCTCGCCTCGCCTCGCCTCGCCTCCATTTGGATTGCCTCGCCTCGCCTCGCCTCATTTTGGATCGCCTCGCCTCATTTTGGATCGCCTCGCCTCGCCTCGCCTCACCTCGCCTCGCCTCATGTTGGATCGCCTTGACTCGCCTCGCCTCGCCTCACCTCGCCTCGCCTCATTTTGGATCGCCTCGACTCGCCTCGACTCGCCTCGCCTCGCCTCACCTCGCCTCCCCTCATTTTGGATCGCCTCGACTCGCCTTGCCTCGCCTCACCTCGCCTCGCCTCATTTTGGATCGCCTCGACTCGCCTCGCCTCGCCTCACCTCGCCTCGCCTCATTTTGGATCGCCTCGACTCGCCTCGCCTCGCCTCATTTTGGATTGCCTCGCCTCGCCTCATTTTGGATCGCCTCGCCTCGCCTCGCCTCACCTTGGATCGTTTCGCCTCATTTTGAATCGCCTCGCTTCACCTCGCCTCATTTTGGATCGCCTCGCCTCGCCTCGCCTCCTTTTGGATCGCCTCGCCTCGCCTCACCTTGGATCGTTTCGCCTCATTTTGGATCGCCTCGCCTCGCCTCGCCTCCTTTTGGATCGCCTCGCCTCGCCTAGCCTCGCCTCGCCTCCTTTTGGATCGCCTCGCCTCGCCTTGCCTCGCCTCCATTTGGATCGCCTAGCCTCGCCTTGCCTCATTTTGGATCGCCTCGCCTCCTTTTGGATCGCCTCGCCTCGCCTCGCCTCCTTTTGGATCGCCTCGCCTCGCCTCGCCTCCTTTTGGATCGCCTCGCCTCGCCTCGCCTCGCCTCCATTTGGATTGCCTCGCCTCGCCTCGCCTCATTTTGGATCGCCTCGCCTCATTTTGGATCGCCTCGCCTCGCCTCGTCTCACCTCGCCTCGCCTCATTTTGGATCGCCTCGACTCGCCTCGCCTCGCCTCACCTCGCCTCGCCTCGCCTCACCTCGCCTCGCCTCATTTTGGATCGCCTCGACTCGCCTCGCCTCATTTTGGATCGCCTCGCCTCGCCTCGCCTCGCCTCGTTTTGGATCGCCTCGCCTCACCTCGCCTCGACTCATTTTGGATCGCCTCGCCTCATTTTGGATCGCCTCGCCTCACCTCGCCTCGCCTCGCCTCGCCCAGCCTCATTTTGGATCACCTCGCCTCGCCTTGACTCGCCTCATTTTGGATCGCCTCGCCTCGCCTCGCCTCGCCTCATTTTGGATCGCCTCGCCTCGCCTCATTTTGGATCGCCTCGCCTCGCCTCACCTCGCCTCGCCTCGCCTCGCCTAGCCTCTTTTTGGATCGCCTCGCCTCGCCTCGCCTCGCCTCATTTTGGATCGCCTCGCCTCGCCTCTCCTCGCCTCGCCTCCTTTTGGATCGCCACGCCTCACCTAGCCTCGCCTCATTTTGGATCGCCTCGCCTGATTTTGGATCGCAACGCCTCGCCTCGCCTCACCTCGCCTCGCCTCATTTTGGATAGCCGCGCCTCGCCTCGCCTCATTTTGGATTGCCTCGCATCGCCTCGCCTCGCCTCTCCACGCCTCGCCTCGCCTTGCCTCGCCTCCTTTTGGATCGCCTCACCTCGCCTCGCCTCATTTTGGATCGCCGCGCCTCGCCACGCCTCATTTTGGATTGCCTTGCATTGCCTCGCCTCGCCTCCTTTTGGATCGCCTCGCCTCGCCTTGCCTCGCCTCCTTTTGGATCGCCTCGCCTCGCCTCGCCTCATTTTGGATCGCCTCGCCTCATTTTGGATCGCCTCGCCTCGCCTCGCCTCATTTTGGATCGCCTCGCCTCGCCTCGCCTCGCCACATTTTGGATCGCCTCTCCTCGCCTCGCCTCATTTTGGATCGCCTCGCCTCGCCTCGCCTCATTTTGGATCGCCTCGCCTCGCCTCGCCTTGCCACGCCTCACCCCGCCACGCCTCGCCTCGCCTCATTTTGGATCGCCTCGCCTCGCCTCGCCTCGCCTCATTTTGAATCGCCTCGCCTCGCCTCGCCTCAGTTTGGATCGCCTCGCCTCATTTTGGATCGCCTCGCCACGCCTCGCCTCATTTTGGATCGCCTCGCCTCGCCTCTCCACGCCTCGCCTCGCCTCGCCTCATTTTGGAACGCCTCGCCTAGCCTCGCCTCATTTTGGATTGCCTCGCCTCGCCTCGCCTCATTTTGGATCGCCTCGCCTCGCCTCGCCTCATTTTGGATCGCCTCGCCTCGCCTCGCCTCCTTTTGGATCGCCTCGCCTCGCCTCGCCACGCCTCGCCTCGCCACGCCTCGCCTCGCCTCATTTTGGATCGCCTCGCCTCGCCTCTCCACGCCTCGCCTCGCCTCGCCTCATTTTGGAACGCCTCGCCTAGCCTCGCCTCATTTTGGATCGCCTCGCCTCGCCTCGCCTCATTTTGGATCGCCTCGCCTCGCCTCGCCTCCTTTTGGATCGCCTCGCCTTGCCTCGCCTCGCCTCCTTTTGGATCGCCTCGCCTCGCCTCGCCTTCTTTTGGATCGCCTCGCCTCGCCTCGCCTCGCCTCCTTTTGGATCGCCTCGCCTCGCCTCGCCTCGCCTCCTTTTGGATCGCCTCGCCTCGCCTCGCCTCATTTTGGATCGCCTCGCCTCATTTTGGATCGCATCGCCTCTCCTCGCCTCACCTCGCCTCGCCTCATTTTGGATCGCCTCGCCTCGCCTCGCCTCACCTTGGATCGTTTCGCCTCATTTTGGATCGCCTCGCCTCGCTTCATTTTGGATCGCCTCGCCTCGCCTCGCCTCGCCTCCATTTGGATTGCCTCGCCTCGCCTCGCCTCATTTTGGATCGCCTCGCCTCCTTTTGGATCGCCTCTCCTCGCCTCGCCTCCTTTTGGATCGCCTCGCCTCGCCTCGCCTCCTTTTGGATCGCCTCGCCTCGCCTCGCCTCGCCTCCATTTGGATTGCCTCGCCTCGCCTCGCCTCATTTTGGATCGCCTCGCCTCATTTTGGATCGCCTCGCCTCGCCTCGCCTCACCTCGCCTCGCCTCATGTTGGATCGCCTTGACTCGCCTCGCCTCGCCTCACCTCGCCTCGCCTCATTTTGGATCGCCTCGACTCGCCTCGACTCGCCTCGCCTCGCCTCACCTCGCCTCCCCTCATTTTGGATCGCCTCGACTCGCCTTGCCTCGCCTCACCTCGCCTCGCCTCATTTTGGATCGCCTCGACTCGCCTCGCCTCGCCTCACCTCGCCTCGCCTCATTTTGGATCGCCTCGACTCGCCTCGCCTCGCCTCATTTTGGATTGCCTCGCCTCGCCTCATTTTGGATCGCCTCGCCTCGCCTCGCCTCACCTTGGATCGTTTCGCCTCATTTTGAATCGCCTCGCTTCACCTCGCCTCATTTTGGATCGCCTCGCCTCGCCTCGCCTCCTTTTGGATCGCCTCGCCTCGCCTCACCTTGGATCGTTTCGCCTCATTTTGGATCGCCTCGCCTCGCCTCGCCTCCTTTTGGATCGCCTCGCCTCGCCTAGCCTCGCCTCGCCTCCTTTTGGATCGCCTCGCCTCGCCTTGCCTCGCCTCCATTTGGATCGCCTAGCCTCGCCTTGCCTCATTTTGGATCGCCTCGCCTCCTTTTGGATCGCCTCGCCTCGCCTCGCCTCCTTTTGGATCGCCTCG
This sequence comes from Lophura swinhoii, assembly GCA_030408155.1. Taxonomy (NCBI): domain Eukaryota; kingdom Metazoa; phylum Chordata; class Aves; order Galliformes; family Phasianidae; genus Lophura; species Lophura swinhoii. The sequence continues at coordinate 9,228,138 of CM059492.1, read as the reverse complement.
CCTCGCCTCGCCTCCTTTTGGATCGCCTCGCCTCGCCTCGCCTCGCCTCCATTTGGATTGCCTCGCCTCGCCTCGCCTCATTTTGGATCGCCTCGCCTCATTTTGGATCGCCTCGCCTCGCCTCGTCTCACCTCGCCTCGCCTCATTTTGGATCGCCTCGACTCGCCTCGCCTCGCCTCACCTCGCCTCGCCTCGCCTCACCTCGCCTCGCCTCATTTTGGATCGCCTCGACTCGCCTCGCCTCATTTTGGATCGCCTCGCCTCGCCTCGCCTCGCCTCGTTTTGGATCGCCTCGCCTCACCTCGCCTCGACTCATTTTGGATCGCCTCGCCTCATTTTGGATCGCCTCGCCTCACCTCGCCTCGCCTCGCCTCGCCCAGCCTCATTTTGGATCACCTCGCCTCGCCTTGACTCGCCTCATTTTGGATCGCCTCGCCTCGCCTCGCCTCGCCTCATTTTGGATCGCCTCGCCTCGCCTCATTTTGGATCGCCTCGCCTCGCCTCACCTCGCCTCGCCTCGCCTCGCCTAGCCTCTTTTTGGATCGCCTCGCCTCGCCTCGCCTCGCCTCATTTTGGATCGCCTCGCCTCGCCTCTCCTCGCCTCGCCTCCTTTTGGATCGCCACGCCTCACCTAGCCTCGCCTCATTTTGGATCGCCTCGCCTGATTTTGGATCGCAACGCCTCGCCTCGCCTCACCTCGCCTCGCCTCATTTTGGATAGCCGCGCCTCGCCTCGCCTCATTTTGGATTGCCTCGCATCGCCTCGCCTCGCCTCTCCACGCCTCGCCTCGCCTTGCCTCGCCTCCTTTTGGATCGCCTCACCTCGCCTCGCCTCATTTTGGATCGCCGCGCCTCGCCACGCCTCATTTTGGATTGCCTTGCATTGCCTCGCCTCGCCTCCTTTTGGATCGCCTCGCCTCGCCTTGCCTCGCCTCCTTTTGGATCGCCTCGCCTCGCCTCGCCTCATTTTGGATCGCCTCGCCTCATTTTGGATCGCCTCGCCTCGCCTCGCCTCACCTCGCCTCGCCTCATTTTGGATCGCCTCGCCTCGCCTTGCCTCACCACATTTTGGATCGCCTCGCCTCGCCTCGCCTCGCCACATTTTGGATCGCCTCTCCTCGCCTCGCCTCATTTTGGATCGCCTCGCCTCGCCTCGCCTCATTTTGGATCGCCTCGCCTCGCCTCGCCTCGCCACATTTTGGATCGCCTCTCCTCGCCTCGCCTCATTTTGGATCGCCTCGCCTCGCCTCGCCTCATTTTGGATCGCCTCGCCTCGCCTCGCCTTGCCACGCCTCACCCCGCCACGCCTCGCCTCGCCTCATTTTGGATCGCCTCGCCTCGCCTCGCCTCGCCTCATTTTGAATCGCCTCGCCTCGCCTCGCCTCAGTTTGGATCGCCTCGCCTCATTTTGGATCGCCTCGCCACGCCTCGCCTCATTTTGGATCGCCTCGCCTCGCCTCTCCACGCCTCGCCTCGCCTCGCCTCATTTTGGAACGCCTCGCCTAGCCTCGCCTCATTTTGGATTGCCTCGCCTCGCCTCGCCTCATTTTGGATCGCCTCGCCTCGCCTCGCCTCCTTTTGGATCGCCTCGCCTCGCCTCGCCACGCCTCGCCTCGCCACGCCTCGCCTCGCCTCATTTTGGATCGCCTCGCCTCGCCTCTCCACGCCTCGCCTCGCCTCGCCTCATTTTGGAACGCCTCGCCTAGCCTCGCCTCATTTTGGATCGCCTCGCCTCGCCTCGCCTCATTTTGGATCGCCTCGCCTCGCCTCGCCTCCTTTTGGATCGCCTCGCCTTGCCTCGCCTCGCCTCCTTTTGGATCGCCTCGCCTCGCCTCGCCTTCTTTTGGATCGCCTCGCCTCGCCTCGCCTCGCCTCCTTTTGGATCGCCTCGCCTCGCCTCGCCTCGCCTCCTTTTGGATCGCCTCGCCTCGCCTCGCCTCATTTTGGATCGCCTCGCCTCATTTTGGATCGCATCGCCTCTCCTCGCCTCACCTCGCCTCGCCTCATTTTGGATCGCCTCGCCTCGCCTCGCCTCACCTTGGATCGTTTCGCCTCATTTTGGATCGCCTCGCCTCGCTTCATTTTGGATCGCCTCGCCTCGCCTCGCCTCGCCTCCATTTGGATTGCCTCGCCTCGCCTCGCCTCATTTTGGATCGCCTCGCCTCCTTTTGGATCGCCTCTCCTCGCCTCGCCTCCTTTTGGATCGCCTCGCCTCGCCTCGCCTCCTTTTGGATCGCCTCGCCTCGCCTCGCCTCGCCTCCATTTGGATTGCCTCGCCTCGCCTCGCCTCATTTTGGATCGCCTCGCCTCATTTTGGATCGCCTCGCCTCGCCTCGCCTCACCTCGCCTCGCCTCATGTTGGATCGCCTTGACTCGCCTCGCCTCGCCTCACCTCGCCTCGCCTCATTTTGGATCGCCTCGACTCGCCTCGACTCGCCTCGCCTCGCCTCACCTCGCCTCCCCTCATTTTGGATCGCCTCGACTCGCCTTGCCTCGCCTCACCTCGCCTCGCCTCATTTTGGATCGCCTCGACTCGCCTCGCCTCGCCTCACCTCGCCTCGCCTCATTTTGGATCGCCTCGACTCGCCTCGCCTCGCCTCATTTTGGATTGCCTCGCCTCGCCTCATTTTGGATCGCCTCGCCTCGCCTCGCCTCACCTTGGATCGTTTCGCCTCATTTTGAATCGCCTCGCTTCACCTCGCCTCATTTTGGATCGCCTCGCCTCGCCTCGCCTCCTTTTGGATCGCCTCGCCTCGCCTCACCTTGGATCGTTTCGCCTCATTTTGGATCGCCTCGCCTCGCCTCGCCTCCTTTTGGATCGCCTCGCCTCGCCTAGCCTCGCCTCGCCTCCTTTTGGATCGCCTCGCCTCGCCTTGCCTCGCCTCCATTTGGATCGCCTAGCCTCGCCTTGCCTCATTTTGGATCGCCTCGCCTCCTTTTGGATCGCCTCGCCTCGCCTCGCCTCCTTTTGGATCGCCTCGCCTCGCCTCGCCTCCTTTTGGATCGCCTCGCCTCGCCTCGCCTCGCCTCCATTTGGATTGCCTCGCCTCGCCTCGCCTCATTTTGGATCGCCTCGCCTCATTTTGGATCGCCTCGCCTCGCCTCGTCTCACCTCGCCTCGCCTCATTTTGGATCGCCTCGACTCGCCTCGCCTCGCCTCACCTCGCCTCGCCTCGCCTCACCTCGCCTCGCCTCATTTTGGATCGCCTCGACTCGCCTCGCCTCATTTTGGATCGCCTCGCCTCGCCTCGCCTCGCCTCGTTTTGGATCGCCTCGCCTCACCTCGCCTCGACTCATTTTGGATCGCCTCGCCTCATTTTGGATCGCCTCGCCTCACCTCGCCTCGCCTCGCCTCGCCCAGCCTCATTTTGGATCACCTCGCCTCGCCTTGACTCGCCTCATTTTGGATCGCCTCGCCTCGCCTCGCCTCGCCTCATTTTGGATCGCCTCGCCTCGCCTCATTTTGGATCGCCTCGCCTCGCCTCACCTCGCCTCGCCTCGCCTCGCCTAGCCTCTTTTTGGATCGCCTCGCCTCGCCTCGCCTCGCCTCATTTTGGATCGCCTCGCCTCGCCTCTCCTCGCCTCGCCTCCTTTTGGATCGCCACGCCTCACCTAGCCTCGCCTCATTTTGGATCGCCTCGCCTGATTTTGGATCGCAACGCCTCGCCTCGCCTCACCTCGCCTCGCCTCATTTTGGATAGCCGCGCCTCGCCTCGCCTCATTTTGGATTGCCTCGCATCGCCTCGCCTCGCCTCTCCACGCCTCGCCTCGCCTTGCCTCGCCTCCTTTTGGATCGCCTCACCTCGCCTCGCCTCATTTTGGATCGCCGCGCCTCGCCACGCCTCATTTTGGATTGCCTTGCATTGCCTCGCCTCGCCTCCTTTTGGATCGCCTCGCCTCGCCTTGCCTCGCCTCCTTTTGGATCGCCTCGCCTCGCCTCGCCTCATTTTGGATCGCCTCGCCTCATTTTGGATCGCCTCGCCTCGCCTCGCCTCACCTCGCCTCGCCTCATTTTGGATCGCCTCGCCTCGCCTTGCCTCACCACATTTTGGATCGCCTCGCCTCGCCTCGCCTCGCCACATTTTGGATCGCCTCTCCTCGCCTCGCCTCATTTTGGATCGCCTCGCCTCGCCTCGCCTCATTTTGGATCGCCTCGCCTCGCCTCGCCTCGCCACATTTTGGATCGCCTCTCCTCGCCTCGCCTCATTTTGGATCGCCTCGCCTCGCCTCGCCTCATTTTGGATCGCCTCGCCTCGCCTCGCCTTGCCACGCCTCACCCCGCCACGCCTCGCCTCGCCTCATTTTGGATCGCCTCGCCTCGCCTCGCCTCGCCTCATTTTGAATCGCCTCGCCTCGCCTCGCCTCAGTTTGGATCGCCTCGCCTCATTTTGGATCGCCTCGCCACGCCTCGCCTCATTTTGGATCGCCTCGCCTCGCCTCTCCACGCCTCGCCTCGCCTCGCCTCATTTTGGAACGCCTCGCCTAGCCTCGCCTCATTTTGGATTGCCTCGCCTCGCCTCGCCTCATTTTGGATCGCCTCGCCTCGCCTCGCCTCCTTTTGGATCGCCTCGCCTCGCCTCGCCACGCCTCGCCTCGCCACGCCTCGCCTCGCCTCATTTTGGATCGCCTCGCCTCGCCTCTCCACGCCTCGCCTCGCCTCGCCTCATTTTGGAACGCCTCGCCTAGCCTCGCCTCATTTTGGATCGCCTCGCCTCGCCTCGCCTCATTTTGGATCGCCTCGCCTCGCCTCGCCTCCTTTTGGATCGCCTCGCCTTGCCTCGCCTCGCCTCCTTTTGGATCGCCTCGCCTCGCCTCGCCTTCTTTTGGATCGCCTCGCCTCGCCTCGCCTCGCCTCCTTTTGGATCGCCTCGCCTCGCCTCGCCTCGCCTCCTTTTGGATCGCCTCGCCTCGCCTCGCCTCATTTTGGATCGCCTCGCCTCATTTTGGATCGCATCGCCTCTCCTCGCCTCACCTCGCCTCGCCTCATTTTGGATCGCCTCGCATCGCCTCGCCTCACCTTGGATCGTTTCGCCTCATTTTGGATCGCCTCGCCTCGCTTCATTTTGGATCGCCTCGCCTCGCCTCGCCTCGCCTCCATTTGGATTGCCTCGCCTCGCCTCGCCTCATTTTGGATCGCCTCGCCTCCTTTTGGATCGCCTCTCCTCGCCTCGCCTCCTTTTGGATCGCCTCGCCTCGCCTCGCCTCCTTTTGGATCGCCTCGCCTCGCCTCGCCTCGCCTCCATTTGGATTGCCTCGCCTCGCCTCGCCTCATTTTGGATCGCCTCGCCTCATTTTGGATCGCCTCGCCTCGCCTCGCCTCACCTCGCCTCGCCTCATGTTGGATCGCCTTGACTCGCCTCGCCTCGCCTCACCTCGCCTCGCCTCATTTTGGATCGCCTCGACTCGCCTCGACTCGCCTCGCCTCGCCTCACCTCGCCTCCCCTCATTTTGGATCGCCTCGACTCGCCTTGCCTCGCCTCACCTCGCCTCGCCTCATTTTGGATCGCCTCGACTCGCCTCGCCTCGCCTCACCTCGCCTCGCCTCATTTTGGATCGCCTCGACTCGCCTCGCCTCGCCTCATTTTGGATTGCCTCGCCTCGCCTCATTTTGGATCGCCTCGCCTCGCCTCGCCTCACCTTGGATCGTTTCGCCTCATTTTGAATCGCCTCGCTTCACCTCGCCTCATTTTGGATCGCCTCGCCTCGCCTCGCCTCCTTTTGGATCGCCTCGCCTCGCCTCACCTTGGATCGTTTCGCCTCATTTTGGATCGCCTCGCCTCGCCTCGCCTCCTTTTGGATCGCCTCGCCTCGCCTAGCCTCGCCTCGCCTCCTTTTGGATCGCCTCGCCTCGCCTTGCCTCGCCTCCATTTGGATCGCCTAGCCTCGCCTTGCCTCATTTTGGATCGCCTCGCCTCCTTTTGGATCGCCTCGCCTCGCCTCGCCTCCTTTTGGATCGCCTCGCCTCGCCTCGCCTCCTTTTGGATCGCCTCGCCTCGCCTCGCCTCGCCTCCATTTGGATTGCCTCCCCTCGCCTCGCCTCATTTTGGATCGCCTCGCCTCATTTTGGATCGCCTCGCCTCGCCTCGTCTCACCTCGCCTCGCCTCATTTTGGATCGCCTCGACTCGCCTCGCCTCGCCTCACCTCGCCTCGCCTCGCCTCACCTCGCCTCGCCTCATTTTGGATCGCCTCGACTCGCCTCGCCTCGCCTCGCCTCATTTTGGATCGCCTCGACTCGCCTCGCCTCGCCTCACCTCGCCTCGCCTCATTTTGGATCGCCTCGACTCGCCTCGCCTCGCCTCACCTCGCCTCGCCTCATTTTGGATCGCCTCGAATCGCCTCGCCTCGCCTCATTTTGGATCGCCTCGACTCGCCTCGCCTCGCCTCATTTTGGATCGCCTCGCCTCGCCTCGCCTAGCCTCATTTTGGATCGCCTCGCCTCGCCTCATTTTGGATCGCCTCGCCTCGCCTCATTTTGGGTCGCCTCGCCTCGCCTCGCCTCACCTTGGATCGTTTCGCCTCATTTTGAATCGCCTCGCTTCACCTCGCCTCATTTTGGATCTCCTCGCCTCGCCTCATTTTGGATCGCCTCGCCTCGCCTCGCCTCATTTTGGATCGCCTCGCCTCGCCTCGCCTCGCCTCGCCTCATTTTGGATCGCCTCGCCTCACCTCACCTCGCCTCATTTTGGATCGCCTCGCCTCGCCTCGCCTCATTTTGGATCACCTCGCCTCGCCTCGCCTCGCCTCATTTTGGATCGCCTCGCCTCGCCTCATTTTGGATCGCCTCGCCTCGCCTCATTTTGGATCGCCTCGCCTCGCCTCACCTCGCCTCGCCTCGCCTCGCCTAGCCTCTTTTTGGATCGCCTCGCCTCGCCTCGCCTCGCCTCATTTTGGATCGCCTCGCCTCGCCTCTCCTCGCCTCGCCTCCTTTTGGATCGCCACGCCTCACCTCGCCTCGCCTCATTTTGGATCGCCTCGCCTGATTTTGGATCGCAACGCCTCGCCTCGCCTCACCTCGCCTCGCCTCATTTTGGATCGCCGCGCCTCGCCTCGCCTCATTTTGGATTGCCTCGCATCGCCTCGCCTCGCCTCCTTTTGGATCGCCTCGCCTCGCCTTGCATCGCCTCCTTTTGGATCGCCTCGCCTCGCCTCGCCTCATTTTGGATCGCCTCGCCTCATTTTGGATTGCCTCGCCTCGCCTCGCCTCACCTCGCCTCGCCTCATTTTGGATCGCCTCGCCTCGCCTTGCCTCACCACATTTTGGATCGCCTCGCCTCGCCTCGCCTTGCCACAATTTGGATCGCCTCTCCTCGCCTCGCCTCATTTTGGATCGCCTCGCCTAGCCTCGCCTCATTTTGGATCGCCTCGCCTCGCCTCGCCTTGCCACGCCTCACCCCGCCACGCCTCGCCTCGCCTCATTTTGGATCGCCTCGCCTCGCCTCGCCTCGCCTCATTTTGAATCGCCTCGCCTCGCCTCGCCTCAGTTTGGATCGCCTCGCCTCATTTTGGATCGCATCGCCTCGCCTCGCCTCACCTCGCCTCGCCTCATTTTGGATCGCCGTGCCTCGCCGCATTTTGGATCGCCTCGCCTCGTTTTGGATCGCCTCGCCTCATTTTGGATCGCCTCGCCTCATTTTGGATCGCCTCGCCTCATTTTGATCGCATCGCCTCGCCTCGCCTCACCTCGCCTCGCCTCCTTTTGGATCGCCTCGCCTCGCCTTGCCTCGCCTCCTTTTGGATCGCCTCGCCTCGCCTCGCCTCATTTTGGATCGCCCTCGCCTCATTTTGGATCGCCTCGCCTCGCCTCACCTCGCCTCGCCTCATTTTGGATCGCCTCGCCTCGCTCGCCTCATTTTGATCGCCTCACCTCGCCTCGCCTCATTTTGGATCGCCTCGCCTCGCCTCGCCTCATTTTGGATCGCATCGCCTCGCCTCGCCTCACCTCATTTTGGATCGCCTCGCCTCACCTCGCCTCGCCTCGCCTCGCCTAACCTCATTTTGGATCGCCTCGCCTCGCCTCGCCTCGCCTCATTTTGGATCGCCTCGCCTCGCCTCGCCTCATTTTGGAACGCCTCGCCTAGCCTCGCTCATTTTGGATCGCCTCGCCTCGCCTCGCCTCCTTTTGGATCGGCCTCGCCTCGCCTCGCCTCGCCTCCTTTTGGATCGCCTCGCCTCGCCTCGCCTCGCCTCCTTTTGGATCGCCTCGCCTCGCCTCGCCTCGCCTCCTTTTGGATCGCCTCGCCTCGCCTCGCCTCACCTCGCCTCGCCTCATTTTGGATCGCCTCGACTCGCCTCGCCTCGCCTCACCTCGCCTCGCCTCGCCTCACCTCGCCTCGCCTCATTTTGGATGCCTCGCCTCGCCCGCCTCGCCTCGCCTCATTTTGGATCGCCTCGACTCGCCTCGCCTGCCTCACCTCGCCTCGCCTCATTTTGGATCGCCTCGACTCGCCTCGCCTCGCCTCACCTCGCCTCGCCTCATTTTTGGATCGCCCTCGAATCGCCTCGCCTCGCCTCATTTTGGATCGCCTCGACTCGCCTCGCCTCGCCTCATTTTGGATCGCCTCGCCTCGCCTCATTTTGGATCGCCTCGCCTCGCCTCATTTTGGGTCGCCTCGCCTCGCCTCGCCTCACCTTGGATCGTTTCGCCTCATTTTGAATCGCCTCGCTTCGCCTCGCCTCATTTTGGATCGCCTCGCCTCGCCTCATTTGGGATCGCCTCGCCTCGCCTCGCCTCATTTTGGATCGCCTCGCCTCGCCTCGCCTCGCCTCATTTTGGATCGCCTCGCCTCACCTCACCTCGCCTCATTTTGGATCGCCTCGCCTCGCCTCGCCTCATTTTGGATCACCTCGCCTCGCCTCGCCTCGCCTCATTTTGGATCGCCTCGCCTCGCCTCATTTTGGATCGCCTCGCCTCGCCTCGCCTCATTTTGGAACGCCTCGCCTAGCCTCGCCTCATTTTGGATCGCCTCACCTCGCCTCGCCTCCTTTTGGATCGCCTCGCCTCGCCTCGCCTCGCCTCCTTTTGGATCGCCTCGCCTCGCCTCGCCTCGCCTCCTTTTGGATCGCTCGCCTCGCCTCGCCTCGCCTCCTTTTGGATCGCCTCGCCTCGCCTCGCCTCACCTCGCCTCGCCTCATTTTGGATCGCCTCGACTCGCCTCGCCTCGCCTCACCTCGCCTCGCCTCGCCTCACCTCGCCTCGCCTCATTTTGGATCGCCTCGCCTCGCCTCGCCTCGCCTCGCCTCATTTTGGATCGCCTCGACTCGCCTCGCCTCGCCTCACCTCGCCTCGCCTCATTTTGGATCGCCTCGACTCGCCTCGCCTCGCCTCACCTCGCCTCGCCTCATTTTGGATCGCCTCGAATCGCCTCGCCTCGCCTCATTTGGATCGCCTCGACTCGCCTTGCCTCACCTCATTTTGGATCGCCTCGCCTCACCTCGCCTCGCCTCGCCTCGCTCTACCTCATTTTGGATCGCCTCGCCTCGCCCTCGCCTCGCCTCATTTTGGATCGCCTCGCCTCGCCTCGCCTCATTTTGGAACGCCTCGCCTAGCCTCGCCTCATTTTGGATCGCCTCGCCTCGCCTCGCCTCCTTTTGGATCGCCTCGCCTCGCCTCGCCTCGCCTCCTTTTGGATCGCCTCGCCTCGCCTCGCCTCGCCTCCTTTTGGATCGCCTCGCCTCGCCTCGCCTCGCCTCCTTTTGGATCGCCTCGCCTCGCCTCGCCTCACCTCGCCTCGCCTCATTTTGGATCGCCTCGACTCGCCTCGCCTCGCCTCACCTCGCCTCGCCTCGCCTCACCTCGCCTGCCCTCATTTTGGATCGCCTCGCCTCGCCTCGCCTCGCCTCGCCTCATTTTGGATCGCCTCGACTCGCCTCGCCTCGCCTCACCTCGCCTCGCCTCATTTTGGATCGCCTCGACTCGCCTCGCCTCGCCTCACCTCGCCTCGCCTCATTTTGGATCGCCTCGAATCGCCTCGCCTCGCCTCATTTTGGATCGCCTCGACTCGCCTCGCCTCGCCTCATTTTGGATCGCCTCGCCTCGCCTCATTTTGGATCGCCCGCCTCGCCTCATTTGGGTCGCCTCGCCTCGCCTCGCCTCACCTTGGATCGTTTCGCCTCATTTTGAATCGCCTCGCTTCGCCTCGCCTCATTTTGGATCGCCTCGCCTCGCCTCATTTTGGATCGCCTCGCCTCGCCTCGCCTCATTTTGGATCGCCTCGCCTCGCCTCGCCTCGCCTCATTTTGGATCGCCTCGCCTCACCTCACTCGCCTCATTTTGGATCGCCTCGCCTCGCCTCGCCTCATTTTGGATCACCTCGCCTCGCCTCGCCTCGCCTCATTTTGGATCGCCTCGCCTCGCCTCATTTTGGATCGCCTCGCCTCGCCTCGCCTCATTTTGGAACGCCTCGCCTAGCCTCGCCCCTATTTGGATCGCCTCGCCTCGCTCGCCTCCTTTTGGATCGCCTCGCCTCGCCTCGCCTCGCCTCCTTTTGGATCGCCTCGCCTCGCCTCGCCTCGCCTCCTTTTGGATCGCCTCGCCTCGCCTCGCCTCGCCTCCTTTTGATCGCCTCGCCTCGCCTCGCCTCACCTCGCCTCGCCTCATTTTGGATCGCCTCGACTCGCCTCGCCTCGCCTCACCTCGCCTCGCCTCGCCTCACCTCGCCTCGCCTCATTTTGGATCGCCTCGCCTCGCCTCGCCTCGCCTCGCCTCATTTTGGATCGCCTCGACTCGCCTCGCCTCGCCTCACCTCGCCTCGCCTCATTTTGGATCGCCTCGACTCGCCTCGCCTCGCCTCACCTCGCCTCCGCCTCCTCTTTGGATCGCCTCGAATCGCCTCGCCTCGCCTCATTTTGGATCGCCTCGACTCGCCTCGCCTCGCCTCATTTTGGATCGCCTCGCCTCGCTCATTTTGGATCGCCTCGCCTCGCCTCATTTTGGGTCGCCTCCTCGCCTCGCCTCACCTTGGATCGTTTCGCCTCATTTTGAATCGCCTCGCTTCGCCTCGCCTCATTTTGGATCCGCCTCGCCTCGCCTCATTTTGGATCGCCTCGCCTCGCCTCGCCTCATTTTGGATCGCCTCGCCTCGCCTCGCCTCGCCTCATTTTGGATCGCCTCGCCTCACCTCCACCTCGCCTCATTTTGGATCGCCTCGCCTCGCCTCGCCTCATTTTGGATCACCTCGCTCGCCTCGCCTCGCCTCATTTTGGATCGCCTCGCCTCGCCTCATTTTGGATCGCCTCGCCTCGCCTCACCTCGCCTCGCCTCGCCTCGCCTAGCTCTTTTTGGATCGCCTCGCCCTCGCCTCGCCTCGCCTCATTTTGGATCGCCTCGCCTCGCCTCTCCTCGCCTCGCCTCCTTTTGGATCGCCACGCCTCACCTCGCCTCGCCTCATTTTGGATCGCCTCGCCCTGATTTTGGATCGCACGCCTCGCTCGCCTCACCTCGCCTCGCCTCATTTTGGATCGCCAGCGCCTCGCCTCGCCTCATTTTGGATTGCCTCGCATCGCCTCGCCTCGCCTCCTTTTGGATCGCCTCGCCTCAGCCTTGCATCGCCTCCTTTTGGATCGCCTCGCCTCGCCTCGCCTCATTTTGGATCGCCTCGCCTCATTTTGGATTGCCTCGCCTCGCCTCGCCTCACCTCGCCTCGCCTCATTTTGGATCGCCTCGCCTCGCCTTGCCTCACCACATTTTTGATCGCCTCGCCTCGCCTCGCCTTGCCACATTTGGATCGCCTCTCCTCGCCTCGCCTCATTTTGGATCGCCTCGCCTAGCCTCGCCTCATTTTGGATCGCCTCGCCTCGCCTCGCCTTGCCACGCCTCACCCCGCCACGCTCGCCTCGCCTCATTTTGGATCGCCTCGCCTCGCCTCGCCTCGCCTCATTTTGAATCGCCTCGCCTCGCCTCGCCTCAGTTTGGATCGCCTCGCCTCATTTTGGATCGCATCGCCTCGCCTCGCCTCACTCGCCTCGCCTCATTTTGGATCGCCGTGCCTCGCCGCATTTTGGATCGCCTCGCCTCGTTTTGGATCGCCTCGCCTCATTTTGGATCGCCTCGCCTCATTTTGGATCGCCTCGCCTCATTTTGGATCGCATCGCCTCGCCTCGCCTCACCTCGCCTCGCCTCCTTTTGGATCGCCTCGCCTCGCCTTGCCTCGCCTCCTTTTGGATCGCCTCGCCTCGCCTCGCCTCATTTTGGATCGCCTCGCCTCCTCGCCTCGCCTCACCTCGCCTCGCCTCATTTTGGATCGCCTCGCCTCGCCTCGCCTCATTTTGGATCGCCTCACCTCGCCTCGCCTCATTTTGGATCGCCTCGCCTCGCCTCGCCTCATTTTGGATCGCATCGCCTCGCCTCGCCTCACCTCATTTTGGATCGCCTCGCCTCACCTCGCCTCGCCTCGCCTCGCCTAACCTCATTTTGGATCGCCTCGCCTCGCCTCGCCTCGCCTCATTTTGGATCGCCTCGCCTCGCCTCGCCTCCTTTTGGATCGCCTCGCCTCGCCTCGCCTCGCCTCCTTTTGGATCGCCTCGCCTCGCCTCGCCTCCTTTTGGATCGCCTCGCCTCGCCTCGCCTCGCCTCCTTTTGGATCGCCTCGCCTCGCCTCGCCTCGCCTCCTTTTGGATCGCCTCGCCTCGCCTCGCCTCGCCTCCTTTTGGATCGCCTCGCCTAATTTTGGATCGCAACGCCTCTCCTCGCCTCGCCTCGCCGCGCCTCATTTTGGATCGCCTCGCCTCACCTCGCCTCGCCTCGCCTCGCCTAGCCTCATTTTGGATCGCCTTGCCTCTCCTCGCCTCGCCTAGCCTCATTTTGGATCACCTCGCCTCGCCTCGCCTCGCCTCATTTTGGATCGCCTCGACTCGCCTTGCCTCGCCTCATTTTGGATCGCCTCCCCTCGCCTCGCCTCATTTTGGATCGCCTCGCCTCGCCTCGCCTCACCTTGGATCGTTTCGCCTCATTTTGAATCGCCTCGCTTCGCCTCGCCTCATTTTGTATCGCCTCGCTTCGCCTCGCCTCATTTTGTATCGCCTCGCCTCGCCTCGCCTCATTTTGTATCGCCTCGCCTCGTCTCGCCTCATTTTGAATCGCCTCGCCTCGCCTCATTTTGGTTCGCCTCACCTCAGATCGCCTTGCCTCATTTTGGATCGCCTCGCCTCGCCTCGCCTCATTTTGAATCGCCTCGCCTCGCCTCATTTTGGTTCGCCTCACCTCAGATCGCCTTGCCTCATTTTGGATCGCCTCGCCTCGCCTCTCCACGCCTCGCCTCGCCTCATTTTGGATCGCCTCGCCTCGCCTCGCCACGCCTCGCCTCGCCTCATTTTGGTTCGCCTCACCTCAGATCGCCTTGCCTCATTTTGGATCGCCTCGCCTCGCCTCGCCTCATTTTGAATCGCCTCGCCTCGCCTCATTTTGGTTCGCCTCACCTCAGATCGCCTTGCCTCATTTTGGATCGCCTCGCCTCGCCTCTCCACGCCTCGCCTTGCCTCATTTTGGATCGCCACGCCTCGCCTCGCCACGCCTCGCCTCGCCTCATTTTGGATCGCCTCGCCTCGCCTCTCCACGCCTCGCCTCGCCTCGCCTCATTTTGGAACGCCTCGCCTAGCCTCGCCTCATTTTGGATCGCCTCGCCTCGCCTCGCCTCATTTTGGATCGCCTCGCCTCGCCTCGCCTCCTTTTGGATCGCCTCGCCTTGCCTCGCCTCGCCTCCTTTTGGAACGCCTCGCCTCGCCTCGCCTCGCCTCCTTTTGGATCGCCTCGCCTCGCCTCGCCTCGCCTCCTTTTGGATCGCCTCGCCTCGCCTCGCCTCATTTTGGATCGCCTCGCCTAATTTTGGATCGCAACGCCTCTCCTCGCCTCACCTCGCCTCGCCTCATTTTGGATCGCCTCGCCTCGCCTCGCCTCACCTTGGATCATTTCGCCTCATTTTGGATCGCCTCGCCTCGCCTCATTTTGGATCGCCTCGCCTCGCCTCGCCTAGCCTCATTTTGGATCGCCTCGCCTCGCCTCGCCTCATTTTGGATCGCCTCGCCTCACCTCGCCTCGCCTCGCCTCGCCTCGCCTCATTTTGGATCGCCTCGCCTCGCCTTGCCTCGCCTCATTTTGGATCGCCTCGCCTCGCCGCGCCTCATTTTGGATCGCCTCGCCTCACCTCGCCTCGCCTCGCCTCGCCTCGCCTCATTTTGGATCGCCTCGCCTCTCCTCACCTCGCCTAGCCTCATTTTGGATCACCTCGCCTCGCCTCGCCTCGCCTCATTTTGGATCGCCTCGACTCGCCTTGCCTCGCCTCATTTTGGATCGCCTCGCCTCGCCTCGCCTCATTTTGGATCGCCTCGCCTCGCCTCGCCTCACCTTGGATCGTTTCGCCTCATTTTGAATCGCCTCGCTTTGCCTCGCCTCATTTTGTATCGCCTCGCCTCGCCTCGCCTCATTTTGGATCGCCTCGCCTCGCCTCATTTTGGTTCGCCTCACCTCAGATCGCCTTGCCTCATTTTGGATCGCCTCGCCTCGCCTCGCCTCATTTTGGATCGCCTCGCCTCGCCTCATTTTGGTTCGCCTCACCTCAGATCGCCTTGCCTCATTTTGGATCGCCTCGCCTCGCCTCGCCTCATTTTGGATCGCCTCGCCTCACCTCGCCTCGCCTCGCCTCGCCTAGCCTCATTTTGGGTCGCCTCGCCTCGCCTTGCCACACCTCATTTTGGATCGCCTCGCCTCGCCTCGCCTCGCCTCGCCTCATTTTGGATCGCCTCGCCTCACCTCGCCTCGCCTAGCCTCATTTTGGATCGCCTCGCCTCGCGTCATTTTGGATCGCCTCGCCTCCTTTTGGTTCGCCTCGCTTCGCCTCGCCTCATTTTGTATCGCCTCACCTCGCCTCGCCTCATTTTGGTTCGCCTCGCCTCGCCTCGCCTCATTTTGGATTGCCTCGCCTCACCTCTCCTCACCTCACATCGCCTAGCCTCATTTTGGATCGCCTCGCCTCGCCTTGCCTCGCCTCATTTTGGATCGCCTCGCCTCACCTCGCCTCGCCTCTCCTAGCCTCATTTTGAATCGCCTCGCCTCGCCTTGCCTCGCCTCATTTTGGATCGCCTCGCCTCACCTCGCCTCGCCTCTCCTAGCCTCATTTTGAATCGCCTCGCCTCGCCTTGCCTCGCCTCATTTTGGATCGCCTCGCCTCACCTCGCCTCGCCTCATTTTGGATCGCCTCGCCTCGCCTCGCCTCCTTTTGGATCGCCTCGCCTCGCCTCGCCTCGCCTCCATTTGGATTGCCTCGCCTCGCCTCGCCTCATTTTGGATCGCCTCGCCTCATTTTGGATCGCCTCGCCTCGCCTGGCCTCGCCTCATTTTCGATCGCCTCGCCTCGCCTCGCCACACCTCGCCTCGTCACGCCTTGCCTCGCCTCATTTTGGATGGCCTCGCCTCGCCACGCCTCGCCTCGCCACGCCTCGCCTCGCCTCGCCTCATTTTGGATCGCCTCGCCTCGTTTTGCCTCGCCTCATTTTGGATCGCCTCGCCTCGCCTCGCCACGCCTCGCCTCGCCACGCCTCGCCTCGCCTCGCCTCATTTTGGATCGCCTCGCCTCGCCTCGCCTCGCCTCATTTTGAATCGCCTCGCCTCGCCTCGCCTCAGTTTGGATCGCCTCGCCTCATTTTGGATCGCATCGCCTCGCCTCGCCTCACCTCGCCTCGCCTCATTTTGGATCGCCGTGCCTCGCCGCATTTTGGATCGCCTCGCCTCGTTTTGGATCGCCTCGCCTCATTTTGGATCGCCTCGCCTCATTTTGGATCGCCTCGCCTCATTTTGGATCGCATCGCCTCGCCTCGCCTCACCTCGCCTCGCCTCCTTTTGGATCGCCTCGCCTCGCCTTGCCTCGCCTCCTTTTGGATCGCCTCGCCTCGCCTCGCCTCATTTTGGATCGCCTCGCCTCATTTTGGATCGCCTCGCCTCGCCTCACCTCGCCTCGCCTCATTTTGGATCGCCTCGCCTCGCCTCGCCTCATTTTGGATCGCCTCACCTCGCCTCGCCTCATTTTGGATCGCCTCGCCTCGCCTCGCCTCATTTTGGATCGCATCGCCTCGCCTCGCCTCACCTCATTTTGGATCGCCTCGCCTCACCTCGCCTCGCCTCGCCTCGCCTAACCTCATTTTGGATCGCCTCGCCTCGCCTCGCCTCGCCTCATTTTGGATCGCCTCGCCTCGCCTCGCCTCATTTTGGAACGCCTCGCCTAGCCTCGCCTCATTTTGGATCGCCTCGCCTCGCCTCGCCTCCTTTTGGATCGCCTCGCCTCGCCTCGCCTCGCCTCCTTTTGGATCGCCTCGCCTCGCCTCGCCTCGCCTCCTTTTGGATCGCCTCGCCTCGCCTCGCCTCGCCTCCTTTTGGATCGCCTCGCCTCGCCTCGCCTCACCTCGCCTCGCCTCATTTTGGATCGCCTCGACTCGCCTCGCCTCGCCTCACCTCGCCTCGCCTCGCCTCACCTCGCCTCGCCTCATTTTGGATCGCCTCGCCTCGCCTCGCCTCGCCTCGCCTCATTTTGGATCGCCTCGACTCGCCTCGCCTCGCCTCACCTCGCCTCGCCTCATTTTGGATCGCCTCGACTCGCCTCGCCTCGCCTCACCTCGCCTCGCCTCATTTTGGATCGCCTCGAATCGCCTCGCCTCGCCTCATTTTGGATCGCCTCGACTCGCCTCGCCTCGCCTCATTTTGGATCGCCTCGCCTCGCCTCATTTTGGATCGCCTCGCCTCGCCTCATTTTGGGTCGCCTCGCCTCGCCTCGCCTCACCTTGGATCGTTTCGCCTCATTTTGAATCGCCTCGCTTCGCCTCGCCTCATTTTGGATCGCCTCGCCTCGCCTCATTTTGGATCGCCTCGCCTCGCCTCGCCTCATTTTGGATCGCCTCGCCTCACCTCACCTCGCCTCATTTTGGATCGCCTCGCCTCGCCTCGCCTCATTTTGGATCACCTCGCCTCGCCTCGCCTCGCCTCATTTTGGATCGCCTCGCCTCGCCTCATTTTGGATCGCCTCGCCTCGCCTCATTTTGGATCGCCTCGCCTCGCCTCACCTCGCCTCGCCTCGCCTCGCCTAGCCTCTTTTTGGATCGCCTCGCCTCGCCTCGCCTCGCCTCATTTTGGATCGCCTCGCATCGCCTCTCCTCGCCTCGCCTCCTTTTGGATCGCCACGCCTCACCTCGCCTCGCCTCATTTTGGATCGCCTCGCCTGATTTTGGATCGCAACGCCTCGCCTCGCCTCACCTCGCCTCGCCTCATTTTGGATCGCCGCGCCTCGCCTCGCCTCATTTTGGATTGCCTCGCATCGCCTCGCCTCGCCTCCTTTTGGATCGCCTCGCCTCGCCTTGCATCGCCTCCTTTTGGATCGCCTCGCCTCGCCTCGCCTCATTTTGGATCGCCTCGCCTCATTTTGGATTGCCTCGCCTCGCCTCGCCTCACCTCGCCTCGCCTCATTTTGGATCGCCTCGCCTCGCCTTGCCTCACCACATTTTGGATCGCCTCGCCTCGCCTCGCCTTGCCACAATTTGGATCGCCTCTCCTCGCCTCGCCTCATTTTGGATCGCCTCGCCTAGCCTCGCCTCATTTTGGATCGCCTCGCCTCGCCTCGCCTTGCCACGCCTCACCCCGCCACGCCTCGCCTCGCCTCATTTTGGATCGCCTCGCCTCGCCTCGCCTCGCCTCATTTTGAATCGCCTCGCCTCGCCTCGCCTCAGTTTGGATCGCCTCGCCTCATTTTGGATCGCATCGCCTCGCCTCGCCTCACCTCGCCTCGCCTCATTTTGGATCGCCGTGCCTCGCCGCATTTTGGATCGCCTCGCCTCGTTTTGGATCGCCTCGCCTCATTTTGGATCGCCTCGCCTCATTTTGGATCGCCTCGCCTCATTTTGGATCGCATCGCCTCGCCTCGCCTCACCTCGCCTCGCCTCCTTTTGGATCGCCTCGCCTCGCCTTGCCTCGCCTCCTTTTGGATCGCCTCGCCTCGCCTCGCCTCATTTTGGATCGCCTCGCCTCATTTTGGATCGCCTCGCCTCGCCTCACCTCGCCTCGCCTCATTTTGGATCGCCTCGCCTCGCCTCGCCTCATTTTGGATCGCCTCACCTCGCCTCGCCTCATTTTGGATCGCCTCGCCTCGCCTCGCCTCATTTTGGATCGCATCGCCTCGCCTCGCCTCACCTCATTTTGGATCGCCTCGCCTCACCTCGCCTCGCCTCGCCTCGCCTAACCTCATTTTGGATCGCCTCGCCTCGCCTCGCCTCGCCTCATTTTGGATCGCCTCGCCTCGCCTCGCCTCCTTTTGGATCGCCTCGCCTCGCCTCGCCTCGCCTCCTTTTGGATCGCCTCGCCTCGCCTCGCCTCCTTTTGGATCGCCTCGCCTCGCCTCGCCTCGCCTCCTTTTGGATCGCCTCGCCTCGCCTCGCCTCGCCTCCTTTTGGATCGCCTCGCCTCGCCTCGCCTCGCCTCCTTTTGGATCGCCTCGCCTAATTTTGGATCGCAACGCCTCTCCTCGCCTCGCCTCGCCGCGCCTCATTTTGGATCGCCTCGCCTCACCTCGCCTCGCCTCGCCTCGCCTAGCCTCATTTTGGATCGCCTTGCCTCTCCTCGCCTCGCCTAGCCTCATTTTGGATCACCTCGCCTCGCCTCGCCTCGCCTCATTTTGGATCGCCTCGACTCGCCTTGCCTCGCCTCATTTTGGATCGCCTCCCCTCGCCTCGCCTCATTTTGGATCGCCTCGCCTCGCCTCGCCTCACCTTGGATCGTTTCGCCTCATTTTGAATCGCCTCGCTTCGCCTCGCCTCATTTTGTATCGCCTCGCTTCGCCTCGCCTCATTTTGTATCGCCTCGCCTCGCCTCGCCTCATTTTGTATCGCCTCGCCTCGCCTCGCCTCATTTTGAATCGCCTCGCCTCGCCTCATTTTGGTTCGCCTCACCTCAGATCGCCTTGCCTCATTTTGGATCGCCTCGCCTCGCCTCGCCTCATTTTGAATCGCCTCGCCTCGCCTCATTTTGGTTCGCCTCACCTCAGATCGCCTTGCCTCATTTTGGATCGCCTCGCCTCATTTTGGATTGCCTCGCCTCGCCTCGCCTCACCTCGCCTCGCCTCATTTTGGATCGCCTCGCCTCGCCTTGCCTCACCACATTTTGGATCGCCTCGCCTCGCCTCGCCTTGCCACAATTTGGATCGCCTCTCCTCGCCTCGCCTCATTTTGGATCGCCTCGCCTAGCCTCGCCTCATTTTGGATCGCCTCGCCTCGCCTCGCCTTGCCACGCCTCACCCCGCCACGCCTCGCCTCGCCTCATTTTGGATCGCCTCGCCTCGCCTCGCCTCGCCTCATTTTGAATCGCCTCGCCTCGCCTCGCCTCAGTTTGGATCGCCTCGCCTCATTTTGGATCGCATCGCCTCGCCTCGCCTCACCTCGCCTCGCCTCATTTTGGATCGCCGTGCCTCGCCGCATTTTGGATCGCCTCGCCTCGTTTTGGATCGCCTCGCCTCATTTTGGATCGCCTCGCCTCATTTTGGATCGCCTCGCCTCATTTTGGATCGCATCGCCTCGCCTCGCCTCACCTCGCCTCGCCTCCTTTTGGATCGCCTCGCCTCGCCTTGCCTCGCCTCCTTTTGGATCGCCTCGCCTCGCCTCGCCTCATTTTGGATCGCCTCGCCTCATTTTGGATCGCCTCGCCTCGCCTCACCTCGCCTCGCCTCATTTTGGATCGCCTCGCCTCGCCTCGCCTCATTTTGGATCGCCTCACCTCGCCTCGCCTCATTTTGGATCGCCTCGCCTCGCCTCGCCTCATTTTGGATCGCATCGCCTCGCCTCGCCTCACCTCATTTTGGATCGCCTCGCCTCACCTCGCCTCGCCTCGCCTCGCCTAACCTCATTTTGGATCGCCTCGCCTCGCCTCGCCTCGCCTCATTTTGGATCGCCTCGCCTCGCCTCGCCTCCTTTTGGATCGCCTCGCCTCGCCTCGCCTCGCCTCCTTTTGGATCGCCTCGCCTCGCCTCGCCTCCTTTTGGATCGCCTCGCCTCGCCTCGCCTCGCCTCCTTTTGGATCGCCTCGCCTCGCCTCGCCTCGCCTCCTTTTGGATCGCCTCGCCTCGCCTCGCCTCGCCTCCTTTTGGATCGCCTCGCCTAATTTTGGATCGCAACGCCTCTCCTCGCCTCGCCTCGCCGCGCCTCATTTTGGATCGCCTCGCCTCATTTTGGATCGCCTCGCCTCATTTTGGATCGCCTCGCCTCATTTTGGATCGCATCGCCTCGCCTCGCCTCACCTCGCCTCGCCTCCTTTTGGATCGCCTCGCCTCGCCTTGCCTCGCCTCCTTTTGGATCGCCTCACCTCGCCTCGCCTCATTTTGGATCGCCTCGCCTCATTTTGGATCGCCTCGCCTCGCCTCACCTCGCCTCGCCTCATTTTGGATCGCCTCGCCTCGCCTCGCCTCATTTTGGATCGCCTCACCTCGCCTCGCCTCATTTTGGATCGCCTCGCCTCGCCTCGCCTCATTTTGGATCGCATCGCCTCGCCTCGCCTCACCTCATTTTGGATCGCCTCGCCTCACCTCGCCTCGCCTCGCCTCGCCTAACCTCATTTTGGATCGCCTCGCCTCGCCTCGCCTCGCCTCATTTTGGATCGCCTCGCCTCGCCTCGCCTCCTTTTGGATCGCCTCGCCTCGCCTCGCCTCGCCTCCTTTTGGATCGCCTCGCCTCGCCTCGCCTCCTTTTGGATCGCCTCGCCTCGCCTCGCCTCGCCTCCTTTTGGATCGCCTCGCCTCGCCTCGCCTCGCCTCCTTTTGGATCGCCTCGCCTCGCCTCGCCTCGCCTCCTTTTGGATCGCCTCGCCTAATTTTGGATCGCAACGCCTCTCCTCGCCTCGCCTCGCCGCGCCTCATTTTGGATCGCCTCGCCTCACCTCGCCTCGCCTCGCCTCGCCTAGCCTCATTTTGGATCGCCTTGCCTCTCCTCGCCTCGCCTAGCCTCATTTTGGATCACCTCGCCTCGCCTCGCCTCGCCTCATTTTGGATCGCCTCGACTCGCCTTGCCTCGCCTCATTTTGGATCGCCTCCCCTCGCCTCGCCTCATTTTGGATCGCCTCGCCTCGCCTCGCCTCACCTTGGATCGTTTCGCCTCATTTTGAATCGCCTCGCTTCGCCTCGCCTCATTTTGTATCGCCTCGCTTCGCCTCGCCTCATTTTGTATCGCCTCGCCTCGCCTCGCCTCATTTTGTATCGCCTCGCCTCGCCTCGCCTCATTTTGAATCGCCTCGCCTCGCCTCATTTTGGTTCGCCTCACCTCAGATCGCCTTGCCTCATTTTGGATCGCCTCGCCTCGCCTCGCCTCATTTTGAATCGCCTCGCCTCGCCTCATTTTGGTTCGCCTCACCTCAGATCGCCTTGCCTCATTTTGGATCGCCTCACCTCGCCTCTCCACGCCTCGCCTCGCCTCATTTTGGATCGCCTCGCCTCGCCTCGCCACGCCTCGCCTCGCCTCATTTTGGTTCGCCTCACCTCAGATCGCCTTGCCTCATTTTGGATCGCCTCGCCTCGCCTCGCCTCATTTTGAATCGCCTCGCCTCGCCTCATTTTGGTTCGCCTCACCTCAGATCGCCTTGCCTCATTTTGGATCGCCTCGCCTCGCCTCTCCACGCCTCGCCTTGCCTCATTTTGGATCGCCACGCCTCGCCTCGCCACGCCTCGCCTCGCCTCATTTTGGATCGCCTCGCCTCGCCTCTCCACGCCTCGCCTCGCCTCGCCTCATTTTGGAACGCCTCGCCTAGCCTCGCCTCATTTTGGATCGCCTCGCCTCGCCTCGCCTCATTTTGGATCGCCTCGCCTCGCCTCGCCTCCTTTTGGATCGCCTCGCCTTGCCTCGCCTCGCCTCCTTTTGGAACGCCTCGCCTCGCCTCGCCTCGCCTCCTTTTGGATCGCCTCGCCTCGCCTCGCCTCGCCTCCTTTTGGATCGCCTCGCCTCGCCTCGCCTCGCCTCCTTTTGGATCGCCTCGCCTCGCCTCGCCTCATTTTGGATCGCCTCGCCTAATTTTGGATCGCAACGCCTCTCCTCGCCTCACCTCGCCTCGCCTCATTTTGGATCGCCTCGCCTCGCCTCGCCTCACCTTGGATCATTTCGCCTCATTTTGGATCGCCTCGCCTCGCCTCATTTTGGATCGCCTCGCCTCGCCTCGCCTAGCCTCATTTTGGATCGCCTCGCCTCGCCTCGCCTCATTTTGGATCGCCTCGCCTCACCTCGCCTCGCCTCGCCTCGCCTCGCCTCATTTTGGATCGCCTCGCCTCGCCTTGCCTCGCCTCATTTTGGATCGCCTCGCCTCGCCGCGCCTCATTTTGGATCGCCTCGCCTCACCTCGCCTCGCCTCGCCTCGCCTCGCCTCATTTTGGATCGCCTCGCCTCTCCTCACCTCGCCTAGCCTCATTTTGGATCACCTTGCCTCGCCTCGCCTCGCCTCATTTTGGATCGCCTCGACTCGCCTTGCCTCGCCTCATTTTGGATCGCCTCGCCTCGCCTCGCCTCATTTTGGATCGCCTCGCCTCGCCTCGCCTCACCTTGGATCGTTTCGCCTCATTTTGAATCGCCTCGCTTCGCCTCGCCTCATTTTGTATCGCCTCGCCTCGCCTCGCCTCATTTTGGATCGCCTCGCCTCGCCTCATTTTGGTTCGCCTCACCTCAGATCGCCTTGCCTCATTTTGGATCGCCTCGCCTCGCCTCGCCTCATTTTGGATCGCCTCGCCTCGCCTCATTTTGGTTCGCCTCACCTCAGATCGCCTTGCCTCATTTTGGATCGCCTCGCCTCGCCTCGCCTCATTTTGGATCGCCTCGCCTCACCTCGCCTCGCCTCGCCTCGCCTAGCCTCATTTTGGGTCGCCTCGCCTCGCCTTGCCACACCTCATTTTGGATCGCCTCGCCTCGCCTCGCCTCGCCTCGCCTCATTTTGGATCGCCTCGCCTCACCTCGCCTCGCCTAGCCTCATTTTGGATCGCCTCGCCTCGCGTCATTTTGGATCGCCTCGCCTCCTTTTGGTTCGCCTCGCTTCGCCTCGCCTCATTTTGTATCGCCTCACCTCGCCTCGCCTCATTTTGGTTCGCCTCGCCTCGCCTCGCCTCATTTTGGATTGCCTCGCCTCACCTCTCCTCACCTCACATCGCCTAGCCTCATTTTGGATCGCCTCGCCTCGCCTTGCCTCGCCTCATTTTGGATCGCCTCGCCTCACCTCGCCTCGCCTCTCCTAGCCTCATTTTGAATCGCCTCGCCTCGCCTTGCCTCGCCTCATTTTGGACCGCCTCGCCTCACCTCGCCTCGCCTCTCCTAGCCTCATTTTGAATCGCCTCGCCTCGCCTTGCCTCGCCTCATTTTGGATCGCCTCGCCTCACCTCGCCTCGCCTCATTTTGGATCGCCTCGCCTCGCCTCGCCTCCTTTTGGATCGCCTCGCCTCGCCTCGCCTCGCCTCCATTTGGATTGCCTCGCCTCGCCTCGCCTCATTTTGGATCGCCTCGCCTCATTTTGGATCGCCTCGCCTCGCCTGGCCTCGCCTCATTTTCGATCGCCTCGCCTCGCCTCGCCACACCTCGCCTCGTCACGCCTTGCCTCGCCTCATTTTGGATGGCCTCGCCTCGCCACGCCTCGCCTCGCCACGCCTCGCCTCGCCTCGCCTCATTTTGGATCGCCTCGCCTCGTTTTGCCTCGCCTCATTTTGGATCGCCTCGCCTCGCCTCGCCACGCCTCGCCTCGCCACGCCTCGCCTCGCCTCATTTTGGATCGCCTCGCCTCGCCTCTCCACGCCTCGCCTCGCCTCGCCTCATTTTGGAACGCCTCGCCTAGCCTCGCCTCATTTTGGATCGCCTCGCCTCGCCTCGCCTCATTTTGGATCGCCTTGCCTCGCCTCGCCTCCTTTTGGATCGCCTCGCCTCGCCTCGCCTCGCCTCCTTTTGGATCGCCTCGCCTCGCCTCGCCTCGCCTCCTTTTGGATCGCCTCGCCTCGCCTCGCCTCATTTTGGATCGCCTCGCCTCATTTTGGATCGCATCGCCTCTCCTCGCCTCACCTCGCCTCGCCTCATTTTGGATCGCCTCGCCTCGCCTCGCCTCACCTTGGATCATTTCGCCTCATTTTGGATCGCCTCGCCTCGCCTCATTTTGGATCGCCTCGCCTCGCCTCGCCTAGCCTCATTTTGGATCGCCTCGCCTCGCCTCGCCTCATTTTGGATCGCCTCGCCTCACCTCGCCTCGCCTCGCCTCGCCTCGCCTCATTTTGGATCGCCTCGCCTCGCCTTGCCTCGCCTCATTTTGGATCGCCTCGCCTCGCCGCGTCTCATTTTGGATCGCCTCGCCTCACCTCGCCTCGCCTCGCCTCGCCTAGCCTCATTTTGGTTCGCCTCGCCTCTCCTCGCCTCGCCTAGCCTCATTTTGGATCACCTCGCCTCGCCTCGCCTCGCCTCATTTTGGATCGCCTCGACTCGCCTTGCCTCGCCTCATTTTGGATCGCCTCGCCTCGCCTCGCCTCATTTTGGATCGCCTCGCCTCGCCTTGCCTCACCTTGGATCGTTTCGCCTCATTTTGAATCGCCTCGCTTCGCCTCGCCTCATTTTGTATCGCCTCGCCTCGCCTCGCCTCATTTTGTATCGCCTCTCCTCGCCTCGCCTCATTTTGGATCGCCTCGCCTCGCCTCATTTTGGCTCGCCTCACCTCAGATCGCCTTGCCTCATTTTGGATCGCCTCGCCTCGCCTCGCCTCATTTTGTATCGCCTCGCCTCGCCTCGCCTCGCTTCGCCTCGCCTAGCCTCATTTTGGGTCGCCTCGCCTCGCCTTGCCACACCTCATTTTGGATCGCCTCGCCTCGCCTCGCCTCGCCTCGCCTCATTTTGGATCGCCTCGCCTCACCTCGCCTCGCCTCGCCTCGCCTAGCCTCATTTTGGATCGCCTCGCCTCGCGTCATTTTGGATCGCCTCGCCTCCTTTTGGTTCGCCTCGCTTCGCCTCGCCTCATTTTGTATCGCCTCACCTCGCCTCGCCTCATTTTGGTTCGCCTCGCCTCGCCTCGCCTCATTTTGGATCGCCTCGCCTCACCTCGCCACACCTCGCCTCGTCACGCCTTGCCTCGCCTCATTTTGGATCGCCTCGCCTCGCCACGCCTCGCCTCGCCACGCCTCGCCTCGCCTCGCCTCATTTTGGATCGCCTCGCCTCGTTTTGCCTCGCCTCATTTTGGATCGCCTCGCCTCGCCTCGCCACGCCTCGCCTCGCCACGCCTCGCCTCGCCTCATTTTGGATCGCCTCGCCTCGCCTCTCCACGCCTCGCCTCGCCTCGCCTCATTTTGGAACGCCTCGCCTAGCCTCGCCTCATTTTGGATCGCCTCGCCTCGCCTCGCCTCATTTTGGATCGCCTTGCCTCGCCTCGCCTCCTTTTGGATCGCCTCGCCTCGCCTCGCCTCGCCTCCTTTTGGATCGCCTCGCCTCGCCTCGCCTCGCCTCCTTTTGGATCGCCTCGCCTCGCCTCGCCTCATTTTGGATCGCCTCGCCTCATTTTGGATCGCATCGCCTCTCCTCGCCTCACCTCGCCTCGCCTCATTTTGGATCGCCTCGCCTCGCCTCGCCTCACCTTGGATCGTTTCGCCTCATTTTGGATCGCCTCGCCTCGCCTCATTTTGGATCGCCTCGCCTCGCCTTGCCTCGCCTCATTTTGGATCGCCTCGCCTCGCCGCGCCTCATTTTGGATCGCCTCGCCTCACCTCGCCTCGCCTCGCCTCGCCTAGCCTCATTTTGGATCGCCTCGCCTCTCCTCGCCTCGCCTAGCCTCATTTTGGATCACCTCGCCTCGCCTCGCCTCGCCTCATTTTGGATCGCCTCGACTCGCCTTGCCTCGCCTCATTTTGGATCGCCTCGCCTCGCCTCGCCTCATTTTGGATCGCCTCGCCTCGCCTTGCCTCACCTTGGATCGTTTCGCCTCATTTTGAATCGCCTCGCTTCGCCTCGCCTCATTTTGTATCGCCTCGCCTCGCCTCGCCTCATTTTGTATCGCCTCTCCTCGCCTCGCCTCATTTTGGTTCGCCTCACCTCAGATCGCCTTGCCTCATTTTGGATCGCCTCGCCTCGCCTCGCCTCATTTTGTATCGCCTCGCCTCACCTCGCCTCGCCTCGCCTCGCCTAGCCTCATTTTGGGTCGCCTCGCCTCGCCTTGCCACACCTCATTTTGGATCGCCTCGCCTCGCCTCGCCTCGCCTCGCCTCATTTTGGATCGCCTCGCCTCACCTCGCCTCGCCTCGCCTCGCCTAGCCTCATTTTGGATCGCCTCGCCTCGCGTCATTTTGGATCGCCTCGCCTCCTTTTGGTTCGCCTCGCTTCGCCTCGCCTCATTTTGTATCGCCTCACCTCGCCTCGCCTCATTTTGGTTCGCCTCGCCTCGCCTCGCCTCATTTTGGATCGCCTCGCCTCACCTCTCCTCACCTCACATCGCCTAGCCTCATTTTGGATCGCCTCGCCTCGCCTTGCCTCGCCTCATTTTGGATCGCCTCGCCTCACCTCGCCTCGCCTCTCCTAGCCTCATTTTGAATCGCCTCGCCTCGCCTTGCCTCGCCTCATTTTGGATCGCCTCGCCTCACCTCGCCTCGCCTCATTTTGGATCGCCTCGCCTCGCCTCGCCTCCTTTTGGATCGCCTCGCCTCGCCTCGCCTCGCCTCCATTTGCATTGCCTCGCCTCGCCTCGCCTCATTTTGGATCGCCTCGCCTCATTTTGGATCGCCTCGCCTCGCCTCGCCTCACCTCGCCTCGCCTCATTTTAGATCGCCTCGCTTCGCCTCTCCTCGCCTCGCCTCATTTTGGATCGCCACGCCTCATTTTGGATCGCCTCGCCTCGCCTCGCCTCACCTCGCCTCGCCTCATTTTGGATCACCTCGCCTCGCCTCTCCTCGCCTCGCCTCATTTTGGATCGCCTCGCCTCATTTTGGATCGCCTCGCCTCGCCTCGCCTCACCTCGCCTCGCCTCATTTTGGATCGCCTCGCCTCGCCTCTCCTCGCCTCGCCTCATTTTGGATCGCCACGCCTCACCTCGCCTCGCCTCATTTTGGATCGCCTCGCCTGATTTTGGATCGCAACGCCTCGCCTCGCCTCACCTCACCTCGCCTCATTTTGGATCGCCGCGCCTCGCCTCGCCTCCTTTTGGATCGCGTCGCCTCGCCTTGCCTCGCCTCCTTTTGGATCGCCTCGCCTCGCCTCGCCTCGCCTCCTTTTGGATCGCCTCGCCTCGCCTCGCCTCGCCTCCTTTTGGATCGCCTCGCCTCGCCTCGCCTCGCCTCCTTTTGGATCGCCTCGCCTCGCCTCGCCTCATTTTGGATCGCCTCGCCTCATTTTGGATCGCATCGCCTCTCCTCGCCTCACCTCGCCTCGCCTCATTTTGGATCGCCTCGCCTCGCCTCGCCTCACCTTGGATCGTTTCGCCTCATTTTGGATCGCCTCGCCTCGCCTCATTTTGGATCGCCTCGCCTCGCCTCGCCTAGCCTCATTTTGGATCGCCTCGCCTTGCCTCGCCTCATTTTGGATCGCCTCGCCTCACCTCGCCTCGCCTCGCCTCGCCTCGGCTCATTTTGGATCGCCTCGCCTCGCCTTGCCTCGCCTCATTTTGGATCGCCTCGCCTCGCCGCGCCTCATTTTGGATCGCCTCGCCTCACCTCGCCTCGCCTCGCCTCGCCTAGCCTCATTTTGGATCGCCTTGCCTCTCCTCGCCTCGCCTAGCCTCATTTTGGATCACCTCGCCTCGCCTCGCCTCGCCTCATTTTGGATCGCCTCGCCTCGCCTTGCCTCGCCTCATTTTGGATCGCCTCGCCTCGCCTCGCCTCATTTTGGATCGCCTCGCCTCGCCTCGCCTCACCTTGGATCGTTTCGCCTCATTTTGAATCGCCTCGCTTCGCCTCGCCTCATTTTGTATCGCCTCGCCTCGCCTCGCCTCATTTTGTATCGCCTCTCCTCGCCTCGCCTCATTTTGGATCGCCTCGCCTCGCCTCATTTTGGTTTGCCTCACCTCAGATCGCCTTGCCTCATTTTGGATCGCCTCGCCTTGCCTCGCCTCATTTTGTATCGCCTCGCCTCACCTCGCCTCGCCTCGCCTCGCCTAGCCTCATTTTGGGTCGCCTCGCCTCGCCTTGCCACACCTCATTTTGGATCGCCTCGCCTCGACTCGCCTCGCCTCGCCTCATTTTGGATCCCCTCGCCTCACCTCGCCTCGCCTCGCCTCGCCTAGCCTCATTTTGGATCGCCTCGCCTCGCGTCATTTTGGATCGCCTCGCCTCCTTTTGGTTCGCCTCGCTTCGCCTCGCCTCATTTTGTATCGCCTCACCTCGCCTCGCCTCATTTTGGTTCGCCTCGCCTCGCCTCGCCTCATTTTGGATCGCCTCGCCTCACCTCTCCTCACCTCACATCGCCTAGCCTCATTTTGGATCGCCTCGCCTCGCCTTGCCTCGCCTCATTTTGGATCGCCTCGCCTCACCTCGCCTCGCCTCTCCTAGCCTCATTTTGAATCGCCTCGCCTCGCCTTGCCTCGCCTCATTTTGGATCGCCTCGCCTCACCTCGCCTCGCCTCATTTTGGATCGCCTCGCCTCGCCTCGCCTCCTTTTGGATCGCCTCGCCTCGCCTCGCCTCGCCTCCATTTGGATTGCCTCGCCTCGCCTCGCCTCATTTTGGATCGCCTCGCCTCATTTTGGATCGCCTCGCCTCGCCTCGCCTCACCTCGCCTCGCCTCATTTTGGATCGCCTCGCCTCGCCTCTCCTCGCCTCGCCTCATTTTGGATCGCCACGCCTCACCTCGCCTCGCCTCATTTTGGATCTCCTCGCCCGATTTTGGATCGCAACGCCTCGCCTCGCCTCACCTCGCCTCGCCTCATTTTGGATCGCCGCGCCTCGCCTCGCCTCATTTTGGGTCGCCTCGCATCACCTCGCCTCGCCTCCTTTTGGATCGCCTCGCCTCGCCTTGCCTCGCCTCCTTTTGGATCGCCTCGCCTCGCCTCGCCTCATTTTGGATCGCCTCGCCTCATTTTGGATCGCCTCGCCTCGCCTCATTTTGGATCGCCTCGCCTCGCCTCGCCTCATTTTGGATCGCCTCGCCTCGCCTCGCCTCGCCTCATTTTGGATCGCCTCGCCTCACCTCTCCTCGCCTCATTTTGGATCGCCTCGCCTCACCTCGCCTCGCCTCGCCTCGCCTAGCCTCATTTTGGATCACCTCGCCTCGCCTTGCCTCGCCTCGCCTCGCCTCGCCTCGCCTCGCCTCGCCTCGCCTCATTTTGGATCGCCTCGCCTCGCCTCATTTTGGATCGCCTCGCCTCGCCTCACCTCGCCTCGCCTCGCCTCGCCTAGCCTCTTTTTGGATCGCCTCGCCTCGCCTCGCCTCGCCTCATTTTGGATCGCCTCGCCTCGCCTCTCCTCGCCTCGCCTCCTTTTGGATCACCACGCCTCACCTCGCCTCGCCTCATTTTGGATCGCCTCGCCTGATTTTGGATCGCAACGCCTCGCCTCGCCTCACCTCGCCTCGCCTCATTTTGGATCGCCGCGCCTCGCCTCGCCTCATTTTGGATTGCCTCGCATCGCCTCGCCTCGCCTCCTTTTGGATCGCCTCGCCTCACCTTGCATCGCCTCCTTTTGGATCGCCTCGCCTCGCCTCGCCTCATTTTGGATCGCCTCGCCTCATTTTGGATCGCCTCGCCTCGCCTCGCCTCGCCTCGCCTCGCCTCATTTTGGATCGCCTCGCCTCGCCTTGCCTCACCACATTTTGGATCGCCTCGCCTCGCCTCGCCTTGCCACATTTTGGATCGCCTCTCCTTGCCTCGCCTCATTTTGGATCGCCTCGCCTCGCCTCGCCTTGCCACGCCTCACCCCGCCACGCCTCGCCTCGCCTCCTTTTGGATCGCCTCGCCTCGCCTCGCCTCAGTTTGGATCGCCTCGCCTCATTTTGGATCGCATCGCCTCGCCTCGCCTCACCTCGCCTCGCCTCATTTTGGATCGCCGCGCCTCGCCGCATTTTGGATCGCCTCGCCTCGTTTTGGATCGCCTCGCCTCATTTTGGATCGCCTCGCCTCATTTTGGATCGCCTCGCCTCATTTTGGATCGCATCGCCTCGCCTCGCCTCACCTCGCCTCGCCTCCTTTTGGATCGCCTCGCCTCGCCTTGCCTCGCCTCCTTTTGGATCGCCTCGCCTCGCCTCGCCTCATTTTGGATCGCCTCGCCTCATTTTGGATCGCCTCGCCTCGCCTCGCCTCACCTCGCCTCGCCTCATTTTGGATCGCCTCGCCTCGCCTCGCCTCATTTTGGATCGCCTCACCTCGCCTCGCCTCATTTTGGATCGCCTCGCCTCGCCTCGCCTCATTTTGGATCGCATCGCCTCGCCTCGCCTCACCTCATTTTGGATCGCCTCGCCTCACCTCGCCTCGCCTCACCTCGCCTAGCCTCATTTTGGATCGCCTCGCCTCGCCTCGCCTCGCCTCATTTTGGATCGCCTCGCCTCACCTCGCCTCGCCTTGCCTCGCCTAGCCTCTTTTTGGTTCGCCTCGCCTCGCCTTGCCTCGCCTCATTTTGGATCGCCTCGCCTCGCCTCGCCTCGCCTCATTTTGGATCGCCTCGCCTCGCCTCGCCTCGCCTCATTTTGGATCGCCTCGCCTCATTTTGGATCGCTTCGACTCGCCTCACCTCGCCTCGCCTCATTTTGGATCGCCTTGCCTCGCCTCGCCTCGCGTTCCCACACCTCATTTTGGAGCACCTCGCCTCGCCTCTCCTCATTTTGGATCGCCGTGCCTCGCCTCGCCTCGCCTCATTTTGGATCGCCTCGCCTCGCCTCGCCTCGCCTCATTTTGGATCGCCTCGCCTCGCCTCGCCTCGCCTCATTTTGAATCGCCTCGCCTCATTTTGGATCGCCTCGCCTCGCCTCGCCTCACCTCGCCTCGCCTCATTTTGGATCGCCGTGCCTCGCCGCATTTTGGATCGCCTCGCCTCGTTTTGGATCGCCTCGCCTCATTTTGGATCGCCTCGCCTCATTTTGGATCGCCTCGCCTCATTTTGGATCGCATCGCCTCGCCTCGCCTCACCTCGCCTCGCCTCCTTTTGGATCGCCTCGCCTCGCCTTGCCTCGCCTCCTTTTGGATCGCCTCGCCTCGCCTCGCCTCATTTTGGATCGCCTCGCCTCATTTTGGATCGCCTCGCCTCGCCTCACCTCGCCTCGCCTCATTTTGGATCGCCTCGCCTCGCCTCGCCTCATTTTGGATCGCCTCACCTCGCCTCGCCTCATTTTGGATCGCCTCGCCTCGCCTCGCCTCATTTTGGATCGCATCGCCTCGCCTCGCCTCACCTCATTTTGGATCGCCTCGCCTCACCTCGCCTCGCCTCGCCTCGCCTAACCTCATTTTGGATCGCCTCGCCTCGCCTCGCCTCGCCTCATTTTGGATCGCCTCGCCTCGCCTCGCCTCCTTTTGGATCGCCTCGCCTCGCCTCGCCTCGCCTCCTTTTGGATCGCCTCGCCTCGCCTCGCCTCCTTTTGGATCGCCTCGCCTCGCCTCGCCTCGCCTCCTTTTGGATCGCCTCGCCTCGCCTCGCCTCGCCTCCTTTTGGATCGCCTCGCCTCGCCTCGCCTCGCCTCCTTTTGGATCGCCTCGCCTAATTTTGGATCGCAACGCCTCTCCTCGCCTCGCCTCGCCGCGCCTCATTTTGGATCGCCTCGCCTCATTTTGGATCGCCTCGCCTCATTTTGGATCGCCTCGCCTCATTTTGGATCGCATCGCCTCGCCTCGCCTCACCTCGCCTCGCCTCCTTTTGGATCGCCTCGCCTCGCCTTGCCTCGCCTCCTTTTGGATCGCCTCGCCTCGCCTCGCCTCATTTTGGATCGCCTCGCCTCATTTTGGATCGCCTCGCCTCGCCTCACCTCGCCTCGCCTCATTTTGGATCGCCTCGCCTCGCCTCGCCTCATTTTGGATCGCCTCACCTCGCCTCGCCTCATTTTGGATCGCCTCGCCTCGCCTCGCCTCATTTTGGATCGCATCGCCTCGCCTCGCCTCACCTCATTTTGGATCGCCTCGCCTCACCTCGCCTCGCCTCGCCTCGCCTAACCTCATTTTGGATCGCCTCGCCTCGCCTCGCCTCGCCTCATTTTGGATCGCCTCGCCTCGCCTCGCCTCCTTTTGGATCGCCTCGCCTCGCCTCGCCTCGCCTCCTTTTGGATCGCCTCGCCTCGCCTCGCCTCCTTTTGGATCGCCTCGCCTCGCCTCGCCTCGCCTCCTTTTGGATCGCCTCGCCTCGCCTCGCCTCGCCTCCTTTTGGATCGCCTCGCCTCGCCTCGCCTCGCCTCCTTTTGGATCGCCTCGCCTAATTTTGGATCGCAACGCCTCTCCTCGCCTCGCCTCGCCGCGCCTCATTTTGGATCGCCTCGCCTCACCTCGCCTCGCCTCGCCTCGCCTAGCCTCATTTTGGATCGCCTTGCCTCTCCTCGCCTCGCCTAGCCTCATTTTGGATCACCTCGCCTCGCCTCGCCTCGCCTCATTTTGGATCGCCTCGACTCGCCTTGCCTCGCCTCATTTTGGATCGCCTCCCCTCGCCTCGCCTCATTTTGGATCGCCTCGCCTCGCCTCGCCTCACCTTGGATCGTTTCGCCTCATTTTGAATCGCCTCGCTTCGCCTCGCCTCATTTTGTATCGCCTCGCTTCGCCTCGCCTCATTTTGTATCGCCTCGCCTCGCCTCGCCTCATTTTGTATCGCCTCGCCTCGCCTCGCCTCATTTTGAATCGCCTCGCCTCGCCTCATTTTGGTTCGCCTCACCTCAGATCGCCTTGCCTCATTTTGGATCGCCTCGCCTCGCCTCGCCTCATTTTGAATCGCCTCGCCTCGCCTCATTTTGGTTCGCCTCACCTCAGATCGCCTTGCCTCATTTTGGATCGCCTCGCCTCGCCTCTCCACGCCTCGCCTCGCCTCATTTTGGATCGCCTCGCCTCGCCTCGCCACGCCTCGCCTCGCCTCATTTTGGTTCGCCTCACCTCAGATCGCCTTGCCTCATTTTGGATCGCCTCGCCTCGCCTCGCCTCATTTTGAATCGCCTCGCCTCGCCTCATTTTGGTTCGCCTCACCTCAGATCGCCTTGCCTCATTTTGGATCGCCTCGCCTCGCCTCTCCACGCCTCGCCTTGCCTCATTTTGGATCGCCACGCCTCGCCTCGCCACGCCTCGCCTCGCCTCATTTTGGATCGCCTCGCCTCGCCTCTCCACGCCTCGCCTCGCCTCGCCTCATTTTGGAACGCCTCGCCTAGCCTCGCCTCATTTTGGATCGCCTCGCCTCGCCTCGCCTCATTTTGGATCGCCTCGCCTCGCCTCGCCTCCTTTTGGATCGCCTCGCCTTGCCTCGCCTCGCCTCCTTTTGGAACGCCTCGCCTCGCCTCGCCTCGCCTCCTTTTGGATCGCCTCGCCTCGCCTCGCCTCGCCTCCTTTTGGATCGCCTCGCCTCGCCTCGCCTCGCCTCCTTTTGGATCGCCTCGCCTCGCCTCGCCTCATTTTGGATCGCCTCGCCTAATTTTGGATCGCAACGCCTCTCCTCGCCTCACCTCGCCTCGCCTCATTTTGGATCGCCTCGCCTCGCCTCGCCTCACCTTGGATCATTTCGCCTCATTTTGGATCGCCTCGCCTCGCCTCATTTTGGATCGCCTCGCCTCGCCTCGCCTAGCCTCATTTTGGATCGCCTCGCCTCGCCTCGCCTCATTTTGGATCGCCTCGCCTCACCTCGCCTCGCCTCGCCTCGCCTCGCCTCATTTTGGATCGCCTCGCCTCGCCTTGCCTCGCCTCATTTTGGATCGCCTCGCCTCGCCGCGCCTCATTTTGGATCGCCTCGCCTCACCTCGCCTCGCCTCGCCTCGCCTCGCCTCATTTTGGATCGCCTCGCCTCTCCTCACCTCGCCTAGCCTCATTTTGGATCACCTTGCCTCGCCTCGCCTCGCCTCATTTTGGATCGCCTCGACTCGCCTTGCCTCGCCTCATTTTGGATCGCCTCGCCTCGCCTCGCCTCATTTTGGATCGCCTCGCCTCGCCTCGCCTCACCTTGGATCGTTTCGCCTCATTTTGAATCGCCTCGCTTCGCCTCGCCTCATTTTGTATCGCCTCGCCTCGCCTCGCCTCATTTTGGATCGCCTCGCCTCGCCTCATTTTGGTTCGCCTCACCTCAGATCGCCTTGCCTCATTTTGGATCGCCTCGCCTCGCCTCGCCTCATTTTGGATCGCCTCGCCTCGCCTCATTTTGGTTCGCCTCACCTCAGATCGCCTTGCCTCATTTTGGATCGCCTCGCCTCGCCTCGCCTCATTTTGGATCGCCTCGCCTCACCTCGCCTCGCCTCGCCTCGCCTAGCCTCATTTTGGGTCGCCTCGCCTCGCCTTGCCACACCTCATTTTGGATCGCCTCGCCTCGCCTCGCCTCGCCTCGCCTCATTTTGGATCGCCTCGCCTCACCTCGCCTCGCCTAGCCTCATTTTGGATCGCCTCGCCTCGCGTCATTTTGGATCGCCTCGCCTCCTTTTGGTTCGCCTCGCTTCGCCTCGCCTCATTTTGTATCGCCTCACCTCGCCTCGCCTCATTTTGGTTCGCCTCGCCTCGCCTCGCCTCATTTTGGATTGCCTCGCCTCACCTCTCCTCACCTCACATCGCCTAGCCTCATTTTGGATCGCCTCGCCTCGCCTTGCCTCGCCTCATTTTGGATCGCCTCGCCTCACCTCGCCTCGCCTCTCCTAGCCTCATTTTGAATCGCCTCGCCTCGCCTTGCCTCGCCTCATTTTGGACCGCCTCGCCTCACCTCGCCTCGCCTCTCCTAGCCTCATTTTGAATCGCCTCGCCTCGCCTTGCCTCGCCTCATTTTGGATCGCCTCGCCTCACCTCGCCTCGCCTCATTTTGGATCGCCTCGCCTCGCCTCGCCTCCTTTTGGATCGCCTCGCCTCGCCTCGCCTCGCCTCCATTTGGATTGCCTCGCCTCGCCTCGCCTCATTTTGGATCGCCTCGCCTCATTTTGGATCGCCTCGCCTCGCCTGGCCTCGCCTCATTTTCGATCGCCTCGCCTCGCCTCGCCACACCTCGCCTCGTCACGCCTTGCCTCGCCTCATTTTGGATGGCCTCGCCTCGCCACGCCTCGCCTCGCCACGCCTCGCCTCGCCTCGCCTCATTTTGGATCGCCTCGCCTCGTTTTGCCTCGCCTCATTTTGGATCGCCTCGCCTCGCCTCGCCACGCCTCGCCTCGCCACGCCTCGCCTCGCCTCATTTTGGATCGCCTCGCCTCGCCTCTCCACGCCTCGCCTCGCCTCGCCTCATTTTGGAACGCCTCGCCTAGCCTCGCCTCATTTTGGATCGCCTCGCCTCGCCTCGCCTCATTTTGGATCGCCTTGCCTCGCCTCGCCTCCTTTTGGATCGCCTCGCCTCGCCTCGCCTCGCCTCCTTTTGGATCGCCTCGCCTCGCCTCGCCTCGCCTCCTTTTGGATCGCCTCGCCTCGCCTCGCCTCATTTTGGATCGCCTCGCCTCATTTTGGATCGCATCGCCTCTCCTCGCCTCACCTCGCCTCGCCTCATTTTGGATCGCCTCGCCTCGCCTCGCCTCACCTTGGATCATTTCGCCTCATTTTGGATCGCCTCGCCTCGCCTCATTTTGGATCGCCTCGCCTCGCCTCGCCTAGCCTCATTTTGGATCGCCTCGCCTCGCCTCGCCTCATTTTGGATCGCCTCGCCTCACCTCGCCTCGCCTCGCCTCGCCTCGCCTCATTTTGGATCGCCTCGCCTCGCCTTGCCTCGCCTCATTTTGGATCGCCTCGCCTCGCCGCGTCTCATTTTGGATCGCCTCGCCTCACCTCGCCTCGCCTCGCCTCGCCTAGCCTCATTTTGGTTCGCCTCGCCTCTCCTCGCCTCGCCTAGCCTCATTTTGGATCACCTCGCCTCGCCTCGCCTCGCCTCATTTTGGATCGCCTCGACTCGCCTTGCCTCGCCTCATTTTGGATCGCCTCGCCTCGCCTCGCCTCATTTTGGATCGCCTCGCCTCGCCTTGCCTCACCTTGGATCGTTTCGCCTCATTTTGAATCGCCTCGCTTCGCCTCGCCTCATTTTGTATCGCCTCGCCTCGCCTCGCCTCATTTTGTATCGCCTCTCCTCGCCTCGCCTCATTTTGGATCGCCTCGCCTCGCCTCATTTTGGCTCGCCTCACCTCAGATCGCCTTGCCTCATTTTGGATCGCCTCGCCTCGCCTCGCCTCATTTTGTATCGCCTCGCCTCGCCTCGCCTCGCTTCGCCTCGCCTAGCCTCATTTTGGGTCGCCTCGCCTCGCCTTGCCACACCTCATTTTGGATCGCCTCGCCTCGCCTCGCCTCGCCTCGCCTCATTTTGGATCGCCTCGCCTCACCTCGCCTCGCCTCGCCTCGCCTAGCCTCATTTTGGATCGCCTCGCCTCGCGTCATTTTGGATCGCCTCGCCTCCTTTTGGTTCGCCTCGCTTCGCCTCGCCTCATTTTGTATCGCCTCACCTCGCCTCGCCTCATTTTGGTTCGCCTCGCCTCGCCTCGCCTCATTTTGGATCGCCTCGCCTCACCTCGCCACACCTCGCCTCGTCACGCCTTGCCTCGCCTCATTTTGGATCGCCTCGCCTCGCCACGCCTCGCCTCGCCACGCCTCGCCTCGCCTCGCCTCATTTTGGATCGCCTCGCCTCGTTTTGCCTCGCCTCATTTTGGATCGCCTCGCCTCGCCTCGCCACGCCTCGCCTCGCCACGCCTCGCCTCGCCTCATTTTGGATCGCCTCGCCTCGCCTCTCCACGCCTCGCCTCGCCTCGCCTCATTTTGGAACGCCTCGCCTAGCCTCGCCTCATTTTGGATCGCCTCGCCTCGCCTCGCCTCATTTTGGATCGCCTTGCCTCGCCTCGCCTCCTTTTGGATCGCCTCGCCTCGCCTCGCCTCGCCTCCTTTTGGATCGCCTCGCCTCGCCTCGCCTCGCCTCCTTTTGGATCGCCTCGCCTCGCCTCGCCTCATTTTGGATCGCCTCGCCTCATTTTGGATCGCATCGCCTCTCCTCGCCTCACCTCGCCTCGCCTCATTTTGGATCGCCTCGCCTCGCCTCGCCTCACCTTGGATCGTTTCGCCTCATTTTGGATCGCCTCGCCTCGCCTCATTTTGGATCGCCTCGCCTCGCCTTGCCTCGCCTCATTTTGGATCGCCTCGCCTCGCCGCGCCTCATTTTGGATCGCCTCGCCTCACCTCGCCTCGCCTCGCCTCGCCTAGCCTCATTTTGGATCGCCTCGCCTCTCCTCGCCTCGCCTAGCCTCATTTTGGATCACCTCGACTCGCCTCGCCTCGCCTCATTTTGGATCGCCTCGACTCGCCTTGCCTCGCCTCATTTTGGATCGCCTCGCCTCGCCTCGCCTCATTTTGGATCGCCTCGCCTCGCCTTGCCTCACCTTGGATCGTTTCGCCTCATTTTGAATCGCCTCGCTTCGCCTCGCCTCATTTTGTATCGCCTCGCCTCGCCTCGCCTCATTTTGTATCGCCTCTCCTCGCCTCGCCTCATTTTGGTTCGCCTCACCTCAGATCGCCTTGCCTCATTTTGGATCGCCTCGCCTCGCCTCGCCTCATTTTGTATCGCCTCGCCTCACCTCGCCTCGCCTCGCCTCGCCTAGCCTCATTTTGGGTCGCCTCGCCTCGCCTTGCCACACCTCATTTTGGATCGCCTCGCCTCGCCTCGCCTCGCCTCGCCTCATTTTGGATCGCCTCGCCTCACCTCGCCTCGCCTCGCCTCGCCTAGCCTCATTTTGGATCGCCTCGCCTCGCGTCATTTTGGATCGCCTCGCCTCCTTTTGGTTCGCCTCGCTTCGCCTCGCCTCATTTTGTATCGCCTCACCTCGCCTCGCCTCATTTTGGTTCGCCTCGCCTCGCCTCGCCTCATTTTGGATCGCCTCGCCTCACCTCTCCTCACCTCACATCGCCTAGCCTCATTTTGGATCGCCTCGCCTCGCCTTGCCTCGCCTCATTTTGGATCGCCTCGCCTCACCTCGCCTCGCCTCTCCTAGCCTCATTTTGAATCGCCTCGCCTCGCCTTGCCTCGCCTCATTTTGGATCGCCTCGCCTCACCTCGCCTCGCCTCATTTTGGATCGCCTCGCCTCGCCTCGCCTCCTTTTGGATCGCCTCGCCTCGCCTCGCCTCGCCTCCATTTGCATTGCCTCGCCTCGCCTCGCCTCATTTTGGATCGCCTCGCCTCATTTTGGATCGCCTCGCCTCGCCTCGCCTCACCTCGCCTCGCCTCATTTTAGATCGCCTCGCTTCGCCTCTCCTCGCCTCGCCTCATTTTGGATCGCCACGCCTCATTTTGGATCGCCTCGCCTCGCCTCGCCTCACCTCGCCTCGCCTCATTTTGGATCACCTCGCCTCGCCTCTCCTCGCCTCGCCTCATTTTGGATCGCCTCGCCTCATTTTGGATCGCCTCGCCTCGCCTCGCCTCACCTCGCCTCGCCTCATTTTGGATCGCCTCGCCTCGCCTCTCCTCGCCTCGCCTCATTTTGGATCGCCACGCCTCACCTCGCCTCGCCTCATTTTGGATCGCCTCGCCTGATTTTGGATCGCAACGCCTCGCCTCGCCTCACCTCGCCTCGCCTCATTTTGGATCGCCGCGCCTCGCCTCGCCTCCTTTTGGATCGCGTCGCCTCGCCTTGCCTCGCCTCCTTTTGGATCGCCTCGCCTCGCCTCGCCTCGCCTCCTTTTGGATCGCCTCGCCTCGCCTCGCCTCGCCTCCTTTTGGATCGCCTCGCCTCGCCTCGCCTCGCCTCCTTTTGGATCGCCTCGCCTCGCCTCGCCTCATTTTGGATCGCCTCGCCTCATTTTGGATCGCATCGCCTCTCCTCGCCTCACCTCGCCTCGCCTCATTTTGGATCGCCTCGCCTCGCCTCGCCTCACCTTGGATCGTTTCGCCTCATTTTGGATCGCCTCGCCTCGCCTCATTTTGGATCGCCTCGCCTCGCCTCGCCTAGCCTCATTTTGGATCGCCTCGCCTTGCCTCGCCTCATTTTGGATCGCCTCGCCTCACCTCGCCTCGCCTCGCCTCGCCTCGGCTCATTTTGGATCGCCTCGCCTCGCCTTGCCTCGCCTCATTTTGGATCGCCTCGCCTCGCCGCGCCTCATTTTGGATCGCCTCGCCTCACCTCGCCTCGCCTCGCCTCGCCTAGCCTCATTTTGGATCGCCTTGCCTCTCCTCGCCTCGCCTAGCCTCATTTTGGATCACCTCGCCTCGCCTCGCCTCGCCTCATTTTGGATCGCCTCGCCTCGCCTTGCCTCGCCTCATTTTGGATCGCCTCGCCTCGCCTCGCCTCATTTTGGATCGCCTCGCCTCGCCTCGCCTCACCTTGGATCGTTTCGCCTCATTTTGAATCGCCTCGCTTCGCCTCGCCTCATTTTGTATCGCCTCGCCTCGCCTCGCCTCATTTTGTATCGCCTCTCCTCGCCTCGCCTCATTTTGGATCGCCTCGCCTCGCCTCATTTTGGTTTGCCTCACCTCAGATCGCCTTGCCTCATTTTGGATCGCCTCGCCTTGCCTCGCCTCATTTTGTATCGCCTCGCCTCACCTCGCCTCGCCTCGCCTCGCCTAGCCTCATTTTGGGTCGCCTCGCCTCGCCTTGCCACACCTCATTTTGGATCGCCTCGCCTCGACTCGCCTCGCCTCGCCTCATTTTGGATCCCCTCGCCTCACCTCGCCTCGCCTCGCCTCGCCTAGCCTCATTTTGGATCGCCTCGCCTCGCGTCATTTTGGATCGCCTCGCCTCCTTTTGGTTCGCCTCGCTTCGCCTCGCCTCATTTTGTATCGCCTCACCTCGCCTCGCCTCATTTTGGTTCGCCTCGCCTCGCCTCGCCTCATTTTGGATCGCCTCGCCTCACCTCTCCTCACCTCACATCGCCTAGCCTCATTTTGGATCGCCTCGCCTCGCCTTGCCTCGCCTCATTTTGGATCGCCTCGCCTCACCTCGCCTCGCCTCTCCTAGCCTCATTTTGAATCGCCTCGCCTCGCCTTGCCTCGCCTCATTTTGGATCGCCTCGCCTCACCTCGCCTCGCCTCATTTTGGATCGCCTCGCCTCGCCTCGCCTCCTTTTGGATCGCCTCGCCTCGCCTCGCCTCGCCTCCATTTGGATTGCCTCGCCTCGCCTCGCCTCATTTTGGATCGCCTCGCCTCATTTTGGATCGCCTCGCCTCGCCTCGCCTCACCTCGCCTCGCCTCATTTTGGATCGCCTCGCCTCGCCTCTCCTCGCCTCGCCTCATTTTGGATCGCCACGCCTCACCTCGCCTCGCCTCATTTTGGATCTCCTCGCCCGATTTTGGATCGCAACGCCTCGCCTCGCCTCACCTCGCCTCGCCTCATTTTGGATCGCCGCGCCTCGCCTCGCCTCATTTTGGGTCGCCTCGCATCACCTCGCCTCGCCTCCTTTTGGATCGCCTCGCCTCGCCTTGCCTCGCCTCCTTTTGGATCGCCTCGCCTCGCCTCGCCTCATTTTGGATCGCCTCGCCTCATTTTGGATCGCCTCGCCTCGCCTCATTTTGGATCGCCTCGCCTCGCCTCGCCTCATTTTGGATCGCCTCGCCTCGCCTCGCCTCGCCTCATTTTGGATCGCCTCGCCTCACCTCTCCTCGCCTCATTTTGGATCGCCTCGCCTCACCTCGCCTCGCCTCGCCTCGCCTAGCCTCATTTTGGATCACCTCGCCTCGCCTTGCCTCGCCTCGCCTCGCCTCGCCTCGCCTCGCCTCGCCTCGCCTCATTTTGGATCGCCTCGCCTCGCCTCATTTTGGATCGCCTCGCCTCGCCTCACCTCGCCTCGCCTCGCCTCGCCTAGCCTCTTTTTGGATCGCCTCGCCTCGCCTCGCCTCGCCTCATTTTGGATCGCCTCGCCTCGCCTCTCCTCGCCTCGCCTCCTTTTGGATCACCACGCCTCACCTCGCCTCGCCTCATTTTGGATCGCCTCGCCTGATTTTGGATCGCAACGCCTCGCCTCGCCTCACCTCGCCTCGCCTCATTTTGGATCGCCGCGCCTCGCCTCGCCTCATTTTGGATTGCCTCGCATCGCCTCGCCTCGCCTCCTTTTGGATCGCCTCGCCTCACCTTGCATCGCCTCCTTTTGGATCGCCTCGCCTCGCCTCGCCTCATTTTGGATCGCCTCGCCTCATTTTGGATCGCCTCGCCTCGCCTCGCCTCGCCTCGCCTCGCCTCATTTTGGATCGCCTCGCCTCGCCTTGCCTCACCACATTTTGGATCGCCTCGCCTCGCCTCGCCTTGCCACATTTTGGATCGCCTCTCCTTGCCTCGCCTCATTTTGGATCGCCTCGCCTCGCCTCGCCTTGCCACGCCTCACCCCGCCACGCCTCGCCTCGCCTCCTTTTGGATCGCCTCGCCTCGCCTCGCCTCAGTTTGGATCGCCTCGCCTCATTTTGGATCGCATCGCCTCGCCTCGCCTCACCTC
This sequence comes from Lophura swinhoii, assembly GCA_030408155.1. Lineage (NCBI taxonomy): Eukaryota > Metazoa > Chordata > Aves > Galliformes > Phasianidae > Lophura > Lophura swinhoii. Next base: position 9,186,692 of record CM059492.1, on the reverse strand, counting down.
GCCTCGCCTCATTTTGGATCGCCGCGCCTCGCCGCATTTTGGATCGCCTCGCCTCGTTTTGGATCGCCTCGCCTCATTTTGGATCGCCTCGCCTCATTTTGGATCGCCTCGCCTCATTTTGGATCGCATCGCCTCGCCTCGCCTCACCTCGCCTCGCCTCCTTTTGGATCGCCTCGCCTCGCCTTGCCTCGCCTCCTTTTGGATCGCCTCGCCTCGCCTCGCCTCATTTTGGATCGCCTCGCCTCATTTTGGATCGCCTCGCCTCGCCTCGCCTCACCTCGCCTCGCCTCATTTTGGATCGCCTCGCCTCGCCTCGCCTCATTTTGGATCGCCTCACCTCGCCTCGCCTCATTTTGGATCGCCTCGCCTCGCCTCGCCTCATTTTGGATCGCATCGCCTCGCCTCGCCTCACCTCATTTTGGATCGCCTCGCCTCACCTCGCCTCGCCTCACCTCGCCTAGCCTCATTTTGGATCGCCTCGCCTCGCCTCGCCTCGCCTCATTTTGGATCGCCTCGCCTCACCTCGCCTCGCCTTGCCTCGCCTAGCCTCTTTTTGGTTCGCCTCGCCTCGCCTTGCCTCGCCTCATTTTGGATCGCCTCGCCTCGCCTCGCCTCGCCTCATTTTGGATCGCCTCGCCTCGCCTCGCCTCGCCTCATTTTGGATCGCCTCGCCTCATTTTGGATCGCTTCGACTCGCCTCACCTCGCCTCGCCTCATTTTGGATCGCCTTGCCTCGCCTCGCCTCGCGTTCCCACACCTCATTTTGGAGCACCTCGCCTCGCCTCTCCTCATTTTGGATCGCCGTGCCTCGCCTCGCCTCGCCTCATTTTGGATCGCCTCGCCTCGCCTCGCCTCGCCTCATTTTGGATCGCCTCGCCTCGCCTCGCCTCGCCTCATTTTGAATCGCCTCGCCTCATTTTGGATCGCCTCGCCTCGGCTCGCCATGCCTCGCCTTGCCTCATTTTGGATCGCATCGACACGCCATGCCTCGCCTCATTTTGGATCGCCCCGCCTCGCCTCGCCACGCCTCGCCTCGCCTCGCCTCATTTTGGATCGCCTCGCCTCGCCTCGCCTCGCCTCATTTTGGATCGCCTCTCCTCGCCTTGCCTCGCCTCATTTTGGATGGCCTCGCCTCGCCTCGCCTGGCCTCACCTCATTTTGGATCGCCTCGCCTCACCTTGCCTCACCTCCTTTTGGATCGCCTCGCCTCGCCTCGCCTCGCCTCAGTTTGGATCGCCTCGCCTCATTTTGGATCGCATCGCCTCTCCTCGCCTCACCTCGCCTCGCCTCATTTTGGATCGCCTCGCCTCGCCTCGCCTCATTTTGGTTTGCCTCGCTTCGCCTCGCCTCATTTTGGATCGCCTCGCCTCGCCTTGCCTCACCTTGGATCGTTTCGCCTCATTTTGAATCGCCTCGCCTTGCCTCGCCTCATTTTGGATCGTCTCGCCTCGCCTCGCCTCCTTTTGGATCGCTTCGCCTCACCTCGCCTCGCCTCGCCTCCTTTTGGATCGCCTCGCCTCGCCTCGCCTCATTTTGGATCGCCTCGCCTCCTTTTGGCTCGCCTCGCCTCGCCTCACCTTGGATCGTTTCGCCTCATTTTGGATCGTCTCGCCTCGCCTCGCCTCCTTTTGGATCGCTTCGCCTCACCTCGCCTCGCCTCGCCTCCTTTTGGATCGCCTCGCCTCGCCTCGCCTCATTTTGGATCGCCTCGCCTCCTTTTGGATCGCCTCGCCTCGCCTCACCTTGGATCGTTTCGCCTCATTTTGGATCGCCTCGCCTCGCCTCGCCTCCTTTTGGATCGCCTCGCCTCGCCTCACCTTGGATCGTTTCGCCTCATTTTGGATCGCCTCGCCTCGCCTCGCCTCCTTTTGGATCGCCTCGCCTCGCCTTGCCTCGCCTCCATTTGGATCGCCTAGCCTCGCCTCGCCTCATTTTGGATCGCCTCGCCTCCTTTTGGATCGCCTCGCCTCGCCTCGCCTCCTTTTGGATCGCCTCGCCTCGCCTCGCCTCCTTTTGGATCGCCTCGCCTCGCCTCGCCTCGCCTCCATTTGGATTGCCTCGCCTCGCCTCGCCTCATTTTGGATCGCCTCGCCTCATTTTGGATCGCCTCGCCTCGCCTCGCCTCACCTCGCCTCGCCTCATTTTGGATCGCCTCGACTCGCCTCGCCTCGCCTCACCTCGCCTCGCCTCGCCTCACCTCGCCTCGCCTCATTTTGGATCGCCTCGACTCGCCTCGCCTCGCCTCATCTCGCCTCGCCTCATTTTGGATCGCCTCGACTCGCCTCGCCTCGCCTCACCTCGCCTCGCCTCATTTTGGATCGCCTCGACTCGCCTCGCCTCGCCTCACCTCGCCTCGCCTCATTTTGGATCGCCTCGACTCGCCTCGCCTCGCCTCATTTTGGATCGCCTCGACTCGCCTCGCCTCGCCTCATTTTGGATCGCCTCGACTCGCCTCGCCTCGCCTCATTTTGGATCGCCTCGCCTCGCCTCATTTTGGATCGCCTCGCCTCGCCTCATTTTGGGTCGCCTCGCCTCGCCTCGCCTCACCTTGGATCGTTTCGCCTCATTTTGAATCGCCTCGCTTCGCCTCGCCTCATTTTGGATCGCCTCGCCTCGCCTCATTTTGGATCGCCTCGCCTCGCCTCGCCTCATTTTGGATCGCCTCGACTCGCCTCGCCTCGCCTCGCCTCATTTTGGATCGCCTCGCCTCACCTCGCCTCGCCTCATTTTGGATCGCCTCGCCTCGCCTCGCCTCATTTTGGATCACCTCGCCTCGCCTCGCCTCGCCTCATTTTGGATCGCCTCGCCTCGCCTCGCCTCGCCTCATTTTGGATCGCCTCGCCTCGCCTCATTTTGGATCGCCTCGCCTCGCCTCACCTCGCCTCGCCTCGCCTCGCCTAGCCTCTTTTTGGATCGCCTCGCCTCGCCTCGCCTCGCCTCATTTTGGATCGCCTCGCCTCGCCTCTCCTCGCCTCGCCTCCTTTTGGATCGCCACGCCTCACCTCGCCTCGCCTCATTTTGGATCGCCTCGCCTGATTTTGGATCGCAACGCCTCGCCTCGCCTCACCTCGCCTCGCCTCATTTTGGATCGCCGCGCCTCGCCTCGCCTCATTTTGGATTGCCTCGCATCGCCTCGCCTCGCCTCCTTTTGGATCGCCTCGCCTCGCCTTGCATCGCCTCCTTTTGGATCGCCTCGCCTCGCCTCGCCTCATTTTGGATCGCCTCGCCTCATTTTGGATTGCCTCGCCTCGCCTCGCCTCACCTCGCCTCGCCTCATTTTGGATCGCCTCGCCTCGCCTTGCCTCACCACATTTTGGATCGCCTCGCCTCGCCTCGCCTTGCCACAATTTGGATCGCCTCTCCTCGCCTCGCCTCATTTTGGATCGCCTCGCCTAGCCTCGCCTCATTTTGGATCGCCTCGCCTCGCCTCGCCTTGCCACGCCTCACCCCGCCACGCCTCGCCTCGCCTCATTTTGGATCGCCTCGCCTCGCCTCGCCTCGCCTCATTTTGAATCGCCTCGCCTCGCCTCGCCTCAGTTTGGATCGCCTCGCCTCACTTTGGATCGCATCGCCTCGCCTCGCCTCACCTCGCCTCGCCTCATTTTGGATCGCCGTGCCTCGCCGCATTTTGGATCGCCTCGCCTCGTTTTGGATCGCCTCGCCTCATTTTGGATCGCCTCGCCTCATTTTGGATCGCATCGCCTCGCCTCGCCTCACCTCGCCTCGCCTCCTTTTGGATCGCCTCGCCTCGCCTTGCCTCGCCTCCTTTTGGATCGCCTCGCCTCATTTTGGATCGCCTCGCCTCGCCTCACCTCGCCTCGCCTCATTTTGGATCGCCTCGCCTCGCCTCGCCTCATTTTGGATCGCCTCACCTCGCCTCGCCTCATTTTGGATCGCCTCGCCTCGCCTCGCCTCATTTTGGATCGCATCGCCTCGCCTCGCCTCACCTCATTTTGGATCGCCTCGCCTCACCTCGCCTCGCCTCGCCTCGCCTAACCTCATTTTGGATCGCCTCGCCTCGCCTCGCCTCGCCTCATTTTGGATCGCCTCGCTTCGCCTCGCCTCATTTTGGAACGCCTCGCCTAGCCTCGCCTCATTTTGGATCGCCTCGCCTCGCCTCGCCTCCTTTTGGATCGCCTCGCCTCGCCTCGCCTCGCCTCCTTTTGGATCGCCTCGCCTCGCCTCGCCTCCTTTTGGATCGCCTCGCCTCGCCTCGCCTCGCCTCCTTTTGGATCGCCTCGCCTCGCCTCGCCTCGCCTCCTTTTGGATCGCCTCGCCTAATTTTGGATCGCAACGCCTCTCCTCGCCTCACCTCGCCTCGCCTCATTTTGGATCGCCTCGCCTCGCCTCGCCTCACCTTGGATCATTTCGCCTCATTTTGGATCGCCTCGCCTCGCCTCATTTTGGATCGCCTCGCCTCGCCTCGCCTAGCCTCATTTTGGATCGCCTCGCCTCGCCTCGCCTCATTTTGGATCGCCTCGCCTCACCTCGCCTCGCCTCGCCTCGCCTCGCCTCATTTTGGATCGCCTCGCCTCGCCTTGCCTCGCCTCATTTTGGATCGCCTCGCCTCGCCGCGCCTCATTTTGGATCGCCTCGCCTCACCTCGCCTCGCCTCGCCTCGCCTAGCCTCATTTTGGATCGCCTTGCCTCTCCTCGCCTCGCCTAGCCTCATTTTGGATCACCTCGCCTCGCCTCGCCTCGCCTCATTTTGGATCGCCTCGACTCGCCTTGCCTCGCCTCATTTTGGATCGCCTCCCCTCGCCTCGCCTCATTTTGGATCGCCTCGCCTCGCCTCGCCTCACCTTGGATCGTTTCGCCTCATTTTGAATCGCCTCGCTTCGCCTCGCCTCATTTTGTATCGCCTCGCTTCGCCTCGCCTCATTTTGTATCGCCTCGCCTCGCCTTGCCTCATTTTGGATCGCATCGACACGCCATGCCTCGCCTCATTTTGGATCGCCCCGCCTCGCCTCGCCACGCCTCGCCTCGCCTCGCCTCATTTTGGATCGCCTCGCCTCGCCTTGCCTCGCCTCATTTTGGATCGCCTCTCCTCGCCTTGCCTCGCCTCATTTTGGATGGCCTCGCCTCGCCTCGCCTGGCCTCACCTCATTTTGGATCGCCTCGCCTCACCTTGCCTCACCTCCTTTTGGATCGCCTCGCCTCGCCTCGCCTCGCCTCAGTTTGGATCGCCTCGCCTCATTTTGGATCGCATCGCCTCTCCTCGCCTCACCTCGCCTCGCCTCATTTTGGATCGCCTCGCCTCGCCTCGCCTCATTTTGGTTTGCCTCGCTTCGCCTCGCCTCATTTTGGATCGCCTCGCCTCGCCTTGCCTCACATTGGATCGTTTCGCCTCATTTTGAATCGCCTCGCCTTGCCTCGCCTCATTTTGGATCGTCTCGCCTCGCCTCGCCTCCTTTTGGATCGCTTCGCCTCACCTCGCCTCGCCTCGCCTCCTTTTGGATCGCCTCGCCTCGCCTCGCCTCATTTTGGATCGCCTCGCCTCCTTTTGGCTCGCCTCGCCTCGCCTCACCTTGGATCGTTTCGCCTCATTTTGGATCGTCTCGCCTCGCCTCGCCTCCTTTTGGATCGCTTCGCCTCACCTCGCCTCGCCTCGCCTCCTTTTGGATCGCCTCGCCTCGCCTCGCCTCATTTTGGATCGCCTCGCCTCCTTTTGGATCGCCTCGCCTCGCCTCACCTTGGATCGTTTCGCCTCATTTTGGATCGCCTCGCCTCGCCTCGCCTCCTTTTGGATCGCCTCGCCTCGCCTCACCTTGGATCGTTTCGCCTCATTTTGGATCGCCTCGCCTCGCCTCGCCTCCTTTTGGATCGCCTCGCCTCGCCTAGCCTCGCCTCGCCTCCTTTTGGATCGCCTCGCCTCGCCTTGCCTCGCCTCCATTTGGATCGCCTAGCCTCGCCTCGCCTCATTTTGGATCGCCTCGCCTCCTTTTGGATCGCCTCGCCTCGCCTCGCCTCCTTTTGGATCGCCTCGCCTCGCCTCGCCTCCTTTTGGATCGCCTCGCCTCGCCTCGCCTCGCCTCCATTTGGATTGCCTCGCCTCGCCTCGCCTCATTTTGGATCGCCTCGCCTCATTTTGGATCGCCTCGCCTCGCCTCGCCTCACCTCGCCTCGCCTCATTTTGGATCGCCTCGACTCGCCTCGCCTCGCCTCACCTCGCCTCGCCTCGCCTCACCTCGCCTCGCCTCATTTTGGATCGCCTCGACTCGCCTCGCCTCGCCTCATCTCGCCTCGCCTCATTTTGGATCGCCTCGACTCGCCTCGCCTCGCCTCACCTCGCCTCGCCTCATTTTGGATCGCCTCGACTCGCCTCGCCTCGCCTCACCTCGCCTCGCCTCATTTTGGATCGCCTCGACTCGCCTCGCCTCGCCTCATTTTGGATCGCCTCGACTCGCCTCGCCTCGCCTCATTTTGGATCGCCTCGACTCGCCTCGCCTCGCCTCATTTTGGATCGCCTCGCCTCGCCTCATTTTGGATCGCCTCGCCTCGCCTCATTTTGGGTCGCCTCGCCTCGCCTCGCCTCACCTTGGATCGTTTCGCCTCATTTTGAATCGCCTCGCTTCGCCTCGCCTCATTTTGGATCGCCTCGCCTCGCCTCATTTTGGATCGCCTCGCCTCGCCTCGCCTCATTTTGGATCGCCTCGCCTCGCCTCGCCTCATTTTGGATCGCCTCGCCTCACCTCGCCTCGCCTCATTTTGTATCGCCTCGCCTCGCCTTGCCTCATTTTGGATCGCATCGACACGCCATGCCTCGCCTCATTTTGGATCGCCCCGCCTCGCCTCGCCACGCCTCGCCTCGCCTCGCCTCATTTTGGATCGCCTCGCCTCGCCTTGCCTCGCCTCATTTTGGATCGCCTCTCCTCGCCTTGCCTCGCCTCATTTTGGATGGCCTCGCCTCGCCTCGCCTGGCCTCACCTCATTTTGGATCGCCTCGCCTCACCTTGCCTCACCTCCTTTTGGATCGCCTCGCCTCGCCTCGCCTCGCCTCAGTTTGGATCGCCTCGCCTCATTTTGGATCGCATCGCCTCTCCTCGCCTCACCTCGCCTCGCCTCATTTTGGATCGCCTCGCCTCGCCTCGCCTCATTTTGGTTTGCCTCGCTTCGCCTCGCCTCATTTTGGATCGCCTCGCCTCGCCTTGCCTCACATTGGATCGTTTCGCCTCATTTTGAATCGCCTCGCCTTGCCTCGCCTCATTTTGGATCGTCTCGCCTCGCCTCGCCTCCTTTTGGATCGCTTCGCCTCACCTCGCCTCGCCTCGCCTCCTTTTGGATCGCCTCGCCTCGCCTCGCCTCATTTTGGATCGCCTCGCCTCCTTTTGGCTCGCCTCGCCTCGCCTCACCTTGGATCGTTTCGCCTCATTTTGGATCGTCTCGCCTCGCCTCGCCTCCTTTTGGATCGCTTCGCCTCACCTCGCCTCGCCTCGCCTCCTTTTGGATCGCCTCGCCTCGCCTCGCCTCATTTTGGATCGCCTCGCCTCCTTTTGGATCGCCTCGCCTCGCCTCACCTTGGATCGTTTCGCCTCATTTTGGATCGCCTCGCCTCGCCTCGCCTCCTTTTGGATCGCCTCGCCTCGCCTCACCTTGGATCGTTTCGCCTCATTTTGGATCGCCTCGCCTCGCCTCGCCTCCTTTTGGATCGCCTCGCCTCGCCTAGCCTCGCCTCGCCTCCTTTTGGATCGCCTCGCCTCGCCTTGCCTCGCCTCCATTTGGATCGCCTAGCCTCGCCTCGCCTCATTTTGGATCGCCTCGCCTCCTTTTGGATCGCCTCGCCTCGCCTCGCCTCCTTTTGGATCGCCTCGCCTCGCCTCGCCTCCTTTTGGATCGCCTCGCCTCGCCTCGCCTCGCCTCCATTTGGATTGCCTCGCCTCGCCTCGCCTCATTTTGGATCGCCTCGCCTCATTTTGGATCGCCTCGCCTCGCCTCGCCTCACCTCGCCTCGCCTCATTTTGGATCGCCTCGACTCGCCTCGCCTCGCCTCACCTCGCCTCGCCTCGCCTCACCTCGCCTCGCCTCATTTTGGATCGCCTCGACTCGCCTCGCCTCGCCTCATCTCGCCTCGCCTCATTTTGGATCGCCTCGACTCGCCTCGCCTCGCCTCACCTCGCCTCGCCTCATTTTGGATCGCCTCGACTCGCCTCGCCTCGCCTCACCTCGCCTCGCCTCATTTTGGATCGCCTCGACTCGCCTCGCCTCGCCTCATTTTGGATCGCCTCGACTCGCCTCGCCTCGCCTCATTTTGGATCGCCTCGACTCGCCTCGCCTCGCCTCATTTTGGATCGCCTCGCCTCGCCTCATTTTGGATCGCCTCGCCTCGCCTCATTTTGGGTCGCCTCGCCTCGCCTCGCCTCACCTTGGATCGTTTCGCCTCATTTTGAATCGCCTCGCTTCGCCTCGCCTCATTTTGGATCGCCTCGCCTCGCCTCATTTTGGATCGCCTCGCCTCGCCTCGCCTCATTTTGGATCGCCTCGCCTCGCCTCGCCTCATTTTGGATCGCCTCGCCTCACCTCGCCTCGCCTCATTTTGGATCGCCTCGCCTCGCCTCGCCTCATTTTGGATCACCTCGCCTCGCCTCGCCTCGCCTCATTTTGGATCGCCTCGCCTCGCCTCGCCTCGCCTCATTTTGGATCGCCTCGCCTCGCCTCATTTTGGATCGCCTCGCCTCGCCTCACCTCGCCTCGCCTCGCCTCGCCTAGCCTCTTTTTGGATCGCCTCGCCTCGCCTCGCCTCGCCTCATTTTGGATCGCCTCGCCTCGCCTCTCCTCGCCTCGCCTCCTTTTGGATCGCCACGCCTCACCTCGCCTCGCCTCATTTTGGATCGCCTCGCCTGATTTTGGATCGCAACGCCTCGCCTCGCCTCACCTCGCCTCGCCTCATTTTGGATCGCCGCGCCTCGCCTCGCCTCATTTTGGATTGCCTCGCATCGCCTCGCCTCGCCTCCTTTTGGATCGCCTCGCCTCGCCTTGCCTCGCCTCCTTTTGGATCGCCTCGCCTCGCCTCGCCTCATTTTGGATCGCCTCGCCTCATTTTGGATTGCCTCGCCTCGCCTCGCCTCACCTCGCCTCGCCTCATTTTGGATCGCCTCGCCTCGCCTTGCCTCACCACATTTTGGATCGCCTCGCCTCGCCTCGCCTTGCCACAATTTGGATCGCCTCTCCTCGCCTCGCCTCATTTTGGATCGCCTCGCCTAGCCTCGCCTCATTTTGGATCGCCTCGCCTCGCCTCGCCTTGCCACGCCTCACCCCGCCACGCCTCGCCTCGCCTCATTTTGGATCGCCTCGCCTCGCCTCGCCTCGCCTCATTTTGAATCGCCTCGCCTCGCCTCGCCTCAGTTTGGATCGCCTCGCCTCATTTTGGATCGCATCGCCTCGCCTCGCCTCACCTCGCCTCGCCTCATTTTGGATCGCCGTGCCTCGCCGCATTTTGGATCGCCTCGCCTCATTTTGGATCGCCTCGCCTCATTTTGGATCGCCTCGCCTCATTTTGGATCGCATCGCCTCGCCTCGCCTCACCTCGCCTCGCCTCCTTTTGGATCGCCTCGCCTCGCCTTGCCTCGCCGCCTTTTGGATCGCCTCGCCTCATTTTGGATCGCCTCGCCTCGCCTCACCTCGCCTCGCCTCATTTTGGATCGCCTCGCCTCGCCTCGCCTCATTTTGGATCGCCTCACCTCGCCTCGCCTCATTTTGGATCGCCTCGCCTCGCCTCGCCTCATTTTGGATCGCATCGCCTCGCCTCGCCTCACCTCATTTTGGATCGCCTCGCCTCACCTCGCCTCGCCTAACCTCATTTTGGATCGCCTCGCCTCATTTTGGATCGCCTCGCCTCGCCTCGCCTCATTTTGGAACGCCTCGCCTAGCCTCGCCTCATTTTGGATCGCATCGCCTCGCCTCGCCTCACCTCATTTTGGATCGCCTCGCCTCACCTCGCCTCGCCTCGCCTCGCCTAACCTCATTTTGGATCGCCTCGCCTCGCCTCGCCTCGCCTCATTTTGGATCACCTCGCCTCGCCTCGCCTCATTTTGGAACGCCTCGCCTCGCCTCGCCTCATTTTGGTTCGCCTCGCCTCACCTCGCCTCGCCTCGCCTCGCCTAGCCTCATTTTGGATCGCCTCACCTCGCGTCATTTTGGATCGCCTCGCCTCCTTTTGGTTCGCCTCGCTTCGCCTCGCCTCATTTTGTATCGCCTCACCTCGCCTCGCCTCATTTTGGTTCGCCTCGCCTTGCCTCGCCTCATTTTGGATTGCCTCGCCTCACCTCTCCTCGCCTCGCCTCTCCTAGCCTCATTTTGAATCGCCTCGCCTCGCCTTGCCTCGCCTCATTTTGGATCGCCTCGCCTCACCTCGCCTCGCCTCTCCTAGCCTCATTTTGAATCGCCTCGCCTCGCCTTGCCTCGCCTCATTTTGGATCGCCTCGCCTCACCTCGCCTCGCCTCATTTTGGATCGCCTCGCCTCGCCTCGCCTCCTTTTGGATCGCCTCGCCTCGCCTCGCCTCGCCTCCATTTGGATTGCCTCGCCTCGCCTCGCCTCATTTTGGATCGCCTCGCCTCATTTTGGATCGCCTCGCCTCGCCTCTCCTCGCCTCGCCTCATTTTGGATCGCCACGCCTCACCTCGCCTCGCCTCATTTTGGATCGCCTCGCCTGATTTTGGATCGCAACGCCTCGCCTCGCCTCACCTCGCCTCGCCTCATTTTGGATCGCCGCGCCTCGCCTCGCCTCATTTTGGGTCGCCTCGCATCACCTCGCCTCGCCTCCTTTTGGATCGCCTCGCCTCGCCTTGCCTCGCCTCCTTTTGGATCGCCTCGCCTCGCCTCGCCTCATTTTGGATCGCCTCGCCTCATTTTGGATCGCCTCGCCTCGCCTCGCCTCACCTCGCCTCGCCTCATTTTGGATCGCCTCGCCTCGCCTCGCCTCATTTTGGATCGCCTCACCTCGCCTCGCCTCATTTTGGATCGCCTCGCCTCGCCTCGCCTCATTTTGGATAGCATCGCCTCGCCTCGCCTCGCCTCATTTTGGATCGCCTCGCCTCACCTCGCCTCGCCTCGCCTCGCCTCGCCTCGCCTCATTTTGGATCGCATCGCCTCGCCTCGCCTCGCCTCATTTTGGATCGCCTCGCCTCACCTCGCCTCGCCTCGCCTCGCCTAGCCTCATTTTGGATCGCCTCGCCTCGCCTCGCCTCGCCTCATTTTGGATCGCCTCGCCTCGCCTCGCCTCGCCTCACCTCGCCTCGCCTCATTTTGGATCGCCTCGCCTCGCCTTGCCTCACCACATTTTGGATCGCCTCGCCTCGCCTCGCCTCGCCACATTTTGGATCGCCTCTCCTCGCCTCGCCTCATTTTGGATCGCCTCGCCTCGCCTCGCCTCATTTTGGATCGCCTCGCCTCGCCTCGCCTCGCCTCCTTTTGGATCGCCTCGCCTCGCCTCGCGTCGCCTCGCCTCCTTTTGGATCGCCTCGCCTCGCCTCGCCTCATTTTGTATCGCCTCGCCTCGCCTCGCCTCATTTTGGATCGCCTCGCCTCGCCTCCTTTTGGATCGCCTCGCCTCGCCTCGCCTCGCCTCCTTTTGGATCGCCTCGCCTAGCCTCGCGTCGCCTCGCCTCCTTTTGGATCGCCTCGCCTCGCCTCGCCTCATTTTGGATCGCCTCGCCTCGCCTAGCCTCATTTCGAATCGCCTCGCCTCATTTTGGATCGCCTCGCCTCGCCTCGCCTCATTTTCGATCGCCTCACCTCACCTCGTCTCGCCTCACCTTGGATCGTTTCGTCTCATTTTGGAACGCCTCGCCTCGCCTCGCCTCATTTCGGATCGCCTCGCCTCGGCTCTCCTCATTTTGGATCGCCTCTCCTCATTTTGTATCGCCTCGCCTCATTTTGGATCGCCTCGCCTCGCCTCGCCTTATTTTGGATCGCCTCGCCTCACCTCGCCTCGCCTCGCCTCGCCTCATTTTGGATCGCCTCGCCTATCCTTGCCTCGCCTCATTTTGGATCGCCTCGCCTCGTTTTGGATCGCCTCGCCTCATTTTGGATTGCCTCGCCTCGTCTTATTTTGGATCGCCACGCCTCGCCTCGCCTCATTTTGGATCGCCTCGCCTCGCCTCTCCACGCCTCGCCTCGCCTCGCCTCATTTTGGAATGCCTCGCCTAGCCTCGCCTCATTTTGGATTGCCTCGCCTCGCCTCATTTTGGATCGCCTTGCCTATCCTTGCCTCGCCTCATTTTGGATCGCCTCGCCTCGTTTTGGATCGCCTCGCCTCATTTTGGATCGCCTCGCCTCGCCTCGCCTCATTTTGGATCGCCTTGCCTCGCCTCGCCTCGCCACGCCTCGCCTCATTTTGGATCGCCTCGCCTCGCCTCTCCACGCCTCGCCTCGCCTCGCCTCATTTTGGAACGCCTCGCCTAGCCTCGCCTCATTTTGGATTGCCTCGCCTCGCCTCGCCTCGCCACACCTCGCCTCGCCACGCCTCGCCTCGCCTCATTTTGGATCGCATCGGCTCGCCTCGCCTAGCCTCATTTTGGATCGCCTCGCCTCGCCTGGCCTCGCCTCATTTTCGATCGCCTCGCCTCGCCTCGCCACACCTCGCCTCGCCACGCCTTGCCTCGCCTCATTTTGGATCGCCTCGCCTCACCACGCCTCGCCTCGCCACGCCACGCCTCGCCACGCCTCGCCTCGCCTCATTTTGGATCGCCTCGCCTCGTTTTGCCTCGCCTCATTTTGGATCGCCTCGCCTCGCCTCGCCACGCCTCGCCTCGCCACGCCTCGCCTCGCCTCTTTTTGGATCGCCTCGCCTCGCCTCTCCACGCCTCGCCTCGCCTCGCCTCATTTTGGAACGCCTCGCCTAGCCTCGCCTCATTTTGGATCGCCTCGCCTCGCCTCGCCTCATTTTGGATCGCCTCGCCTCGCCTCGCCTCCTTTTGGATCGCCTCGCCTTGCCTCGCCTCGCCTCCTTTTGGATCGCCTCGCCTCGCCTCGCCTCGCCTCCTTTTGGATCGCCTCGCCTCGCCTCGCCTCGCCTCCTTTTGGATCGCCTCGCCTCGCCTCGCCTCGCCTCCTTTTGGATCGCCTCGCCTCGCCTCGCCTCATTTTGGATCGCCTCGCCTAATTTTGGATCGCAACGCCTCTCCTCGCCTCACCTCGCCTCGCCTCATTTTGGATCGCCTCGCCTCGCCTCGCCTCACCTTGGATCATTTCGCCTCATTTTGGATCGCCTCGCCTCGCCTCATTTTGGATCGCCTCGCCTCGCCTCGCCTCGCCTAGCCTCATTTTGGATCGCCTCGCCTCGCCTCGCCTCATTTTGGATCGCCTCGCCTCACCTCGCCTCGCCTCGCCTCGCCTCGCCTCATTTTGGATCGCCTCGCCTCGCCTTGCCTCGCCTCATTTTGGATCGCCTCGCCTCGCCGCGCCTCATTTTGGATCGCCTCGCCTCACCTCGCCTCGCCTCGCCTCGCCTAGCCTCATTTTGGATCGCCTCGCCTCTCCTCACCTCGCCTAGCCTCATTTTGGATCACCTCGCCTCGCCTCGCCTCGCCTCATTTTGGATCGCCTCGACTCGCCTTGCCTCGCCTCATTTTGGATCGCCTCGCCTCGCCTCGCCTCATTTTGGATCGCCTCGCCTCGCCTCGCCTCACCTTGGATCGTTTCGCCTCATTTTGAATCGTCTCGCTTCGCCTCGCCTCATTTTGTATCGCCTCGCCTCGCCTCGCCTCATTTTGGATCGCCTCGCCTCGCCTCATTTTGGTTCGCCTCACCTCAGATCGCCTTGCCTCATTTTGGATCGCCTCGCCTCGCCTCGCCTCATTTTGGATCGCCTCGCCTCGCCTCATTTTGGTTCGCCTCACCTCAGATCGCCTTGCCTCATTTTGGATCGCCTCGCCTCGCCTCGCCTCATTTTGGATCGCCTCGCCTCACCTCGCCTCGCCTCGCCTCGCCTAGCCTCATTTTGGGTCGCCTCGCCTCGCCTTGCCACACCTCATTTTGGATCGCCTCGCCTCGCCTCGCCTCGCCTCGCCTCATTTTGGATCGCCTCGCCTCACCTCGCCTCGCCTAGCCTCATTTTGGATCGCCTCGCCTCGCGTCATTTTGGATCGCCTCGCCTCCTTTTGGTTCGCCTCGCTTCGCCTCGCCTCATTTTGTATCGCCTCACCTCGCCTCGCCTCATTTTGGTTCGCCTCGCCTTGCCTCGCCTCATTTTGGATTGCCTCGCCTCACCTCTCCTCACCTCACATCGCCTAGCCTCATTTTGGATCGCCTCGCCTCGCCTTGCCTCGCCTCATTTTGGATCGCCTCGCCTCACCTCGCCTCGCCTCTCCTAGCCTCATTTTGAATCGCCTCGCCTCGCCTTGCCTCGCCTCATTTTGGATCGCCTCGCCTCACCTCGCCTCGCCTCTCCTAGCCTCATTTTGAATCGCCTCGCCTCGCCTTGCCTCGCCTCATTTTGGATCGCCTCGCCTCACCTCGCCTCGCCTCATTTTGGATCGCCTCGCCTCGCCTCGCCTCCTTTTGGATCGCCTCGCCTCGCCTCGCCTCGCCTCCATTTGGATTGCCTCGCCTCGCCTCGCCTCATTTTGGATCGCCTCGCCTCATTTTGGATCGCCTCGCCTCGTCTCGCCACACCTCGCCTCGTCACGCCTTGCCTCGCCTCATTTTGGATCGCCTCGCCTCGCCACGCCTCGCCTCGCCACGCCTCGCCTCGCCTCGCCTCATTTTGGATCGCCTCGCCTCGTTTTGCCTCGCCTCATTTTGGATCGCCTCGCCTCGCCTCGCCACGCCTCGCCTCGCCACGCCTCGCCTCGCCTCATTTTGGATCGCCTCGCCTCGCCTCTCCACGCCTCGCCTCGCCTCGCCTCATTTTGGAACGCCACGCCTAGCCTCGCCTCATTTTGGATCGCCTCGCCTCGCCTCGCCTCCTTTTGGATCGCCTCGCCTCGCCTCGCCTCCTTTTGGATCGCCTCGCCTCGCCTCGCCTCGCCTCCTTTTGGATCGCCTCGCCTCGCCTCGCCTCGCCTCCTTTTGGATCGCCTCGCCTCGCCTCGCCTCGCCTCCTTTTGGATCGCCTCGCCTCGCCTCGCCTCATTTTGGATCGCCTCGCCTCATTTTGGATCGCATCGCCTCTCCTCGCCTCACCTCGCCTCGCCTCATTTTGGATCGCCTCGCCTCGCCTCGCCTCACCTTGGATCGTTTCGCCTCATTTTGGATCGCCTCGCCTCGCCTCATTTTGGATCGCCTCGCCTCGCCTCGCCTCGCCTCATTTTGGATCGCCTCGCCTCGCCTCGCCTAGCCTCATTTTGGATCGCCTCGCCTCGCCTCGCCTCATTTTGGATCGCCTCGCCTCACCTCGCCTCGCCTCGCCTCGCCTCGCCTCATTTTGGATCGCCTCGCCTCGCCTTGCCTCGCCTCATTTTGGATCGCCTCGCCTCGCCGCGCCTCATTTTGGATCGCCTCGCCTCACCTCGCCTCGCCTCGCCTCGCCTAGCCTCATTTTGGATCGCCTCGCCTCTCCTCGCCTCGCCTCGCCTCATTTTGGATCGCCTCGACTCGCCTTGCCTCGCCTCATTTTGGATCGCCTCGCCTCGCCTCGCCTCATTTTGGATCGCCTCGCCTCGCCTCGCCTCACCTTGGATCGTTTTGCCTCATTTTGAATCGCCTCGCTTCGCCTCGCCTCATTTTGTATTGCCTCGCCTCGCCTCGCCTCATTTTGTATCGCCTCTCCTCGCCTCGCCTCATTTTGGATCGCCTCGCCTCGCCTCATTTTGGTTCGCCTCACCTCAGATCGCCTTGCCTCATTTTGGATCGCCTCGCCTCGCCTCGCCTCATTTTGGATCGCCTCGCCTCACCTCGCCTCGCCTCGCCTCGCCTAGCCTCATTTTGGGTCGCCTCGCCTCGCCTTGCCTCACCTCATTTTGGATCGCCTCGCCTCGCATCGCCTCGCCTCGCCTCATTTTGGTTCGCCTCGCCTCACCTCGCCTCGCCTCGCCTCGCCTAGCCTCATTTTGGATCGCCTCACCTCGCGTCATTTTGGATCGCCTCGCCTCCTTTTGGTTCGCCTCGCTTCGCCTCGCCTCATTTTGTATCGCCTCACCTCGCCTCGCCTCATTTTGGTTCGCCTCGCCTCGCCTCGCCTCATTTTGGATTGCCTCGCCTCACCTCTGCTCACCTCACATCGCCTAGCCTCATTTTGGATCGCCTCGCCTCGCCTTGCCTCGCCTCATTTTGGATCGCCTCGCCTCACCTCGCCTCGCCTCTCCTAGCCTCATTTTGAATCGCCTCGCCTCGCCTTGCCTCGCCTCATTTTGGATCGCCTCGCCTCACCTCGCCTCGCCTCATTTTGGATCGCCTCGCCTCGCCTCGCCTCCTTTTGGATCGCCTCGCCTCGCCTCGCCTCGCCTCCATTTGGATTGCCTCGCCTCGCCTCGCCTCATTTTGGATCGCCTCGCCTCATTTTGGATCGCCTCGCCTCGCCTCTCCTCGCCTCGCCTCGTTTTGGATCGCCACGCCTCACCTCGCCTCGCCTCATTTTGGATCGCCTCGCCTGATTTTGGATCGCAACGCCTCGCCTCGCCTCACCTCGCCTCGCCTCATTTTGGATCGCCGCGCCTCGCCTCGCCTCATTTTGGGTCGCCTCGCATCACCTCGCCTCGCCTCCTTTTGGATCGCCTCGCCTCGCCTTGCCTCGCCTCCTTTTGGATCGCCTCGCCTCGCCTCGCCTCATTTTGGATCGCCTCGCCTCATTTTGGATCGCCTCGCCTCGCCTCGCCTCACCTCGCCTCGCCTCATTTTGGATCGCCTCGCCTCGCCTCGCCTCATTTTGGATCGCCTCACCTCGCCTCGCCTCATTTTGGATCGCCTCGCCTCGCCTCGCCTCATTTTGGATAGCATCGCCTCGCCTCGCCTCGCCTCATTTTGGATCGCCTCGCCTCGCCTCGCCTCGCCTCGCCTCGCCTCGCCTCATTTTGGATCGCATCGCCTCGCCTCGCCTCGCCTCATTTTGGATCGCCTCGCCTCACCTCGCCTCGCCTCGCCTCGCCTAGCCTCATTTTGGATCGCCTCGCCTCGCCTCGCCTCGCCTCATTTTGGATCGCCTCGCCTCGCCTCGCCTCACCTCGCCTCACCTCATTTTGGATCGCCTCGCCTCGCCTTGCCTCACCACATTTTGGATCGCCTCGCCTCGCCTCGCCTCGCCACATTTTGGATCGCCTCTCCTCGCCTCGCCTCATTTTGGATCGCCTCGCCTCGCCTCGCCTCATTTTGGATCGCCTCGCCTCGCCTCGCCTCCTTTTGGATCGCCTCGCCTCGCCTCGCGTCGCCTCGCCTCCTTTTGGATCGCCTCGCCTCGCCTCGCCTCATTTTGTATCGCCTCGCCTCGCCTCGCCTCATTTTGGATCGCCTCGCCTCGCCTCCTTTTGGATCGCCTCGCCTCGCCTCGCCTCGCCTCCTTTTGGATCGCCTCGCCTAGCCTCGCGTCGCCTCGCCTCCTTTTGGATCGCCTCGCCTCGCCTCGCCTCATTTTGGATCGCCTCGCCTCGCCTAGCCTCATTTCGAATCGCCTCGCCTCATTTTGGATCGCCTCGCCTCGCCTCGCCTCATTTTCGATCGCCTCACCTCACCTCGTCTCGCCTCACCTTGGATCGTTTCGTCTCATTTTGGAACGCCTCGCCTCGCCTCGCCTCATTTCGGATCGCCTCGCCTCGCCTCTCCTCATTTTGGATCGCCTCTCCTCATTTTGTATCGCCTCGCCTCATTTTGGATCGCCTCGCCTCGCCTCGCCTTATTTTGGATCGCCTCGCCTCACCTCGCCTCGCCTCGCCTCGCCTCATTTTGGATCGCCTCGCCTATCCTTGCCTCGCCTCATTTTGGATCGCCTCGCCTCGTTTTGGATCGCCTCGCCTCATTTTGGATTGCCTCGCCTCGTCTTATTTTGGATCGCCTCGCCTCACCTCGCCTCGCCTCGCCTCGCCTAGCCTCATTTTGGATCGCCTCACCTCGCGTCATTTTGGATCGCCTCGCCTCCTTTTGGTTCGCCTCGCTTCGCCTCGCCTCATTTTGTATCGCCTCACCTCGCCTCGCCTCATTTTGGTTCGCCTCGCCTCGCCTCGCCTCATTTTGGAACGCCACGCCTAGCCTCGCCTCATTTTGGATCGCCTCGCCTCGCCTCGCCTCCTTTTGGATCGCCTCGCCTCGCCTCGCCTCCTTTTGGATCGCCTCGCCTCGCCTCGCCTCGCCTCCTTTTGGATCGCCTCGCCTCGCCTCGCCTCGCCTCCTTTTGGATCGCCTCGCCTCGCCTCGCCTCGCCTCCTTTTGGATCGCCTCGCCTCGCCTCGCCTCATTTTGGATCGCCTCGCCTCATTTTGGATCGCATCGCCTCTCCTCGCCTCACCTCGCCTCGCCTCATTTTGGATCGCCTCGCCTCGCCTCGCCTCACCTTGGATCGTTTCGCCTCATTTTGGATCGCCTCGCCTCGCCTCATTTTGGATCGCCTCGCCTCGCCTCGCCTAGCCTCATTTTGGATCGCCTCGCCTCGCCTCGCCTCATTTTGGATCGCCTCGCCTCACCTCGCCTCGCCTCGCCTCGCCTCGCCTCATTTTGGATCGCCTCGCCTCGCCTTGCCTCGCCTCATTTTGGATCGCCTCGCCTCGCCGCGCCTCATTTTGGATCGCCTCGCCTCACCTCGCCTCGCCTCGCCTCGCCTAGCCTCATTTTGGATCGCCTCGCCTCTCCTCGCCTCGCCTCGCCTCATTTTGGATCGCCTCGACTCGCCTTGCCTCGCCTCATTTTGGATCGCCTCGCCTCGCCTCGCCTCATTTTGGATCGCCTCGCCTCGCCTCGCCTCACCTTGGATCGTTTTGCCTCATTTTGAATCGCCTCGCTTCGCCTCGCCTCATTTTGTATTGCCTCGCCTCGCCTCGCCTCATTTTGTATCGCCTCTCCTCGCCTCGCCTCATTTTGGATCGCCTCGCCTCGCCTCATTTTGGTTCGCCTCACCTCAGATCGCCTTGCCTCATTTTGGATCGCCTCGCCTCGCCTCGCCTCATTTTGGATCGCCTCGCCTCACCTCGCCTCGCCTCGCCTCGCCTAGCCTCATTTTGGGTCGCCTCGCATCGCCTTGCCTCACCTCATTTTGGATCGCCTCGCCTCGCATCGCCTCGCCTCGCCTCATTTTGGTTCGCCTCGCCTCACCTCGCCTCGCCTCGCCTCGCCTAGCCTCATTTTGGATCGCCTCACCTCGCGTCATTTTGGATCGCCTCGCCTCCTTTTGGTTCGCCTCGCTTCGCCTCGCCTCATTTTGTATCGCCTCACCTCGCCTCGCCTCATTTTGGTTCGCCTCGCCTCGCCTCGCCTCATTTTGGATTGCCTCGCCTCACCTCTGCTCACCTCACATCGCCTAGCCTCATTTTGGATCGCCTCGCCTCGCCTTGCCTCGCCTCATTTTGGATCGCCTCGCCTCACCTCGCCTCGCCTCTCCTAGCCTCATTTTGAATCGCCTCGCCTCGCCTTGCCTCGCCTCATTTTGGATCGCCTCGCCTCACCTCGCCTCGCCTCATTTTGGATCGCCTCGCCTCGCCTCGCCTCCTTTTGGATCGCCTCGCCTCGCCTCGCCTCGCCTCCATTTGGATTGCCTCGCCTCGCCTCGCCTCATTTTGGATCGCCTCGCCTCATTTTGGATCGCCTCGCCTCGCCTCTCCTCGCATCGCCTCGTTTTGGATCGCCACGCCTCACCTCGCCTCGCCTCATTTTGGATCGCCTCGCCTGATTTTGGATCGCAACGCCTCGCCTCGCCTCACCTCGCCTCGCCTCATTTTGGATCGCCGCGCCTCGCCTCGCCTCATTTTGGGTCGCCTCGCATCACCTCGCCTCGCCTCCTTTTGGATCGCCTCGCCTCGCCTTGCCTCGCCTCCTTTTGGATCGCCTCGCCTCGCCTCGCCTCATTTTGGATCGCCTCTCCTCATTTTGTATCGCCTCGCCTCATTTTGGATCGCCTCGCCTCGCCTCGCCTTATTTTGGATCGCCTCGCCTCACCTCGCCTCGCCTCGCCTCGCCTCATTTTGGATCGCCTCGCCTATCCTTGCCTCGCCTCATTTTGGATCGCCTCGCCTCGTTTTGGATCGCCTCGCCTCATTTTGGATTGCCTCGCCTCGTCTTATTTTGGATCGCCACGCCTCGCCTCGCCTCATTTTGGATCGCCTCGCCTCGCCTCTCCACGCCTCGCCTCGCCTCGCCTCATTTTGGAATGCCTCGCCTAGCCTCGCCTCATTTTGGATTGCCTCGCCTCGCCTCATTTTGGATCGCCTTGCCTATCCTTGCCTCGCCTCATTTTGGATCGCCTCGCCTCGTTTTGGATCGCCTCGCCTCATTTTGGATCGCCTCGCCTCGCCTCGCCTCATTTTGGATCGCCTTGCCTCGCCTCGCCTCGCCACGCCTCGCCTCATTTTGGATCGCCTCGCCTCGCCTCTCCACGCCTCGCCTCGCCTCGCCTCATTTTGGAACGCCTCGCCTAGCCTCGCCTCATTTTGGATTGCCTCGCCTCGCCTCGCCTCTCCTCGCCTCGCCACGCCTCGCCTCGCCTCATTTTGGATCGCATCGGCTCGCCTCGCCTAGCCTCATTTTGGATCGCCTCGCCTCGCCTGGCCTCGCCTCATTTTCGATCGCCTCGCCTCGCCTCGCCACACCTCGCCTCGCCACGCCTTGCCTCGCCTCATTTTGGATCGCCTCGCCTCACCACGCCTCGCCTCGCCACGCCACGCCTCGCCACGCCTCGCCTCGCCTCATTTTGGATCGCCTCGCCTCGTTTTGCCTCGCCTCATTTTGGATCGCCTCGCCTCGCCTCGCCACGCCTCGCCTCGCCACGCCTCGCCTCGCCTCATTTTGGATCGCCTCGCCTCGACTCTCCACGCCTCGCCTCGCCTCGCCTCATTTTGGAACGCCTCGCCTAGCCTCGCCTCATTTTGGATCGCCTCGCCTCGCCTCGCCTCATTTTGGATCGCCTCGCCTCGCCTCGCCTCCTTTTGGATCGCCTCGCCTTCCCTCGCCTCGCCTCCTTTTGGATCGCCTCGCCTCGCCTCGCCTCGCCTCCTTTTGGATCGCCTCGCCTCGCCTCGCCTCGCCTCCTTTTGGATCGCCTCGCCTCGCCTCGCCTCGCCTCCTTTTGGATCGCCTCGCCTCGCCTCGCCTCATTTTGGATCGCCTCGCCTAATTTTGGATCGCAACGCCTCTCCTCGCCTCACCTCGCCTCGCCTCATTTTGGATCGCCTCGACTCGCCTCGCCTCAACTTGGATCATTTCGCCTCATTTTGGATCGCCTCGCCTCGCCTCATTTTGGATCGCCTCGCCTCGCCTCGCCTAGCTTCATTTTGGATCGCCTCGCCTCGCCTCGCCTCATTTTGGATCGCCTCGCCTCACCTCGCCTCGCCTCGCCTCGCCTCGCCTCATTTTGGATCGCCTCGCCTCGCCTTGCCTCGCCTCATTTTGGATCGCCTCGCCTCGCCGCGCCTCATTTTGGATCGCCTCGCCTCACCTCGCCTCGCCTCGCCTCGCCTAGCCTCATTTTGGATCGCCTCGCCTCTCCTCACCTCGCCTAGCCTCATTTTGGATCGCCTCGACTCGCCTTGCCTCGCCTCATTTTGGATCGCCTCGCCTCGCCTCGCCTCATTTTGGATCGCCTCGCCTCGCCTCGCCTCACCTTGGATCGTTTCGCCTCATTTTGAATCGCCTCGCTTCGCCTCGCCTCATTTTGTATCGCCTCGCCTCGCCTCGCCTCATTTTGGATCGCCTCGCCTCGCCTCATTTTGGTTCGCCTCACCTCAGATCGCCTTGCCTCATTTTGGATCGCCTCGCCTCGCCTCGCCTCATTTTGGATCGCCTCGCCTCGCCTCATTTTGGTTCGCCTCACCTCAGATCGCCTTGCCTCATTTTGGATCGCCTCGCCTCGCCTCGCCTCATTTTGGATCGCCTCGCCTCACCTCGCCTCGCCTCGCCTCGCCTAGCCTCATTTTGGGTCGCCTCGCCTCGCCTTGCCACACCTCATTTTGGATCGCCTCGCCTCGCCTCGCCTCGCCTCGCCTCATTTTGGATCGCCTCGCCTCACCTCGCCTCGCCTAGCCTCATTTTGGATCGCCTCGCCTCGCGTCATTTTGGATCGCCTCGCCTCCTTTTGGTTCGCCTCGCTTCGCCTCGCCTCATTTTGTATCGCCTCACCTCGCCTCGCCTCATTTTGGTTCGCCTCGCCTTGCCTCGCCTCATTTTGGATTGCCTCGCCTCGCCTCACCTCGCCTCGCCTCTCCTAGCCTCATTTTGAATCGCCTCGCCTCGCCTTGCCTCGCCTCATTTTGGATCGCCTCGCCTCACCTCGCCTCGCCTCTCCTAGCCTCATTTTGAATCGCCTCGCCTCGCCTTGCCTCGCCTCATTTTGGATCGCCTCGCCTCACCTCGCCTCGCCTCATTTTGGATCGCCTCGCCTCGCCTCGCCTCCTTTTGGATCGCCTCGCCTCGCCTCGCCTCGCCTCCATTTGGATTGCCTCGCCTCGCCTCGCCTCATTTTGGATCGCCTCGCCTCATTTTGGATCGCCTCGCCTCGCCTGGCCTCGCCTCATTTTCGATCGCCTCGCCTCGTCTCGCCACACCTCGCCTCGTCACGCCTTGCCTCGCCTCATTTTGGATCGCCTCGCCTCGCCACGCCTCGCCTCGCCACGCCTCGCCTCGCCTCGCCTCATTTTGGATCGCCTCGCCTCGTTTTGCCTTGCCTCATTTTGGATCGCCTCGCCTCGCCTCGCCACGCCTCGCCTCGCCACGCCTCGCCTCGCCTCATTTTGGATCGCCTCGCCTCGCCTCTCCACGCCTCGCCTCGCCTCGCCTCATTTTGGAACGCCTCGCCTAGCCTCGCCTCATTTTGGATCGCCTCGCCTCGCCTCGCCTCATTTTGGATCGCCTTGCCTCGCCTCGCCTCCTTTTGGATCGCCTCGCCTCGCCTCGCCTCGCCTCCTTTTGGATCGCCTCGCCTCGCCTCGCCTCGCCTCCTTTTGGATCGCCTCGCCTCGCCTCGCCTCGCCTCCTTTTGGATCGCCTCGCCTCGCCTCGCCTCATTTTGGATCGCCTCGCCTCATTTTGGATCGCATCGCCTCTCCTCGCCTCACCTCGCCTCGCCTCATTTTGGATCGCCTCGCCTCGCCTCGCCTCACCTTGGATCGTTTCGCCTCATTTTGGATCGCCTCGCCTCGCCTCATTTTGGATCGCCTCGCCTCGCCTCGCCTAGCCTCATTTTGGATCGCCTCGCCTCGCCTCGCCTCATTTTGGATCGCCTCGCCTCACCTCGCCTCGCCTCGCCTCGCCTCGCCTCATTTTGGATCGCCTCGCCTCGCCTTGCCTCGCCTCATTTTGGATCGCCTCGCCTCGCCGCGCCTCATTTTGGATCGCCTCGCCTCACCTCGCCTCGCCTCGCCTCGCCTAGCCTCATTTTGGATCGCCTCGCCTCTCCTCGCCTCGCCTAGCCTCATTTTGGATCACCTCGCCTCGCCTCGCCTCGCCTCATTTTGGATCGCCTCGACTCGCCTTGCCTCGCCTCATTTTGGATCGCCTCGCCTCGCCTCGCCTCATTTTGGATCGCCTCGCCTCGCCTCGCCTCACCTTGGATCGTTTCGCCTCATTTTAAATCGCCTCGCTTCGCCTCGCCTCATTTTGTATCGCCTCGCCTCGCCTCGCCGCATTTTGTATCGCCTCTCCTCGCCTCGCCTCATTTTGGATCGCCTGGCCTCGCCTCATTTTGGTTCGCCTCACCTCAGATCGCCTTGCCTCATTTTGGATCGCCTCGCCTCGCCTCGCCTCATTTTGTATCGCCTCGCCTCACCTCGCCTCGCCTCGCCTCGCCTAGCCTCATTTTGGGTCGCCTCGCCTCGCCTTGCCACACCTCATTTTGGATCGCCTCGCCTCGCCTCGCCTCGCCTCGCCTCATTTTGGATCG
Source organism: Lophura swinhoii (assembly GCA_030408155.1). NCBI lineage: Eukaryota > Metazoa > Chordata > Aves > Galliformes > Phasianidae > Lophura > Lophura swinhoii. The sequence goes on along the minus strand of CM059492.1, from coordinate 9,162,746 downwards.
CCTCGCCTCACCTCGCCTCGCCTCGCCTCGCCTAGCCTCATTTTGGATCGCCTCGCCTCGCGTCATTTTGGATCGCCTCGCCTCCTTTTGGTTCGCCTCGCTTCGCCTCGCCTCATTTTGTATCGCCTCACCTCGCCTCGCCTCATTTTGGTTCGCCTCGCCTCGCCTCGCCTCATTTTGGATCGCCTCGCCTCACCTCTCCTCACCTCACATCGCCTAGCCTCATTTTGGATCGCCTCGCCTCGCCTTGCCTCGCCTCATTTTGGATCGCCTCGCCTCACCTCGCCTCGCCTCTCCTAGCCTCATTTTGAATCGCCTCGCCTCGCCTTGCCTCGCCTCATTTTGGATCGCCTCGCCTCACCTCGCCTCGCCTCATTTTGGATCGCCTCGCCTCGCCTGGCCTCCTTTTGGATCGCCTCGCCTCGCCTCGCCTCGCCTCCATTTGGATTGCCTCGCCTCGCCTCGCCTCATTTTGGATCGCCTCGCCTCATTTTGGATCGCCTCGCCTCGCCTCGCCTCACCTCGCCTCGCCTCATTTTGGATCGCCTCGCCTCGCCTCTCCTCGCCTCGCCTCATTTTGGATCGCCACACCTCACCTCGCCTCGCCTCATTTTGGATCGCCTCGCCTGATTTTGGATCGCAACGCCTCGCCTCGCCTCACCTCGCCTCGCCTCATTTTGGATCGCTGCGCCTCGCCTCGCCTCATTTTGGGTCGCCTCGCATCACCTCGCCTCGCCTCCTTTTGGATCGCCTCGCCTCGCCTTGCCTCGCCTCCTTTTGGATCGCCTCGCCTCGCCTCGCCTCATTTTGGATCGCCTCGCCTCATTTTGGATCGCCTCGCCTCGCCTCGCCTCACCTCGCCTCGCCTCATTTTGGATCGCCTCGCCTCGCCTCGCCTCATTTTGGATCGCCTCACCTCGCCTCCCCTCATTTTGGATCGCCTCGCCTCATTTTGGATCGCCTCGCCTCGCCTCGCCTCACCACGCCTCGCCTCATTTTGGATCGCCGCGCCTTGCCTCATTTTGGATCGCCTCACCTCATTTTGGATCGCCTCGCCTCACCTCGACTCGCCTCGCCTCGCCTCATTTTGGATCGCCGCGCCTCTCGTCGCCTCGCCTCGCCTCGCCTCATTTTTGATCGCCTCGCCTCTCCTCGCCTCGCCTCATTTTGGATCGCCTCACCTCGCCTCGCCTCGCCTCATTTTGGATCGCCTCACCTCTCCTCGCCTCACCTCATTATGGATCGCCTCACCTTGCCTCGCCTCGCCTCATTTTGAATCGCCTCGCCTCGCCTCGCCTCGCCTCATTTTGGATCGCCTCGCCTCATTTTGGATCGCTTCGACTCGCCTCACCTCGCCTCGCCTCATTTTGGATCGCCTTGCCTCGCCTCGCCTCTCATTCCCACACCTCATTTTGGAGCACCTCGCCTCGCCTCTCCTCATTTTGGATCGCCGTGCCTCGCCTCGCCTCGCCTCATTTTGGATCGCCTCGCCTCGCCTCGCCTCGCCTCATTTTGGATCGCCTCGCCTCGCCTCGCCTCGCCTCATTTTGAATCGCCTCGCCTCATTTTGGATCGCCTCGCCTCGCCTCATTTTCGATCGCCTCGCCTCGCCTTGCCTCGCCTCACCTTGAATCGTTTCGCCTCATTTTGGATCGCCTCGCCTCGCCTCACCTCATTTTGGATCGCCTCGCCTCGCCACGCCTCACCTCGCCACGCGTCGCCTTGCCTCATTTTGGATCGCCTCGCCACGCCTCGCTATGCCTCGCCTCGCCTCGCCTCCTTTTGGATCGCCTCGCCTCTCCTCACCTCGCCTAGCCTCATTTTGGATCACCTCGCCTCGCCTCGCCTCGCCTCATTTTGGATCGCCTCGACTCGCCTTGCCTCGCCTCATTTTGGATCGCCTCGCCTCGCCTCGCCTCATTTTGGATCGCCTCGCCTCGCCTCGCCTCACCTTGGATCGTTTCGCCTCATTTTGAATCGCCTCGCTTTGCCTCGCCTCATTTTGTATCGCCTCGCCTCGCCTCGCCTCATTTTGGATCGCCTCGCCTCGCCTCATTTTGGTTCGCCTCACCTCAGATCGCCTTGCCTCATTTTGGATCGCCTCGCCTCGCCTCGCCTCATTTTGGATCGCCTCGCCTCGCCTCATTTTGGTTCGCCTCACCTCAGATCGCCTTGCCTCATTTTGGATCGCCTCGCCTCGCCTCGCCTCATTTTGTATCGCCTCGCCTCACCTCGCCTCGCCTCGCCTCGCCTAGCCTCATTTTGGGTCGCCTCGCCTCGCCTTGCCACACCTCATTTTGGATCGCCTCGCCTCGCCTCGCCTCGCCTCGCCTCATTTTGGATCGCCTCGCCTCACCTCGCCTCGCCTAGCCTCATTTTGGATCGCCTCGCCTCGCGTCATTTTGGATCGCCTCGCCTCCTTTTGGTTCGCCTCGCTTCGCCTCGCCTCATTTTGTATCGCCTCACCTCGCCTCGCCTCATTTTGGTTCGCCTCGCCTCGCCTCGCCTCATTTTGGATTGCCTCGCCTCACCTCTCCTCACCTCACATCGCCTAGCCTCATTTTGGATCGCCTCGCCTCGCCTTGCCTCGCCTCATTTTGGATCGCCTCGCCTCACCTCGCCTCGCCTCTCCTAGCCTCATTTTGAATCGCCTCGCCTCGCCTTGCCTCGCCTCATTTTGGATCGCCTCGCCTCACCTCGCCTCGCCTCTCCTAGCCTCATTTTGAATCGCCTCGCCTCGCCTTGCCTCGCCTCATTTTGGATCGCCTCGCCTCACCTCGCCTCGCCTCATTTTGGATCGCCTCGCCTCGCCTCGCCTCCTTTTGGATCGCCTCGCCTCGCCTCGCCTCGCCTCCATTTGGATTGCCTCGCCTCGCCTCGCCTCATTTTGGATCGCCTCGCCTCATTTTGGATCGCCTCGCCTCGCCTGGCCTCGCCTCATTTTCGATCGCCTCGCCTCGCCTCGCCACACCTCGCCTCGTCACGCCTTGCCTCGCCTCATTTTGGATCGCCTCGCCTCGCCACGCCTCGCCTCGCCACGCCTCGCCTCGCCTCGCCTCATTTTGGATCGCCTCGCCTCGTTTTGCCTCGCCTCATTTTGGATCGCCTCGCCTCGCCTCGCCACGCCTCGCCTCGCCACGCCTCGCCTCGCCTCATTTTGGATCGCCTCGCCTCGCCTCTCCACGCCTCGCCTCGCCTCGCCTCATTTTGGAACGCCTCGCCTAGCCTCGCCTCATTTTGGATCGCCTCGCCTCGCCTCGCCTCATTTTGGATCGCCTTGCCTCGCCTCGCCTCCTTTTGGATCGCCTCGCCTCGCCTCGCCTCGCCTCCTTTTGGATCGCCTCGCCTCGCCTCGCCTCGCCTCCTTTTGGATCGCCTCGCCTCGCCTCGCCTCGCCTCCTTTTGGATCGCCTCGCCTCGCCTCGCCTCATTTTGGATCGCCTCGCCTCATTTTGGATCGCATCGCCTCTCCTCGCCTCACCTCGCCTCGCCTCATTTTGGATCGCCTCGCCTCGCCTCGCCTCACCTTGGATCGTTTCGCCTCATTTTGGATCGCCTCGCCTCGCCTCATTTTGGATCGCCTCGCCTCGCCTCGCCTAGCCTCATTTTGGATCGCCTCGCCTCGCCTCGCCTCATTTTGGATCGCCTCGCCTCACCTCGCCTCGCCTCGCCTCGCCTCGCCTCATTTTGGATCGCCTCGCCTCGCCTTGCCTCGCCTCATTTTGGATCGCCTCGCCTCGCCGCGCCTCATTTTGGATCGCCTCGCCTCACCTCGCCTCGCCTCGCCTCGCCTAGCCTCATTTTGGATCGCCTCGCCTCTCCTCGCCTCGCCTAGCCTCATTTTGGATCACCTCGCCTCGCCTCGCCTCGCCTCATTTTGGATCGCCTCGACTCGCCTTGCCTCGCCTCATTTTGGATCGCCTCGCCTCGCCTCGCCTCATTTTGGATCGCCTCGCCTCGCCTCGCCTCACCTTGGATCGTTTCGCCTCATTTTGAATCGCCTCGCTTCGCCTCGCCTCATTTTGTATCGCCTCGCCTCGCCTCGCCTCATTTTGTATCGCCTCTCCTCGCCTCGCCTCATTTTGGATCGCCTCGCCTCGCCTCATTTTGGTTCGCCTCACCTCAGATCGCCTTGCCTCATTTTGGATCGCCTCGCCTCGCCTCGCCTCATTTTGTATCGCCTCGCCTCACCTCGCCTCGCCGCGCCTCGCCTAGCCTCATTTTGGGTCGCCTCGCCTCGCCTTGCCTCGCCTCATTTTGGATCGCCTCGCCTCACCTCGCCTCGCCTCATTTTGGATCGCCTCGCCTCGCCTCGCCTCCTTTTGGATCGCCTCGCCTCGCCTCGCCTCGCCTCCATTTGGATTGCCTCGCCTCGCCTCGCCTCATTTTGGATCGCCTCGCCTCATTTTGGATCGCCTCGCCTCGCCTCTCCTCGCCTCGCCTCATTTTGGATCGCCACGCCTCACCTCGCCTCGCCTCATTTTGGATCGCCTCGCCTGATTTTGGATCGCAACGCCTCGCCTCGCCTCACCTCGCCTCGCCTCATTTTGGATCGCCACGCCTCGCCTCGCCTCATTTTGGGTCGCCTCGCATCACCTCGCCTCGCCTCCTTTTGGATCGCCTCGCCTCGCCTTGCCTCGCCTCCTTTTGGATCGCCTCGCCTCGCCTCGCCTCATTTTGGATCGCCTCGCCTCATTTTGGATCGCCTCGCCTCGCCTCGCCTCACCTCGCCTCGCCTCATTTTGGATCGCCTCGCCTCGCCTCGCCTCATTTTGGATCGCCTCACCTCGCCTCGCCTCATTTTGGATCGCCTCGCCTCGCCTCGCCTCATTTTGGATAGCATCGCCTCGCCTCGCCTCGCCTCATTTTGGATCGCCTCGCCTCACCTCGCCTCGCCTCGCCTCGCCTCGCCTCGCCTCATTTTGGATCGCATCGCCTCGCCTCGCCTCATTTTGGATCGCCTCGCCTCACCTCGCCTCGCCTCGCCTCGCCTAGCCTCATTTTGGATCGCCTCGCCTCGCCTCGCCTCGCCTCATTTTGGATCGCCTCGCCTCGCCTCGCCTCGCCTCACCTCGCCTCGCCTCATTTTGGATCGCCTCGCCTCGCCTTGCCTCACCACATTTTGGATCGCCTCGCCTCGCCTCGCCTCGCCACATTTTGGATCGCCTCTCCTCGCCTCGCCTCATTTTGGATCGCCTCGCCTCGCCTCGCCTCATTTTGGATCGCCTCGCCTCGCCTCGCCTCGCCTCCTTTTGGATCGCCTCGCCTCGCCTCGCGTCGCCTCGCCTCCTTTTGGATCGCCTCGCCTCGCCTCGCCTCATTTTGTATCGCCTCGCCTCGCCTCGCCTCATTTTGGATCGCCTCGCCTCGCCTCCTTTTGGATCGCCTCGCCTCGCCTCGCCTCGCCTCCTTTTGGATCGCCTCGCCTAGCCTCGCGTCGCCTCGCCTCCTTTTGGATCGCCTCGCCTCGCCTCGCCTCATTTTGGATCGCCTCGCCTCGCCTAGCCTCATTTCGAATCGCCTCGCCTCATTTTGGATCGCCTCGCCTCGCCTCGCCTCATTTTCGATCGCCTCACCTCACCTCGTCTCGCCTCACCTTGGATCGTTTCGTCTCATTTTGGAACGCCTCGCCTCGCCTCGCCTCATTTCGGATCGCCTCGCCTCGGCTCTCCTCATTTTGGATCGCCTCTCCTCATTTTGTATCGCCTCGCCTCATTTTGGATCGCCTCGCCTCGCCTCGCCTTATTTTGGATCGCCTCGCCTCGTTTTGCCTCGCCTCATTTTGGATCGCCTCGCCTCGCCTCACCACGCCTCGCCTCGCCACGCCTCGCCTCGCCTCATTTTGGATCGCCTCGCCTCGCCTCTCCACGCCTCGCCTCGCCTCGCCTCATTTTGGAACGCCTCGCCTAGCCTCGCCTCATTTTGGATCGCCTCGCCTCGCCTCGCCTCATTTTGGATCGCCTTGCCTCGCCTCGCCTCCTTTTGGATCGCCTCGCCTCGCCTCGCCTCGCCTCCTTTTGGATCGCCTCGCCTCGCCTCGCCTCGCCTCCTTTTGGATCGCCTCGCCTCGCCTCGCCTCGCCTCCTTTTGGATCGCCTCGCCTCGCCTCGCCTCATTTTGGATCGCCTCGCCTCATTTTGGATCGCATCGCCTCTCCTCGCCTCACCTCGCCTCGCCTCATTTTGGATCGCCTCGCCTCGCCTCGCCTCACCTTGGATCGTTTCGCCTCATTTTGGATCGCCTCGCCTCGCCTCATTTTGGATCGCCTCGCCTCGCCTCGCCTAGCCTCATTTTGGATCGCCTCGCCTCGCCTCGCCTCATTTTGGATCGCCTCGCCTCACCTCGCCTCGCCTCGCCTCGCCTCGCCTCATTTTGGATCGCCTCGCCTCGCCTTGCCTCGCCTCATTTTGGATCGCCTCGCCTCGCCGCGCCTCATTTTGGATCGCCTCGCCTCACCTCGCCTCGCCTCGCCTCGCCTAGCCTCATTTTGGATCGCCTCGCCTCTCCTCGCCTCGCCTAGCCTCATTTTGGATCGCCTCGCCTCGCCTCGCCTCGCCTCATTTTGGATCGCCTCGACTCGCCTTGCCTCGCCTCATTTTGGATCGCCTCGCCTCGCCTCGCCTCATTTTGGATCGCCTCGCCTCGCCTCGCCTCACCTTGGATCGTTTCGCCTCATTTTGAATCGCCTCGCTTCGCCTCGCCTCATTTTGTATCGCCTCGCCTCGCCTCGCCTCATTTTGTATCGCCTCTCCTCGCCTCGCCTCATTTTGGATCGCCTCGCCTCGCCTCATTTTGGTTCGCCTCACCTCAGATCGCCTTGCCTCATTTTGGATCGCCTCGCCTCGCCTCGCCTCATTTTGTATCGCCTCGCCTCACCTCGCCTCGCCGCGCCTCGCCTAGCCTCATTTTGGGTCGCCTCGCCTCGCCTTGCCTCGCCTCATTTTGGATCGCCTCGCCTCACCTCGCCTCGCCTCATTTTGGATCGCCTCGCCTCGCCTCGCCTCCTTTTGGATCGCCTCGCCTCGCCTCGCCTCGCCTCCATTTGGATTGCCTCGCCTCGCCTCGCCTCATTTTGGATCGCCTCGCCTCATTTTGGATCGCCTCGCCTCGCCTCTCCTCGCCTCGCCTCATTTTGGATCGCCACGCCTCACCTCGCCTCGCCTCATTTTGGATCGCCTCGCCTGATTTTGGATCGCAACGCCTCGCCTCGCCTCATTTTGGGTCGCCTCGCATCACCTCGCCTCGCCTCCTTTTGGATCGCCTCGCCTCGCCTTGCCTCGCCTCCTTTTGGATCGCCTCGCCTCGCCTCGCCTCATTTTGGATCGCCTCGCCTCATTTTGGATCGCCTCGCCTCGCCTCGCCTCACCTCGCCTCGCCTCATTTTGGATCGCCTCGCCTCGCCTCGCCTCATTTTGGATCGCCTCACCTCGCCTCGCCTCATTTTGGATCGCCTCGCCTCGCCTCGCCTCATTTTGGATAGCATCGCCTCGCCTCGCCTCGCCTCATTTTGGATCGCCTCGCCTCACCTCGCCTCGCCTCGCCTCGCCTCGCCTCGCCTCATTTTGGATCGCATCGCCTCGCCTCGCCTCGCCTCATTTTGGATCGCCTCGCCTCACCTCACCTCGCCTCGCCTCGCCTAGCCTCATTTTGGATCGCCTCGCCTCGCCTCGCCTCGCCTCATTTTGGATCGCCTCGCCTCGCCTCGCCTCGCCTCACCTCGCCTCGCCTCATTTTGGATCGCCTCGCCTCGCCTTGCCTCACCACATTTTGGATCGCCTCGCCTCGCCTCGCCTCGCCACATTTTGGATCGCCTCTCCTCGCCTCGCCTCATTTTGGATCGCCTCGCCTCGCCTCGCCTCGCCTCCTTTTGGATCGCCTCGCCTCGCCTCGCGTCGCCTCGCCTCCTTTTGGATCGCCTCGCCTCGCCTCGCCTCATTTTGTATCGCCTCGCCTCGCCTCGCCTCATTTTGGATCGCCTCGCCTCGCCTCCTTTTGGATCGCCTCGCCTCGCCTCGCCTCGCCTCCTTTTGGATCGCCTCGCCTAGCCTCGCGTCGCCTCGCCTCCTTTTGGATCGCCTCGCCTCGCCTCGCCTCATTTTGGATCGCCTCGCCTCGCCTAGCCTCATTTCGAATCGCCTCGCCTCATTTTGGATCGCCTCGCCTCGCCTCGCCTCATTTTCGATCGCCTCACCTCACCTCGTCTCGCCTCACCTTGGATCGTTTCGTCTCATTTTGGAACGCCTCGCCTCGCCTCGCCTCATTTCGGATCGCCTCGCCTCGGCTCTCCTCATTTTGGATCGCCTCTCCTCATTTTGTATCGCCTCGCCTCATTTTGGATCGCCTCGCCTCGCCTCGCCTTATTTTGGATCGCCTCGCCTCACCTCGCCTCGCCTCGCCTCGCCTCATTTTGGATCGCCTCGCCTATCCTTGCCTCGCCTCATTTTGGATCGCCTCGCCTCGTTTTGGATCGCCTCGCCTCATTTTGGATTGCCTCGCCTCGTCTTATTTTGGATCGCCACGCCTCGCCTCGCCTCATTTTGGATCGCCTCGCCTCGCCTCTCCACGCCTCGCCTCGCCTCGCCTCATTTTGGAATGCCTCGCCTAGCCTCGCCTCATTTTGGATTGCCTCGCCTCGCCTCATTTTGGATCGCCTTGCCTATCCTTGCCTCGCCTCATTTTGGATCGCCTCGCCTCGTTTTGGATCGCCTCGCCTCATTTTGGATCGCCTCGCCTCGCCTCGCCTCATTTTGGATCGCCTTGCCTCGCCTCGCCTCGCCACGCCTCGCCTCATTTTGGATCGCCTCGCCTCGCCTCTCCACGCCTCGCCTCGCCTCGCCTCATTTTGGAACGCCTCGCCTAGCCTCGCCTCATTTTGGATTGCCTCGCCTCGCCTCGCCTCGCCACACCTCGCCTCGCCACGCCTCGCCTCGCCTCATTTTGGATCGCCTCGCCTATCCTTGCCTCGCCTCATTTTGGATCGCCTCGCCTCGTTTTGGATCGCCTCGCCTCATTTTCGATCGCCTCGCCTCGCCTCGCCACACCTCGCCTCGCCACGCCTTGCCTCGCCTCATTTTGGATCGCCTCGCCTCACCACGCCTCGCCTCGCCACGCCACGCCTCGCCACGCCTCGCCTCGCCTCATTTTGGATCGCCTCGCCTCGTTTTGCCTCGCCTCATTTTGGATCGCCTCGCCTCGCCTCGCCACGCCTCGCCTCGCCACGCCTCGCCTCGCCTCATTTTGGATCGCCTCGCCTCGCCTCTCCACGCCTCGCCTCGCCTCGCCTCATTTTGGAACGCCTCGCCTCGCCTTGCCTCGCCTCACCTTGGATCGTTTCGCCTCATTTTGGATCGCCTCGCCTCGCCTCGCCTCATTTTGGATCGCCTTGCCTCGCCTCGCCTCGCGTTCCCACACCTCATTTTGGAGCACCTCGCCTCGCCTCTCCTCATTTTGGATCGCCGTGCCTCGCCTCATTTTCGATCGCCTCGCCTCGCCTCGCCTCGCCTCATTTTGAATCGCCTCGCCTCATTTTGGATCGCCTCGCCTCGCCTCATTTTCGATCGCCTCGCCTCGCCTTGCCTCGCCTCACCTTGGATCGTTTCGCCTCATTTTGGATCGCCTCGCCTCGCCTCACCTCATTTTGGATCGCCTCGCCTCGCCACGCCTCACCTCGCCACGCGTCGCCTTGCCTCATTTTGGATCGCCTCGCCACGCCTCGCTATGCCTCGCCTCGCCTCGCCTCCTTTTGGATCGCCTCGCCTCTCCTCACCTCGCCTAGCCTCATTTTGGATCACCTCGCCTCGCCTCGCCTCGCCTCATTTTGGATCGCCTCGACTCGCCTTGCCTCGCCTCATTTTGGATCGCCTCGCCTCGCCTCGCCTCATTTTGGATCGCCTCGCCTCGCCTCGCCTCACCTTGGATCGTTTCGCCTCATTTTGAATCGCCTCGCTTCGCCTCGCCTCATTTTGTATCGCCTCGCCTCGCCTCGCCTCATTTTGGATCGCCTCGCCTCGCCTCATTTTGGTTCGCCTCACCTCAGATCGCCTTGCCTCATTTTGGATCGCCTCGCCTCGCCTCGCCTCATTTTGGATCGCCTCGCCTCGCCTCATTTTGGTTCGCCTCACCTCAGATCGCCTTGCCTCATTTTGGATCGCCTCGCCTCGCCTCGCCTCATTTTGGATCGCCTCGCCTCACCTCGCCTCGCCTCGCCTCGCCTAGCCTCATTTTGGGTCGCCTCGCCTCGCCTTGCCACACCTCATTTTGGATCGCCTCGCCTCGCCTCGCCTCGCCTCGCCTCATTTTGGATCGCCTCGCCTCACCTCGCCTCGCCTAGCCTCATTTTGGATCGCCTCGCCTCGCGTCATTTTGGATCGCCTCGGCTCCTTTTGGTTCGCCTCGCTTCGCCTCGCCTCATTTTGTATCGCCTCACCTCGCCTCGCCTCATTTTGGTTCGCCTCGCCTCGCCTCGCCTCATTTTGGATTGCCTCGCCTCACCTCTCCTCACCTCACATCGCCTAGCCTCATTTTGGATCGCCTCGCCTCGCCTTGCCTCGCCTCATTTTGGATCGCCTCGCCTCGCCTCGCCTCGCCTCTCCTAGCCTCATTTTGAATCGCCTCGCCTCGCCTTGCCTCGCCTCATTTTGGATCGCCTCGCCTCACCTCGCCTCGCCTCTCCTAGCCTCATTTTGAATCGCCTCGCCTCGCCTTGCCTCGCCTCATTTTGGATCGCCTCGCCTCACCTCGCCTCGCCTCATTTTGGATCGCCTCGCCTCGCCTCGCCTCCTTTTGGATCGCCTCGCCTCGCCTCGCCTCGCCTCCATTTGGATTGCCTCGCCTCGCCTCGCCTCATTTTGGATCGCCTCGCCTCATTTTGGATCGCCTCGCCTCGCCTGGCCTCGCCTCATTTTCGATCGCCTCGCCTCGCCTCGCCACACCTCGCCTCGTCACGCCTTGCCTCGCCTCATTTTGGATCGCCTCGCCTCGCCACGCCTCGCCTCGCCACGCCTCGCCTCGCCTCGCCTCATTTTGGATCGCCTCGCCTCGTTTTGCCTCGCCTCATTTTGGATCGCCTCGCCTCGCCTCGCCACGCCTCGCCTCGCCACACCTCGCCTCGCCTCATTTTGGATCGCCTCGCCTCGCCTCGCCTCGCCTCACCTCGCCTCGCCTCATTTTGGATCGCCTCGCCTCGCCTTGCCTCACCACATTTTGGATCGCCTCGCCTCGCCTCGCCTCGCCACATTTTGGATCGCCTCTCCTCGCCTCGCCTCATTTTGGATCGCCTCGCCTCGCCTCGCCTCATTTTGGATCGCCTCGCCTCGCCTCGCCTCGCCTCCTTTTGGATCGCCTCGCCTCGCCTCGCCTCGCCTCCATTTGGATTGCCTCGCCTCGCCTCGCCTCATTTTGGATCGCCTCGCCTCATTTTGGATCGCCTCGCCTCGCCTTTCCTCGCCTCGCCTCATTTTGGATCGCCACGCCTCACCTCGCCTCGCCTCATTTTGGATCGCCTCGCCTGATTTTGGATCGCAACGCCTCGCCTCGCCTCACCTCGCCTCGCCTCATTTTGGATCGCCACGCCTCGCCTCGCCTCATTTTGGGTCGCCTCGCATCACCTCGCCTCGCCTCCTTTTGGATCGCCTCGCCTCGCCTTGCCTCGCCTCCTTTTGGATCGCCTCGCCTCGCCTCGCCTCATTTTGGATCGCCTCGCCTCATTTTGGATCGCCTCGCCTCGCCTCGCCTCACCTCGCCTCGCCTCATTTTGGATCGCCTCGCCTCGCCTCGCCTCATTTTGGATCGCCTCACCTCGCCTCGCCTCATTTTGGATCGCCTCGCCTCGCCTCGCCTCATTTTGGATAGCATCGCCTCGCCTCGCCTCGCCTCATTTTGGATCGCCTCGCCTCACCTCGCCTCGCCTCGCCTCGCCTCGCCTCGCCTCATTTTGGATCGCATCGCCTCGCCTCGCCTCGCCTCATTTTGGATCGCCTCGCCTCACCTCGCCTCGCCTCGCCTCGCCTAGCCTCATTTTGGATCGCCTCGCCTCGCCTCGCCTCGCCTCATTTTGGATCGCCTCGCCTCGCCTCGCCTCGCCTCACCTCGCCTCGCCTCATTTTGGATCGCCTCGTCTCGCCTTGCCTCACCACATTTTGGATCGCCTCGCCTCGCCTCGCCTCGCCACATTTTGGATCGCCTCTCCTCGCCTCGCCTCATTTTGGATCGCCTCGCCTCGCCTCGCCTCATTTTGGATCGCCTCGCCTCGCCTCGCCTCGCCTCCTTTTGGATCGCCTCGCCTCGCCTCGCGTCGCCTCGCCTCCTTTTGGATCGCCTCGCCTCGCCTCGCCTCATTTTGTATCGCCTCGCCTCGCCTCGCCTCATTTTGGATCGCCTCGCCTCGCCTCCTTTTGGATCGCCTCGCCTCGCCTCGCCTCGCCTCCTTTTGGATCGCCTCGCCTAGCCTCGCGTCGCCTCGCCTCCTTTTGGATCGCCTCGCCTCGCCTCGCCTCATTTTGGATCGCCTCGCCTCGCCTAGCCTCATTTCGAATCGCCTCGCCTCATTTCGGATCGCCTCGCCTCGGCTCTCCTCATTTTGGATCGCCTCTCCTCATTTTGTATCGCCTCGCCTCATTTTGGATCGCCTCGCCTCGCCTCGCCTTATTTTGGATCGCTTCGCCTCGTTTTGCCTCGCCTCATTTTGGATCGCCTCGCCTCGCCTCGCCACGCCTCGCCTCGCCACGCCTCGCCTCGCCTCATTTTGGATCGCCTCGCCTCGCCTCTCCACGCCTCGCCTCGCCTCGCCTCATTTTGGAACGCCTCGCCTAGCCTCGCCTCATTTTGGATCGCCTCGCCTCGCCTCGCCTCATTTTGGATCGCCTTGCCTCGCCTCGCCTCCTTTTGGATCGCCTCGCCTCGCCTCGCCTCGCCTCCTTTTGGATCGCCTCGCCTCGCCTCGCCTCGCCTCCTTTTGGATCGCCTTGCCTCGCCTCGCCTCGCCTCCTTTTGGATCGCCTCGCCTCGCCTCGCCTCATTTTGGATCGCCTCGCCTCATTTTGGATCGCATCGCCTCTCCTCGCCTCACCTCGCCTCGCCTCATTTTGGATCGCCTCGCCTCGCCTCGCCTCACCTTGGATCGTTTCGCCTCATTTTGGATCGCCTCGCCTCGCCTCATTTTGGATCGCCTCGCCTCGCCTCGCCTAGCCTCATTTTGGATCGCCTCGCCTCGCCTCGCCTCATTTTGGATCGCCTCGCCTCACCTCGCCTCGCCTCGCCTCGCCTCGCCTCATTTTGGATCGCCTCGCCTCGCCTTGCCTCGCCTCATTTTGGATCGCCTCGCCTCGCCGCGCCTCATTTTGGATCGCCTCGCCTCACCTCGCCTCGCCTCGCCTCGCCTAGCCTCATTTTGGATCGCCTCGCCTCTCCTCGCCTCGCCTCGCCTCATTTTGGATCGCCTCGCCTCGCCTCGCCTCGCCTCATTTTGGATCGCCTCGACTCGCCTTGCCTCGCCTCATTTTGGATCGCCTCGCCTCGCCTCGCCTCATTTTGGATCGCCTCGCCTCGCCTCGCCTCACCTTGGATCGTTTCGCCTCATTTTGAATCGTCTCGCTTCGCCTCGCCTCATTTTGTATCGCCTCGCCTCGCCTCGCCTCATTTTGTATCGCCTCTCCTCGCCTCGCCTCATTTTGGATCGCCTCGCCTCGCCTCATTTTGGTTCGCCTCACCTCAGATCGCCTTGCCTCATTTTGGATCGCCTCGCCTCACCTCGCCTCGCCTCATTTTGGATCGCCTCGCCTCGCCTCGCCTCCTTTTGGATCGCCTCGCCTCGCCTCGCCTCGCCTCCATTTGGATTGCCTCGCCTCGCCTCGCCTCATTTTGGATCGCCTCGCCTCATTTTGGATCGCCTCGCCTCGCCTCTCCTCGCCTCGCCTCATTTTGGATCGCCACGCCTCACCTCGCCTCGCCTCATTTTGGATCGCCTCGCCTGATTTTGGATCGCAACGCCTCGCCTCGCCTCATTTTGGGTCGCCTCGCATCACCTCGCCTCGCCTCCTTTTGGATCGCCTCGCCTCGCCTTGCCTCGCCTCCTTTTGGATCGCCTCGCCTCGCCTCGCCTCATTTTGGATCGCCTCGCCTCATTTTGGATCGCCTCGCCTCGCCTCGCCTCACCTCGCCTCGCCTCATTTTGGATCGCCTCGCCTCGCCTCGCCTCATTTTGGATCGCCTCACCTCGCCTCGCCTCATTTTGGATCGCCTCGCCTCGCCTCGCCTCATTTTGGATCGCCTCGCCTCGCCTCGCCTCGCCTCATTTTGGATCGCCTCGCCTCGCCTCGCCTCGCCTCACCTCGCCTCGCCTCATTTTGGATCGCCTCGCCTCGCCTTGCCTCACCACATTTTGGATCGCCTCGCCTCGCCTCGCCTCGCCACATTTTGGATCGCCTCTCCTCGCCTCGCCTCATTTTGGATCGCCTCGCCTCGCCTCGCGTCGCCTCGCCTCCTTTTGGATCGCCTCGCCTCGCCTCGCCTCATTTTGTATCGCCTCGCCTCGCCTCGCCTCATTTTGGATCGCCTCGCCTCGCCTCCTTTTGGATCGCCTCGCCTCGCCTCGCCTCGCCTCCTTTTGGATCGCCTCGCCTAGCCTCGCGTCGCCTCGCCTCCTTTTGGATCGCCTCGCCTCGCCTCGCCTCATTTTGGATCGCCTCGCCTCGCCTAGCCTCATTTCGAATCGCCTCGCCTCATTTTGGATCGCCTCGCCTCGCCTCGCCTCATTTTCGATCGCCTCACCTCACCTCGTCTCGCCTCACCTTGGATCGTTTCGTCTCATTTTGGAACGCCTCGCCTCGCCTCGCCTCATTTCGGATCGCCTCGCCTCGGCTCTCCTCATTTTGGATCGCCTCTCCTCATTTTGTATCGCCTCGCCTCATTTTGGATCGCCTCGCCTCGCCTCGCCTTATTTTGGATCGCCTCGCCTCGTTTTGCCTCGCCTCATTTTGGATCGCCTCGCCTCGCCTCGCCACGCCTCGCCTCGCCACGCCTCGCCTCGCCTCATTTTGGATCGCCTCGCCTCGCCTCTCCACGCCTCGCCTCGCCTCGCCTCATTTTGGAACGCCTCGCCTAGCCTCGCCTCATTTTGGATCGCCTCGCCTCGCCTCGCCTCATTTTGGATCGCCTTGCCTCGCCTCGCCTCCTTTTGGATCGCCTCGCCTCGCCTCGCCTCGCCTCCTTTTGGATCGCCTCGCCTCGCCTCGCCTCGCCTCCTTTTGGATCGCCTCGCCTCGCCTCGCCTCGCCTCCTTTTGGATCGCCTCGCCTCGCCTCGCCTCATTTTGGATCGCCTCGCCTCATTTTGGATCGCATCGCCTCTCCTCGCCTCACCTCGCCTCGCCTCGCCTCATTTTGGATCGCCTCGCCTCGCCTCGCCTCACCTTGGATCGTTTCGCCTCATTTTGGATCGCCTCGCCTCGCCTCATTTTGGTTCGCCTCACCTCAGATCGCCTTGCCTCATTTTGGATCGCCTCGCCTCACCTCGCCTCGCCTCCTTTTGGATCGCCTCGCCTAGCCTCGCGTCGCCTCGCCTCCTTTTGGATCGCCTCGCCTCGCCTCGCCTCATTTTGGATCGCCTCGCCTCGCCTAGCCTCATTTCGAATCGCCTCGCCTCATTTTGGATCGCCTCGCCTCGCCTCGCCTCATTTTCGATCGCCTCACCTCACCTCGTCTCGCCTCACCTTGGATCGTTTCGTCTCATTTTGGAACGCCTCGCCTCGCCTCGCCTCATTTCGGATCGCCTCGCCTCGGCTCTCCTCATTTTGGATCGCCTCTCCTCATTTTGTATCGCCTCGCCTCATTTTGGATCGCCTCGCCTCGCCTCGCCTTATTTTGGATCGCCTCGCCTCGTTTTGCCTCGCCTCATTTTGGATCGCCTCGCCTCGCCTCGCCACGCCTCGCCTCGCCACGCCTCGCCTCGCCTCATTTTGGATCGCCTCGCCTCGCCTCTCCACGCCTCGCCTCGCCTCGCCTCATTTTGGAACGCCTCGCCTAGCCTCGCCTCATTTTGGATCGCCTCGCCTCGCCTCGCCTCATTTTGGATCGCCTTGCCTCGCCTCGCCTCCTTTTGGATCGCCTCGCCTCGCCTCGCCTCGCCTCCTTTTGGATCGCCTCGCCTCGCCTCGCCTCGCCTCCTTTTGGATCGCCTCGCCTCGCCTCGCCTCGCCTCCTTTTGGATCGCCTCGCCTCGCCTCGCCTCATTTTGGATCGCCTCGCCTCATTTTGGATCGCATCGCCTCTCCTCGCCTCACCTCGCCTCGCCTCGCCTCATTTTGGATCGCCTCGCCTCGCCTCGCCTCACCTTGGATCGTTTCGCCTCATTTTGGATCGCCTCGCCTCGCCTCATTTTGGTTCGCCTCACCTCAGATCGCCTTGCCTCATTTTGGATCGCCTCGCCTCACCTCGCCTCGCCTCATTTTGGATCGCCTCGCCTCGCCTCGCCTCCTTTTGGATCGCCTCGCCTCGCCTCGCCTCGCCTCCATTTGGATTGCCTCGCCTCGCCTCGCCTCATTTTGGATCGCCTCGCCTCATTTTGGATCGCCTCGCCTCGCCTCTCCTCGCCTCGCCTCATTTTGGATCGCCACGCCTCACCTCGCCTCGCCTCATTTTGGATCGCCTCGCCTGATTTTGGATCGCAACGCCTCGCCTCGCCTCATTTTGGGTCGCCTCGCATCACCTCGCCTCGCCTCCTTTTGGATCGCCTCGCCTCGCCTTGCCTCGCCTCCTTTTGGATCGCCTCGCCTCGCCTCGCCTCATTTTGGATCGCCTCGCCTCATTTTGGATCGCCTCGCCTCGCCTCGCCTCACCTCGCCTCGCCTCATTTTGGATCGCCTCGCCTCGCCTCGCCTCATTTTGGATCGCCTCACCTCGCCTCGCCTCATTTTGGATCGCCTCGCCTCGCCTCGCCTCATTTTGGATCGCCTCGCCTCGCCTCGCCTCGCCTCATTTTGGATCGCCTCGCCTCGCCTCGCCTCGCCTCACCTCGCCTCGCCTCATTTTGGATCGCCTCGCCTCGCCTTGCCTCACCACATTTTGGATCGCCTCGCCTCGCCTCGCCTCGCCACATTTTGGATCGCCTCTCCTCGCCTCGCCTCATTTTGGATCGCCTCGCCTCGCCTCGCGTCGCCTCGCCTCCTTTTGGATCGCCTCGCCTCGCCTCGCCTCATTTTGTATCGCCTCGCCTCGCCTCGCCTCATTTTGGATCGCCTCGCCTCGCCTCCTTTTGGATCGCCTCGCCTCGCCTCGCCTCGCCTCCTTTTGGATCGCCTCGCCTAGCCTCGCGTCGCCTCGCCTCCTTTTGGATCGCCTCGCCTCGCCTCGCCTCATTTTGGATCGCCTCGCCTCGCCTAGCCTCATTTCGAATCGCCTCGCCTCATTTTGGATCGCCTCGCCTCGCCTCGCCTCATTTTCGATCGCCTCACCTCACCTCGTCTCGCCTCACCTTGGATCGTTTCGTCTCATTTTGGAACGCCTCGCCTCGCCTCGCCTCATTTCGGATCGCCTCGCCTCGGCTCTCCTCATTTTGGATCGCCTCTCCTCATTTTGTATCGCCTCGCCTCATTTTGGATCGCCTCGCCTCGCCTCGCCTTATTTTGGATCGCCTCGCCTCGTTTTGCCTCGCCTCATTTTGGATCGCCTCGCCTCGCCTCGCCACGCCTCGCCTCGCCACGCCTCGCCTCGCCTCATTTTGGATCGCCTCGCCTCGCCTCTCCACGCCTCGCCTCGCCTCGCCTCATTTTGGAACGCCTCGCCTAGCCTCGCCTCATTTTGGATCGCCTCGCCTCGCCTCGCCTCATTTTGGATCGCCTTGCCTCGCCTCGCCTCCTTTTGGATCGCCTCGCCTCGCCTCGCCTCGCCTCCTTTTGGATCGCCTCGCCTCGCCTCGCCTCGCCTCCTTTTGGATCGCCTCGCCTCGCCTCGCCTCGCCTCCTTTTGGATCGCCTCGCCTCGCCTCGCCTCATTTTGGATCGCCTCGCCTCATTTTGGATCGCATCGCCTCTCCTCGCCTCACCTCGCCTCGCCTCGCCTCATTTTGGATCGCCTCGCCTCGCCTCGCCTCACCTTGGATCGTTTCGCCTCATTTTGGATCGCCTCGCCTCGCCTCATTTTGGATCGCCTCGCCTCGCCTCGCCTAGCCTCATTTTGGATCGCCTCGCCTCGCCTCGCCTCATTTTGGATCGCCTCGCCTCACCTCGCCTCGCCTCGCCTCGCCTCGCCTCATTTTGGATCGCCTCGCCTCGCCTTGCCTCGCCTCATTTTGGATCGCCTCGCCTCGCCGCGCCTCATTTTGGATCGCCTCGCCTCACCTCGCCTCGCCTCGCCTCGCCTAGCCTCATTTTGGATCGCCTCGCCTCTCCTCGCCTCGCCTAGCCTCATTTTGGATCGCCTCGCCTCGCCTCGCCTCGCCTCATTTTGGATCGCCTCGACTCGCCTTGCCTCGCCTCATTTTGGATCGCCTCGCCTCGCCTCGCCTCATTTTGGATCGCCTCGCCTCGCCTCGCCTCACCTTGGATCGTTTCGCCTCATTTTGAATCGCCTCGCTTCGCCTCGCCTCATTTTGTATCGCCTCGCCTCGCCTCGCCTCATTTTGTATCGCCTCTCCTCGCCTCGCCTCATTTTGGATCGCCTCGCCTCGCCTCATTTTGGTTCGCCTCACCTCAGATCGCCTTGCCTCATTTTGGATCGCCTCGCCTCACCTCGCCTCGCCTCATTTTGGATCGCCTCGCCTCGCCTCGCCTCCTTTTGGATCGCCTCGCCTCGCCTCGCCTCGCCTCCATTTGGATTGCCTCGCCTCGCCTCGCCTCATTTTGGATCGCCTCGCCTCATTTTGGATCGCCTCGCCTCGCCTCTCCTCGCCTCGCCTCATTTTGGATCGCCACGCCTCACCTCGCCTCGCCTCATTTTGGATCGCCTCGCCTGATTTTGGATCGCAACGCCTCGCCTCGCCTCATTTTGGGTCGCCTCGCATCACCTCGCCTCGCCTCCTTTTGGATCGCCTCGCCTCGCCTTGCCTCGCCTCCTTTTGGATCGCCTCGCCTCGCCTCGCCTCATTTTGGATCGCCTCGCCTCATTTTGGATCGCCTCGCCTCGCCTCGCCTCACCTCGCCTCGCCTCATTTTGGATCGCCTCGCCTCGCCTCGCCTCATTTTGGATCGCCTCACCTCGCCTCGCCTCATTTTGGATCGCCTCGCCTCGCCTCGCCTCATTTTGGATAGCATCGCCTCGCCTCGCCTCGCCTCATTTTGGATCGCCTCGCCTCACCTCGCCTCGCCTCGCCTCGCCTCGCCTCGCCTCATTTTGGATCGCATCGCCTCGCCTCGCCTCGCCTCATTTTGGATCGCCTCGCCTCACCTCACCTCGCCTCGCCTCGCCTAGCCTCATTTTGGATCGCCTCGCCTCGCCTCGCCTCGCCTCATTTTGGATCGCCTCGCCTCGCCTCGCCTCGCCTCACCTCGCCTCGCCTCATTTTGGATCGCCTCGCCTCGCCTTGCCTCACCACATTTTGGATCGCCTCGCCTCGCCTCGCCTCGCCACATTTTGGATCGCCTCTCCTCGCCTCGCCTCATTTTGGATCGCCTCGCCTCGCCTCGCCTCATTTTGGATCGCCTCGCCTCGCCTCGCCTCGCCTCCTTTTGGATCGCCTCGCCTCGCCTCGCGTCGCCTCGCCTCCTTTTGGATCGCCTCGCCTCGCCTCGCCTCATTTTGTATCGCCTCGCCTCGCCTCGCCTCATTTTGGATCGCCTCGCCTCGCCTCCTTTTGGATCGCCTCGCCTCGCCTCGCCTCGCCTCCTTTTGGATCGCCTCGCCTAGCCTCGCGTCGCCTCGCCTCCTTTTGGATCGCCTCGCCTCGCCTCGCCTCATTTTGGATCGCCTCGCCTCGCCTAGCCTCATTTCGAATCGCCTCGCCTCATTTTGGATCGCCTCGCCTCGCCTCGCCTCATTTTCGATCGCCTCACCTCACCTCGTCTCGCCTCACCTTGGATCGTTTCGTCTCATTTTGGAACGCCTCGCCTCGCCTCGCCTCATTTCGGATCGCCTCGCCTCGGCTCTCCTCATTTTGGATCGCCTCTCCTCATTTTGTATCGCCTCGCCTCATTTTGGATCGCCTCGCCTCGCCTCGCCTTATTTTGGATCGCCTCGCCTCACCTCGCCTCGCCTCGCCTCGCCTCATTTTGGATCGCCTCGCCTATCCTTGCCTCGCCTCATTTTGGATCGCCTCGCCTCGTTTTGGATCGCCTCGCCTCATTTTGGATTGCCTCGCCTCGTCTTATTTTGGATCGCCACGCCTCGCCTCGCCTCATTTTGGATCGCCTCGCCTCGCCTCTCCACGCCTCGCCTCGCCTCGCCTCATTTTGGAATGCCTCGCCTAGCCTCGCCTCATTTTGGATTGCCTCGCCTCGCCTCATTTTGGATCGCCTTGCCTATCCTTGCCTCGCCTCATTTTGGATCGCCTCGCCTCGTTTTGGATCGCCTCGCCTCATTTTGGATCGCCTCGCCTCGCCTCGCCTCATTTTGGATCGCCTTGCCTCGCCTCGCCTCGCCACGCCTCGCCTCATTTTGGATCGCCTCGCCTCGCCTCTCCACGCCTCGCCTCGCCTCGCCTCATTTTGGAACGCCTCGCCTAGCCTCGCCTCATTTTGGATTGCCTCGCCTCGCCTCGCCTCGCCACACCTCGCCTCGCCACGCCTCGCCTCGCCTCATTTTGGATCGCCTCGCCTATCCTTGCCTCGCCTCATTTTGGATCGCCTCGCCTCGTTTTGGATCGCCTCGCCTCATTTTCGATCGCCTCGCCTCGCCTCGCCACACCTCGCCTCGCCACGCCTTGCCTCGCCTCATTTTGGATCGCCTCGCCTCACCACGCCTCGCCTCGCCACGCCACGCCTCGCCACGCCTCGCCTCGCCTCATTTTGGATCGCCTCGCCTCGTTTTGCCTCGCCTCATTTTGGATCGCCTCGCCTCGCCTCGCCACGCCTCGCCTCGCCACGCCTCGCCTCGCCTCATTTTGGATCGCCTCGCCTCGCCTCTCCACGCCTCGCCTCGCCTCGCCTCATTTTGGAACGCCTCGCCTCGCCTTGCCTCGCCTCACCTTGGATCGTTTCGCCTCATTTTGGATCGCCTCGCCTCGCCTCGCCTCATTTTGGATCGCCTTGCCTCGCCTCGCCTCGCGTTCCCACACCTCATTTTGGAGCACCTCGCCTCGCCTCTCCTCATTTTGGATCGCCGTGCCTCGCCTCATTTTCGATCGCCTCGCCTCGCCTCGCCTCGCCTCATTTTGAATCGCCTCGCCTCATTTTGGATCGCCTCGCCTCGCCTCATTTTCGATCGCCTCGCCTCGCCTTGCCTCGCCTCACCTTGGATCGTTTCGCCTCATTTTGGATCGCCTCGCCTCGCCTCACCTCATTTTGGATCGCCTCGCCTCGCCACGCCTCACCTCGCCACGCGTCGCCTTGCCTCATTTTGGATCGCCTCGCCACGCCTCGCTATGCCTCGCCTCGCCTCGCCTCCTTTTGGATCGCCTCGCCTCTCCTCACCTCGCCTAGCCTCATTTTGGATCACCTCGCCTCGCCTCGCCTCGCCTCATTTTGGATCGCCTCGACTCGCCTTGCCTCGCCTCATTTTGGATCGCCTCGCCTCGCCTCGCCTCATTTTGGATCGCCTCGCCTCGCCTCGCCTCACCTTGGATCGTTTCGCCTCATTTTGAATCGCCTCGCTTCGCCTCGCCTCATTTTGTATCGCCTCGCCTCGCCTCGCCTCATTTTGGATCGCCTCGCCTCGCCTCATTTTGGTTCGCCTCACCTCAGATCGCCTTGCCTCATTTTGGATCGCCTCGCCTCGCCTCGCCTCATTTTGGATCGCCTCGCCTCGCCTCATTTTGGTTCGCCTCACCTCAGATCGCCTTGCCTCATTTTGGATCGCCTCGCCTCGCCTCGCCTCATTTTGTATCGCCTCGCCTCACCTCGCCTCGCCTCGCCTCGCCTAGCCTCATTTTGGGTCGCCTCGCCTCGCCTTGCCACACCTCATTTTGGATCGCCTCGCCTCGCCTCGCCTCGCCTCGCCTCATTTTGGATCGCCTCGCCTCACCTCGCCTCGCCTAGCCTCATTTTGGATCGCCTCGCCTCGCGTCATTTTGGATCGCCTCGGCTCCTTTTGGTTCGCCTCGCTTCGCCTCGCCTCATTTTGTATCGCCTCACCTCGCCTCGCCTCATTTTGGTTCGCCTCGCCTCGCCTCGCCTCATTTTGGATTGCCTCGCCTCACCTCTCCTCACCTCACATCGCCTAGCCTCATTTTGGATCGCCTCGCCTCGCCTTGCCTCGCCTCATTTTGGATCGCCTCGCCTCACCTCGCCTCGCCTCTCCTAGCCTCATTTTGAATCGCCTCGCCTCGCCTTGCCTCGCCTCATTTTGGATCGCCTCGCCTCACCTCGCCTCGCCTCTCCTAGCCTCATTTTGAATCGCCTCGCCTCGCCTTGCCTCGCCTCATTTTGGATCGCCTCGCCTCACCTCGCCTCGCCTCATTTTGGATCGCCTCGCCTCGCCTCGCCTCCTTTTGGATCGCCTCGCCTCGCCTCGCCTCGCCTCCATTTGGATTGCCTCGCCTCGCCTCGCCTCATTTTGGATCGCCTCGCCTCATTTTGGATCGCCTCGCCTCGCCTGGCCTCGCCTCATTTTCGATCGCCTCGCCTCGCCTCGCCACACCTCGCCTCGTCACGCCTTGCCTCGCCTCATTTTGGATCGCCTCGCCTCGCCACGCCTCGCCTCGCCACGCCTCGCCTCGCCTCGCCTCATTTTGGATCGCCTCGCCTCGTTTTGCCTCGCCTCATTTTGGATCGCCTCGCCTCGCCTCGCCACGCCTCGCCTCGCCACACCTCGCCTCGCCTCATTTTGGATCGCCTCACCTCGCCTCTCCACGCCTCGCCTCGCCTCGCCTCATTTTGGAACGCCTCGCCTAGCCTCGCCTCATTTTGGATCGCCTCGCCTCGCCTCGCCTCATTTTGGATCGCCTTGCCTCGCCTCGCCTCCTTTTGGATCGCCTCGCCTCGCCTCGCCTCGCCTCCTTTTGGATCGCCTCGCCTCGCCTCGCCTCGCCTCCTTTTGGATCGCCTCGCCTCGCCTCGCCTCGCCTCCTTTTGGATCGCCTCGCCTCGCCTCGCCTCATTTTGGATCGCCTCGCCTCATTTTGGATCGCATCGCCTCTCCTCGCCTCACCTCGCCACGCCTCATTTTGGATCGCCTCGCCTCGCCTCGCCTCACCTTGGATCGTTTCGCCTCATTTTGGATCGCCTCGCCTCGCCTCATTTTGGATCGCCTCGCCTCGCCTCGCCTAGCCTCATTTTGGATCGCCTCGCCTCGCCTCGCCTCATTTTGGATCGCCTCGCCTCACCTCGCCTCGCCTCGCCTCGCCTCGCCTCATTTTGGATCGCCTCGCCTCGCCTTGCCTCGCCTCATTTTGGATCGCCTCGCCTCGCCGCGCCTCATTTTGGATCGCCTCGCCTCACCTCGCCTCGCCTCGCCTCGCCTAGCCTCATTTTGGATCGCCTCGCCTCTCCTCGCCTCGCCTAGCCTCATTTTGGATCACCTCGCCTCGCCTCGCCTCGCCTCATTTTGGATCGCCTCGACTCGCCTTGCCTCGCCTCATTTTGGATCGCCTCGCCTCGCCTCGCCTCATTTTGGATCGCCTCGCCTCGCCTCGCCTCACCTTGGATCGTTTCGCCTCATTTTGAATCGCCTCGCTTCGCCTCGCCTCATTTTGTATCGCCTCGCCTCGCCTCGCCTCATTTTGTATCGCCTCTCCTCGCCTCGCCTCATTTTGGATCGCCTCGCCTCGCCTCATTTTGGTTCGCCTCACCTCAGATCGCCTTGCCTCATTTTGGATCGCCTCGCCTCGCCTCGCCTCATTTTGTATCGCCTCGCCTCACCTCGCCTCGCCGCGCCTCGCCTAGCCTCATTTTGGGTCGCCTCGCCTCGCCTTGCCTCGCCTCATTTTGGATCGCCTCGCCTCACCTCGCCTCGCCTCATTTTGGATCGCCTCGCCTCGCCTCGCCTCCTTTTGGATCGCCTCGCCTCGCCTCGCCTCGCCTCCATTTGGATTGCCTCGCCTCGCCTCGCCTCATTTTGGATCGCCTCGCCTCATTTTGGATCGCCTCGCCTCGCCTTTCCTCGCCTCGCCTCATTTTGGATCGCCACGCCTCACCTCGCCTCGCCTCATTTTGGATCGCCTCGCCTGATTTTGGATCGCAACGCCTCGCCTCGCCTCACCTCGCCTCGCCTCATTTTGGATCGCCACGCCTCGCCTCGCCTCATTTTGGGTCGCCTCGCATCACCTCGCCTCGCCTCCTTTTGGATCGCCTCGCCTCGCCTTGCCTCGCCTCCTTTTGGATCGCCTCGCCTCGCCTCGCCTCATTTTGGATCGCCTCGCCTCATTTTGGATCGCCTCGCCTCGCCTCGCCTCACCTCGCCTCGCCTCATTTTGGATCGCCTCGCCTCGCCTCGCCTCATTTTGGATCGCCTCACCTCGCCTCGCCTCATTTTGGATCGCCTCGCCTCGCCTCGCCTCATTTTGGATAGCATCGCCTCGCCTCGCCTCGCCTCATTTTGGATCGCCTCGCCTCACCTCGCCTCGCCTCGCCTCGCCTCGCCTCGCCTCATTTTGGATCGCATCGCCTCGCCTCGCCTCGCCTCATTTTGGATCGCCTCGCCTCACCTCGCCTCGCCTCGCCTCGCCTAGCCTCATTTTGGATCGCCTCGCCTCGCCTCGCCTCGCCTCATTTTGGATCGCCTCGCCTCGCCTCGCCTCGCCTCACCTCGCCTCGCCTCATTTTGGATCGCCTCGTCTCGCCTTGCCTCACCACATTTTGGATCGCCTCGCCTCGCCTCGCCTCGCCACATTTTGGATCGCCTCTCCTCGCCTCGCCTCATTTTGGATCGCCTCGCCTCGCCTCGCCTCGCCTCCTTTTGGATCGCCTCGCCTCGCCTCGCGTCGCCTCGCCTCCTTTTGGATCGCCTCGCCTCGCCTCGCCTCATTTTGTATCGCCTCGCCTCGCCTCGCCTCATTTTGGATCGCCTCGCCTCGCCTCCTTTTGGATCGCCTCGCCTCGCCTCGCCTCGCCTCCTTTTGGATCGCCTCGCCTAGCCTCGCGTCGCCTCGCCTCCTTTTGGATCGCCTCGCCTCGCCTCGCCTCATTTTGGATCGCCTCGCCTCGCCTAGCCTCATTTCGAATCGCCTCGCCTCATTTTGGATCGCCTCGCCTCGCCTCGCCTCATTTTCGATCGCCTCACCTCACCTCGTCTCGCCTCACCTTGGATCGTTTCGTCTCATTTTGGAACGCCTCGCCTCGCCTCGCCTCATTTCGGATCGCCTCGCCTCGGCTCTCCTCATTTTGGATCGCCTCTCCTCATTTTGTATCGCCTCGCCTCATTTTGGATCGCCTCGCCTCGCCTCGCCTTATTTTGGATCGCCTCGCCTCGTTTTGCCTCGCCTCATTTTGGATCGCCTCGCCTCGCCTCGCCACGCCTCGCCTCGCCACGCCTCGCCTCGCCTCATTTTGGATCGCCTCGCCTCGCCTCTCCACGCCTCGCCTCGCCTCGCCTCATTTTGGAACGCCTCGCCTAGCCTCGCCTCATTTTGGATCGCCTCGCCTCGCCTCGCCTCATTTTGGATCGCCTTGCCTCGCCTCGCCTCCTTTTGGATCGCCTCGCCTCGCCTCGCCTCGCCTCCTTTTGGATCGCCTCGCCTCGCCTCGCCTCGCCTCCTTTTGGATCGCCTCGCCTCGCCTCGCCTCGCCTCCTTTTGGATCGCCTCGCCTCGCCTCGCCTCATTTTGGATCGCCTCGCCTCATTTTGGATCGCATCGCCTCTCCTCGCCTCACCTCGCCTCGCCTCATTTTGGATCGCCTCGCCTCGCCTCGCCTCACCTTGGATCGTTTCGCCTCATTTTGGATCGCCTCGCCTCGCCTCATTTTGGATCGCCTCGCCTCGCCTCGCCTAGCCTCATTTTGGATCGCCTCGCCTCGCCTCGCCTCATTTTGGATCGCCTCGCCTCACCTCGCCTCGCCTCGCCTCGCCTCGCCTCATTTTGGATCGCCTCGCCTCGCCTTGCCTCGCCTCATTTTGGATCGCCTCGCCTCGCCGCGCCTCATTTTGGATCGCCTCGCCTCACCTCGCCTCGCCTCGCCTCGCCTAGCCTCATTTTGGATCGCCTCGCCTCTCCTCGCCTCGCCTCGCCTCATTTTGGATCGCCTCGCCTCGCCTCGCCTCGCCTCATTTTGGATCGCCTCGACTCGCCTTGCCTCGCCTCATTTTGGATCGCCTCGCCTCGCCTCGCCTCATTTTGGATCGCCTCGCCTCGCCTCGCCTCACCTTGGATCGTTTCGCCTCATTTTGAATCGTCTCGCTTCGCCTCGCCTCATTTTGTATCGCCTCGCCTCGCCTCGCCTCATTTTGTATCGCCTCTCCTCGCCTCGCCTCATTTTGGATCGCCTCGCCTCGCCTCATTTTGGTTCGCCTCACCTCAGATCGCCTTGCCTCATTTTGGATCGCCTCGCCTCACCTCGCCTCGCCTCATTTTGGATCGCCTCGCCTCGCCTCGCCTCCTTTTGGATCGCCTCGCCTCGCCTCGCCTCGCCTCCATTTGGATTGCCTCGCCTCGCCTCGCCTCATTTTGGATCGCCTCGCCTCATTTTGGATCGCCTCGCCTCGCCTCTCCTCGCCTCGCCTCATTTTGGATCGCCACGCCTCACCTCGCCTCGCCTCATTTTGGATCGCCTCGCCTGATTTTGGATCGCAACGCCTCGCCTCGCCTCATTTTGGGTCGCCTCGCATCACCTCGCCTCGCCTCCTTTTGGATCGCCTCGCCTCGCCTTGCCTCGCCTCCTTTTGGATCGCCTCGCCTCGCCTCGCCTCATTTTGGATCGCCTCGCCTCATTTTGGATCGCCTCGCCTCGCCTCGCCTCACCTCGCCTCGCCTCATTTTGGATCGCCTCGCCTCGCCTCGCCTCATTTTGGATCGCCTCACCTCGCCTCGCCTCATTTTGGATCGCCTCGCCTCGCCTCGCCTCATTTTGGATCGCCTCGCCTCGCCTCGCCTCGCCTCATTTTGGATCGCCTCGCCTCGCCTCGCCTCACCTCGCCTCGCCTCATTTTGGATCGCCTCGCCTCGCCTTGCCTCACCACATTTTGGATCGCCTCGCCTCGCCTCGCCTCGCCACATTTTGGATCGCCTCTCCTCGCCTCGCCTCATTTTGGATCGCCTCGCCTCGCCTCGCCTCATTTTGGATCGCCTCGCCTCGCCTCGCCTCGCCTCCTTTTGGATCGCCTCGCCTCGCCTCGCGTCGCCTCGCCTCCTTTTGGATCGCCTCGCCTCGCCTCGCCTCATTTTGTATCGCCTCGCCTCGCCTCGCCTCATTTTGGATCGCCTCGCCTCGCCTCCTTTTGGATCGCCTCGCCTCGCCTCGCCTCGCCTCCTTTTGGATCGCCTCGCCTAGCCTCGCGTCGCCTCGCCTCCTTTTGGATCGCCTCGCCTCGCCTCGCCTCATTTTGGATCGCCTCGCCTCGCCTAGCCTCATTTCGAATCGCCTCGCCTCATTTTGGATCGCCTCGCCTCGCCTCGCCTCATTTTCGATCGCCTCACCTCACCTCGTCTCGCCTCACCTTGGATCGTTTCGTCTCATTTTGGAACGCCTCGCCTCGCCTCGCCTCATTTCGGATCGCCTCGCCTCGGCTCTCCTCATTTTGGATCGCCTCTCCTCATTTTGTATCGCCTCGCCTCATTTTGGATCGCCTCGCCTCGCCTCGCCTTATTTTGGATCGCCTCGCCTCGTTTTGCCTCGCCTCATTTTGGATCGCCTCGCCTCGCCTCGCCACGCCTCGCCTCGCCACGCCTCGCCTCGCCTCATTTTGGATCGCCTCGCCTCGCCTCTCCACGCCTCGCCTCGCCTCGCCTCATTTTGGAACGCCTCGCCTAGCCTCGCCTCATTTTGGATCGCCTCGCCTCGCCTCGCCTCATTTTGGATCGCCTTGCCTCGCCTCGCCTCCTTTTGGATCGCCTCGCCTCGCCTCGCCTCGCCTCCTTTTGGATCGCCTCGCCTCGCCTCGCCTCGCCTCCTTTTGGATCGCCTCGCCTCGCCTCGCCTCGCCTCCTTTTGGATCGCCTCGCCTCGCCTCGCCTCATTTTGGATCGCCTCGCCTCATTTTGGATCGCATCGCCTCTCCTCGCCTCACCTCGCCTCGCCTCGCCTCATTTTGGATCGCCTCGCCTCGCCTCGCCTCACCTTGGATCGTTTCGCCTCATTTTGGATCGCCTCGCCTCGCCTCATTTTGGATCGCCTCGCCTCGCCTCGCCTAGCCTCATTTTGGATCGCCTCGCCTCGCCTCGCCTCATTTTGGATCGCCTCGCCTCGCCTCGCCTCGCCTCATTTTGGATCGCCTCGCCTCGCCTTGCCTCGCCTCATTTTGGATCGCCTCGCCTCGCCGCGCCTCATTTTGGATCGCCTCGCCTCACCTCGCCTCGCCTCGCCTCGCCTAGCCTCATTTTGGATCGCCTCGCCTCTCCTCGCCTCGCCTAGCCTCATTTTGGATCGCCTCGCCTCGCCTCGCCTCGCCTCATTTTGGATCGCCTCGACTCGCCTTGCCTCGCCTCATTTTGGATCGCCTCGCCTCGCCTCGCCTCATTTTGGATCGCCTCGCCTCGCCTCGCCTCACCTTGGATCGTTTCGCCTCATTTTGAATCGCCTCGCTTCGCCTCGCCTCATTTTGTATCGCCTCGCCTCGCCTCGCCTCATTTTGGATCGCCTCGCCTCGCCTCATTTTGGTTCGCCTCACCTCAGATCGCCTTGCCTCATTTTGGATCGCCTCGCCTCACCTCGCCTCGCCTCATTTTGGATCGCCTCGCCTCGCCTCGCCTCCTTTTGGATCGCCTCGCCTCGCCTCGCCTCGCCTCCATTTGGATTGCCTCGCCTCGCCTCGCCTCATTTTGGATCGCCTCGCCTCATTTTGGATCGCCTCGCCTCGCCTCTCCTCGCCTCGCCTCATTTTGGATCGCCACGCCTCACCTCGCCTCGCCTCATTTTGGATCGCCTCGCCTGATTTTGGATCGCAACGCCTCGCCTCGCCTCATTTTGGGTCGCCTCGCATCACCTCGCCTCGCCTCCTTTTGGATCGCCTCGCCTCGCCTTGCCTCGCCTCCTTTTGGATCGCCTCGCCTCGCCTCGCCTCATTTTGGATCGCCTCGCCTCATTTTGGATCGCCTCGCCTCGCCTCGCCTCACCTCGCCTCGCCTCATTTTGGATCGCCTCGCCTCGCCTCGCCTCATTTTGGATCGCCTCACCTCGCCTCGCCTCATTTTGGATCGCCTCGCCTCGCCTCGCCTCATTTTGGATAGCATCGCCTCGCCTCGCCTCGCCTCATTTTGGATCGCCTCGCCTCACCTCGCCTCGCCTCGCCTCGCCTCGCCTCGCCTCATTTTGGATCGCATCGCCTCGCCTCGCCTCGCCTCATTTTGGATCGCCTCGCCTCACCTCGCCTCGCCTCGCCTCGCCTAGCCTCATTTTGGATCGCCTCGCCTCGCCTCGCCTCGCCTCATTTTGGATCGCCTCGCCTCGCCTCGCCTCGCCTCGCCTCACCTCGCCTCGCCTCATTTTGGATCGCCTCGCCTCGCCTTGCCTCACCACATTTTGGATCGCCTCGCCTCGCCTCGCCTCGCCACATTTTGGATCGCCTCTCCTCGCCTCGCCTCATTTTGGATCGCCTCGCCTCGCCTCGCCTCATTTTGGATCGCCTCGCCTCGCCTCGCCTCGCCTCCTTTTGGATCGCCTCGCCTCGCCTCGCGTCGCCTCGCCTCCTTTTGGATCGCCTCGCCTCGCCTCGCCTCATTTTGTATCGCCTCGCCTCGCCTCGCCTCATTTTGGATCGCCTCGCCTCGCCTCCTTTTGGATCGCCTCGCCTCGCCTCGCCTCGCCTCCTTTTGGATCGCCTCGCCTAGCCTCGCGTCGCCTCGCCTCCTTTTGGATCGCCTCGCCTCGCCTCGCCTCATTTTGGATCGCCTCGCCTCGCCTAGCCTCATTTCGAATCGCCTCGCCTCATTTTGGATCGCCTCGCCTCGCCTCGCCTCATTTTCGATCGCCTCACCTCACCTCGTCTCGCCTCACCTTGGATCGTTTCGTCTCATTTTGGAACGCCTCGCCTCGCCTCGCCTCATTTCGGATCGCCTCGCCTCGGCTCTCCTCATTTTGGATCGCCTCTCCTCATTTTGTATCGCCTCGCCTCATTTTGGATCGCCTCGCCTCGCCTCGCCTTATTTTGGATCGCCTCGCCTCACCTCGCCTCGCCTCGCCTCGCCTCATTTTGGATCGCCTCGCCTATCCTTGCCTCGCCTCATTTTGGATCGCCTCGCCTCGTTTTGGATCGCCTCGCCTCATTTTGGATTGCCTCGCCTCGTCTTATTTTGGATCGCCACGCCTCGCCTCGCCTCATTTTGGATCGCCTCGCCTCGACTCTCCACGCCTCGCCTCGCCTCGCCTCATTTTGGAATGCCTCGCCTAGCCTCGCCTCATTTTGGATTGCCTCGCCTCGCCTCATTTTGGATCGCCTTGCCTATCCTTGCCTCGCCTCATTTTGGATCGCCTCGCCTCGTTTTGGATCGCCTCGCCTCATTTTGGATCGCCTCGCCTCGCCTCGCCTCATTTTGGATCGCCTTGCCTCGCCTCGCCTCGCCACGCCTCGCCTCATTTTGGATCGCCTCGCCTCGCCTCTCCACGCCTCGCCTCGCCTCGCCTCATTTTGGAACGCCTCGCCTAGCCTCGCCTCATTTTGGATTGCCTCGCCTCGCCTCGCCTCGCCACACCTCGCCTCGCCACGCCTCGCCTCGCCTCATTTTGGATCGCCTCGCCTATCCTTGCCTCGCCTCATTTTGGATCGCCTCGCCTCGTTTTGGATCGCCTCGCCTCATTTTCGATCGCCTCGCCTCGCCTCGCCACACCTCGCCTCGCCACGCCTTGCCTCGCCTCATTTTGGATCGCCTCGCCTCACCACGCCTCGCCTCGCCACGCCACGCCTCGCCACGCCTCGCCTCGCCTCATTTTGGATCGCCTCGCCTCGTTTTGCCTCGCCTCATTTTGGATCGCCTCGCCTCGCCTCGCCACGCCTCGCCTCGCCACGCCTCGCCTCGCCTCATTTTGGATCGCCTCGCCTCGCCTCTCCACGCCTCGCCTCGCCTCGCCTCATTTTGGAACGCCTCGCCTAGCCTCGCCTCATTTTGGATCGCCTCGCCTCGCCTCGCCTCATTTTGGATCGCCTCGCCTCGCCTCGCCTCCTTTTGGATCGCCTCGCCTCGCCTCGCCTCGCCTCCTTTTGGATCGCCTCGCCTCGCCTCGCCTCGCCTCCTTTTGGATCGCCTCGCCTCGCCTCGCCTCGCCTCGCCTCCTTTTGGATCGCCTCGCCTCGCCTCACCTCGCCTCCTTTTGGATCGCCTCGCCTCGCCTCGCCTCATTTTGGATCGCCTCGCCTAATTTTGGATCGCAACGCCTCTCCTCGCCTCACCTCGCCTCGCCTCATTTTGGATCGCCTCGCCTCGCCTCGCCTCACCTTGGATCATTTCGCCTCATTTTGGATCGCCTCGCCTCGCCTCATTTTGGATCGCCTCGCCTCGCCTCGCCTAGCCTCATTTTGGATCGCCTCGCCTCGCCTCGCCTCATTTTGGATCGCCTCGCCTCACCTCGCCTCGCCTCGCCTCGCCTCGCCTCATTTTGGATCGCCTCGCCTCGCCTTGCCTCGCCTCATTTTGGATCGCCTCGCCTCGCCGCGCCTCATTTTGGATCGCCTCGCCTCACCTCGCCTCGCCTCGCCTCGCCTAGCCTCATTTTGGATCGCCTCGCCTCTCCTCACCTCGCCTAGCCTCATTTTGGATCACCTCGCCTCGCCTCGCCTCGCCTCATTTTGGATCGCCTCGACTCGCCTTGCCTCGCCTCATTTTGGATCGCCTCGCCTCGCCTCGCCTCATTTTGGATCGCCTCGCCTCGCCTCGCCTCACCTTGGATCGTTTCGCCTCATTTTGAATCGCCTCGCTTCGCCTCGCCTCATTTTGTATCGCCTCGCCTCGCCTCGCCTCATTTTGGATCGCCTCGCCTCGCCTCATTTTGGTTCGCCTCACCTCAGATCGCCTTGCCTCATTTTGGATCGCCTCGCCTCGCCTCGCCTCATTTTGGATCGCCTCGCCTCGCCTCATTTTGGTTCGCCTCACCTCAGATCGCCTTGCCTCATTTTGGATCGCCTCGCCTCGCCTCGCCTCATTTTGGATCGCCTCGCCTCACCTCGCCTCGCCTCGCCTCGCCTAGCCTCATTTTGGGTCGCCTCGCCTCGCCTTGCCACACCTCATTTTGGATCGCCTCGCCTCGCCTCGCCTCGCCTCGCCTCATTTTGGATCGCCTCGCCTCACCTCGCCTCGCCTAGCCTCATTTTGGATCGCCTCGCCTCGCGTCATTTTGGATCGCCTCGCCTCCTTTTGGTTCGCCTCGCTTCGCCTCGCCTCATTTTGTATCGCCTCACCTCGCCTCGCCTCATTTTGGTTCGCCTCGCCTTGCCTCGCCTCATTTTGGATTGCCTCGCCTCACCTCTCCTCACCTCACATCGCCTAGCCTCATTTTGGATCGCCTCGCCTCGCCTTGCCTCGCCTCATTTTGGATCGCCTCGCCTCACCTCGCCTCGCCTCTCCTAGCCTCATTTTGAATCGCCTCGCCTCGCCTTGCCTCGCCTCATTTTGGATCGCCTCGCCTCACCTCGCCTCGCCTCTCCTAGCCTCATTTTGAATCGCCTCGCCTCGCCTTGCCTCGCCTCATTTTGGATCGCCTCGCCTCACCTCGCCTCGCCTCATTTTGGATCGCCTCGCCTCGCCTCGCCTCCTTTTGGATCGCCTCGCCTCGCCTCGCCTCGCCTCCATTTGGATTGCCTCGCCTCGCCTCGCCTCATTTTGGATCGCCTCGCCTCATTTTGGATCGCCTCGCCTCGCCTGGCCTCGCCTCATTTTCGATCGCCTCGCCTCGTCTCGCCACACCTCGCCTCGTCACGCCTTGCCTCGCCTCATTTTGGATCGCCTCGCCTCGCCACGCCTCGCCTCGCCACGCCTCGCCTCGCCTCGCCTCATTTTGGATCGCCTCGCCTCGTTTTGCCTCGCCTCATTTTGGATCGCCTCGCCTCGCCTCGCCACGCCTCGCCTCGCCTCATTTTGGATCGCCTCGCCTCGCCTCTCCACGCCTCGCCTCGCCTCGCCTCATTTTGGAACGCCTCGCCTAGCCTCGCCTCATTTTGGATCGCCTCGCCTCACCTCGCCTCATTTTGGATCGCCTTGCCTCGCCTCGCCTCCTTTTGGATCGCCTCGCCTCGCCTCGCCTCGCCTCCTTTTGGATCGCCTCGCCTCGCCTCGCCTCGCCTCCTTTTGTATCGCCTCGCCTCGCCTCGCCTCATTTTGGATCGCCTCGCCTCATTTTGGATCGCATCGCCTCTCCTCGCCTCACCTCGCCTCGCCTCATTTTGGATCGCCTCGCCTCGCCTCGCCTCACCTTGGATCGTTTCGCCTCATTTTGGATCGCCTCGCCTCGCCTCATTTTGGATCGCCTCGCCTCGCCTCGCCTAGCCTCATTTTGGATCGCCTCGCCTCGCCGCGCCTCATTTTGGATCGCCTCGCCTCACCTCGCCTCGCCTAGCCTCGCCTCGCCTCATTTTGGATCGCCTCGCCTCGCCTTGCCTCGCCTCATTTTGGATCGCCTCGCCTCGCCGCGCCTCATTTTGGATCGCCTCGCCTCACCTCGCCTCGCCTCGCCTCGCCTAGCCTCATTTTGGATCGCCTCGCCTCTCCTCGCCTCGCCTCGCCTCATTTTGGATCGCCTCGCCTCGCCTCGCCTCGCCTCATTTTGGATCACCTCGCTTCGTTTTTGATCGCCTCGCCTCGCCTCGCCTCATTTTGTATCGCCTCTCCTCGCCTCGCCTCATTTTGGATCGCCTCGCCTCGCCTCATTTTGGTTCGCCTCACCTCAGATCGCCTTGCCTCATTTTGGAACGCCTCGCCTCGCCTCGCCTCATTTTGTATCGCCTCGCCTCACCTCGCCTCGCCGCGCCTCGCCTAGCCTCATTTTGGGTCGCCTCGCCTCGCCTTGCCTCGCCTCATTTTGGATCGCCTCGCCTCACCTCGCCTCGCCTCATTTTGGATCGCCTCGCCTCGCCTCGCCTCCTTTTGGATCGCCTCGCCTCGCCTCGCCTCGCCTCCATTTGGATTGCCTCGCCTCGCCTCGCCTCATTTTCGATCGCCTCACCTCACCTCGTCTCGCCTCACCTTGGATCGTTTCGTCTCATTTTGGAACGCCTCGCCTCGCCTCGCCTCATTTCGGATCGCCTCGCCTCGGCTCTCCTCATTTTGGATCGCCTCTCCTCATTTTGGATCGCCTCGCCTCATTTTGGATCGCCTCGCCTCGCCTCTCCTCGCCTCGCCTCATTTTGGATCGCCACGCCTCACCTCGCCTCGCCTCATTTTGGATCGCCTCGCCTGATTTTGGATCGCAACGCCTCGCCTCGCCTCATTTTGGGTCGCCTCGCATCACCTCGCCTCGCCTCCTTTTGGATCGCCTCGCCTCGCCTTGCCTCGCCTCCTTTTGGATCGCCTCGCCTCGCCTCGCCTCATTTTGGATCGCCTCGCCTCATTTTGGATCGCCTCGCCTCGCCTCGCCTCACCTCGCCTCGCCTCATTTTGGATCGCCTCGCCTCGCCTCGCCTCATTTTGGATCGCCTCACCTCGCCTCGCCTCATTTTGGATCGCCTCGCCTCGCCTCGCCTCATTTTGGATAGCATCGCCTCGCCTCGCCTCGCCTCATTTTGGATCGCCTCGCCTCACCTCGCCTCGCCTCGCCTCGCCTCGCCTCGCCTCATTTTGGATCGCATCGCCTCGCCTCGCCTCGCCTCATTTTGGATCGCCTCGCCTCACCTCGCCTCGCCTCGCCTCGCCTAGCCTCATTTTGGATCGCCTCGCCTCGCCTCGCCTCGCCTCATTTTGGATCGCCTCGCCTCGCCTCGCCTCGCCTCACCTCGCCTCGCCTCATTTTGGATCGCCTCGCCTCGCCTTGCCTCACCACATTTTGGATCGCCTCGCCTCGCCTCGCCTCGCCACATTTTGGATCGCCTCTCCTCGCCTCGCCTCATTTTGGATCGCCTCGCCTCGCCTCGCCTCATTTTGGATCGCCTCGCCTCGCCTCGCCTCGCCTCCTTTTGGATCGCCTCGCCTCGCCTCGCGTCGCCTCGCCTCCTTTTGGATCGCCTCGCCTCGCCTCGCCTCATTTTGTATCGCCTCGCCTCGCCTCGCCTCATTTTGGATCGCCTCGCCTCGCCTCCTTTTGGATCGCCTCGCCTCGCCTCGCCTCGCCTCCTTTTGGATCGCCTCGCCTAGCCTCGCGTCGCCTCGCCTCCTTTTGGATCGCCTCGCCTCGCCTCGCCTCATTTTGGATCGCCTCGCCTCGCCTAGCCTCATTTCGAATCGCCTCGCCTCATTTTGGATCGCCTCGCCTCGCCTCGCCTCATTTTCGATCGCCTCACCTCACCTCGTCTCGCCTCACCTTGGATCGTTTCGTCTCATTTTGGAACGCCTCGCCTCGCCTCGCCTCATTTCGGATCGCCTCGCCTCGGCTCTCCTCATTTTGGATCGCCTCTCCTCATTTTGTATCGCCTCGCCTCATTTTGGATCGCCTCGCCTCGCCTCGCCTTATTTTGGATCGCCTCGCCTCACCTCGCCTCGCCTCGCCTCGCCTCATTTTGGATCGCCTCGCCTATCCTTGCCTCGCCTCATTTTGGATCGCCTCGCCTCGTTTTGGATCGCCTCGCCTCATTTTGGATTGCCTCGCCTCGTCTTATTTTGGATCGCCACGCCTCGCCTCGCCTCATTTTGGATCGCCTCGCCTCGCCTCTCCACGCCTCGCCTAGCCTCGCCTCATTTTGGATTGCCTCGCCTCGCCTCATTTTGGATCGCCTTGCCTATCCTTGCCTCGCCTCATTTTGGATCGCCTCGCCTCGTTTTGGATCGCCTCGCCTCATTTTGGATCGCCTCGCCTCGCCTCGCCTCATTTTGGATCGCCTCGCCTCGCCTCGCCTCGCCACGCCTCGCCTCATTTTGGATCGCCTCGCCTCGCCTCTCCACGCCTCGCCTCGCCTCGCCTCATTTTGGAACGCCTCGCCTAGCCTCGCCTCATTTTGGATTGCCTCGCCTCGCCTCGCCTCGCCACACCTCGCCTCGCCACGCCTCGCCTCGCCTCATTTTGGATCGCATCGGCTCGCCTCGCCTAGCCTCATTTTGGATCGCCTCGCCTCGCCTGGCCTCGCCTCATTTTCGATCGCCTCGCCTCGCCTCGCCACACCTCGCCTCGCCACGCCTTGCCTCGCCTCATTTTGGATCGCCTCGCCTCACCACGCCTCGCCTCGCCACGCCACGCCTCGCCACGCCTCGCCTCGCCTCATTTTGGATCGCCTCGCCTCGTTTTGCCTCGCCTCATTTTGGATCGCCTCGCCTCGCCTCGCCACGCCTCGCCTCGCCACGCCTCGCCTCGCCTCATTTTGGATCGCCTCGCCTCGCCTCTCCACGCCTCGCCTCGCCTCGCCTCATTTTGGAACGCCTCGCCTAGCCTCGCCTCATTTTGGATCGCCTCGCCTCGCCTCGCCTCATTTTGGATCGCCTCGCCTCGCCTCGCCTCCTTTTGGATCGCCTCGCCTTGCCTCGCCTCGCCTCCTTTTGGATCGCCTCGCCTCGCCTCGCCTCGCCTCCTTTTGGATCGCCTCGCCTCGCCTCGCCTCGCCTCCTTTTGGATCGCCTCGCCTCGCCTCGCCTCGCCTCCTTTTGGATCGCCTCGCCTCGCCTCGCCTCATTTTGGATCGCCTCGCCTAATTTTGGATCGCAACGCCTCTCCTCGCCTCACCTCGCCTCGCCTCATTTTGGATCGCCTCGCCTCGCCTCGCCTCACCTTGGATCATTTCGCCTCATTTTGGATCGCCTCGCCTCGCCTCATTTTGGATCGCCTCGCCTCGCCTCGCCTAGCCTCATTTTGGATCGCCTCGCCTCGCCTCGCCTCATTTTGGATCGCCTCGCCTCACCTCGCCTCGCCTCGCCTCGCCTCGCCTCATTTTGGATCGCCTCGCCTCGCCTTGCCTCGCCTCATTTTGGATCGCCTCGCCTCGCCGCGCCTCATTTTGGATCGCCTCGCCTCACCTCGCCTCGCCTCGCCTCGCCTAGCCTCATTTTGGATCGCCTCGCCTCTCCTCACCTCGCCTAGCCTCATTTTGGATCACCTCGCCTCGCCTCGCCTCGCCTCATTTTGGATCGCCTCGACTCGCCTTGCCTCGCCTCATTTTGGATCGCCTCGCCTCGCCTCGCCTCATTTTGGATCGCCTCGCCTCGCCTCGCCTCACCTTGGATCGTTTCGCCTCATTTTGAATCGCCTCGCTTCGCCTCGCCTCATTTTGTATCGCCTCGCCTCGCCTCGCCTCATTTTGGATCGCCTCGCCTCGCCTCATTTTGGTTCGCCTCACCTCAGATCGCCTTGCCTCATTTTGGATCGCCTCGCCTCGCCTCGCCTCATTTTGGATCGCCTCGCCTCGCCTCATTTTGGTTCGCCTCACCTCAGATCGCCTTGCCTCATTTTGGATCGCCTCGCCTCGCCTCGCCTCATTTTGGATCGCCTCGCCTCACCTCGCCTCGCCTCGCCTCGCCTAGCCTCATTTTGGGTCGCCTCGCCTCGCCTTGCCACACCTCATTTTGGATCGCCTCGCCTCGCCTCGCCTCGCCTCGCCTCATTTTGGATCGCCTCGCCTCACCTCGCCTCGCCTAGCCTCATTTTGGATCGCCTCGCCTCGCGTCATTTTGGATCGCCTCGCCTCCTTTTGGTTCGCCTCGCTTCGCCTCGCCTCATTTTGTATCGCCTCACCTCGCCTCGCCTCATTTTGGTTCGCCTCGCCTTGCCTCGCCTCATTTTGGATTGCCTCGCCTCA
This sequence comes from Lophura swinhoii, assembly GCA_030408155.1. Taxonomy (NCBI): domain Eukaryota; kingdom Metazoa; phylum Chordata; class Aves; order Galliformes; family Phasianidae; genus Lophura; species Lophura swinhoii. Next base: position 9,124,716 of record CM059492.1, on the reverse strand, counting down.
CCTCTCCTCACCTCACATCGCCTAGCCTCATTTTGGATCGCCTCGCCTCGCCTTGCCTCGCCTCATTTTGGATCGCCTCGCCTCACCTCGCCTCGCCTCTCCTAGCCTCATTTTGAATCGCCTCGCCTCGCCTTGCTTCGCCTCATTTTGGATCGCCTCGCCTCACCTCGCCTCGCCTCTCCTAGCCTCATTTTGAATCGCCTCGCCTCGCCTTGCCTCGCCTCATTTTGGATCGCCTCGCCTCACCTCGCCTCGCCTCCATTTGGATTGCCTCGCCTCGCCTCGCCTCATTTTGGATCGCCTCGCCTCATTTTGGATCGCCTCGCCTCGCCACGCCTCGCCTCGCCACGCCTCGCCTCGCCTCGCCTCATTTTGGATCGCCTCGCCTCGTTTTGCCTCGCCTCATTTTGGATCGCCTCGCCTCGCCTCGCCACGCCTCGCCTCGCCACGCCTCGCCTCGCCTCATTTTGGATCGCCTCGCCTCGCCTCTCCACGCCTCGCCTCGCCTCGCCTCATTTTGGAACGCCTCGCCTAGCCTCGCCTCATTTTGGATCGCCTCGCCTCGCCTCGCCTCATTTTGGATCGCCTTGCCTCGCCTCGCCTCCTTTTGGATCGCCTCGCCTCGCCTCGCCTCGCCTCCTTTTGGATCGCCTCGCCTCGCCTCGCCTCGCCTCCTTTTGGATCGCCTCGCCTCGCCTCGCCTCGCCTCCTTTTGGATCGCCTCGCCTCGCCTCGCCTCATTTTGGATCGCCTCGCCTCATTTTGGATCGCATCGCCTCTCTTCGCCTCACCTCGCCTCGCCTCATTTTGGATCGCCTCGCCTCGCCTCGCCTCACCTTGGATCGTTTCGCCTCATTTTGGATCGCCTCGCCTCGCCTCATTTTGGATCGCCTCGCCTCGCCTCGCCTAGCCTCATTTTGGATCGCCTCGCCTCGCCTCGCCTCATTTTGGATCGCCTCGCCTCACCTCGCCTCGCCTCGCCTCGCCTCGCCTCATTTTGGATCGCCTCGCCTCGCCTTGCCTCGCCTCATTTTGGATCGCCTCGCCTCGCCGCGCCTCATTTTGGATCGCCTCGCCTCACCTCGCCTCGCCTCGCCTCGCCTAGCCTCATTTTGGATCGCCTCGCCTCTCCTCGCCTCGCCTAGCCTCATTTTGGATCACCTCGCCTCGCCTCGCCTCGCCTCATTTTGGATCGCCTCGACTCGCCTTGCCTCGCCTCATTTTGGATCGCCTCGCCTCGCCTCGCCTCATTTTGGATCGCCTCGCCTCGCCTCGCCTCACCTTGGATCGTTTCGCCTCATTTTGAATCGCCTCGCTTCGCCTCGCCTCATTTTGTATCGCCTCGCCTCGCCTCGCCTCATTTTGTATCGCCTCTCCTCGCCTCGCCTCATTTTGGATCGCCTGGCCTCGCCTCATTTTGGTTCGCCTCACCTCAGATCGCCTTGCCTCATTTTGGATCGCCTCGCCTCGCCTCGCCTCATTTTGTATCGCCTCGCCTCACCTCGCCTCGCCTCGCCTCGCCTAGCCTCATTTTGGGTCGCCTCGCCTCGCCTTGCCACACCTCATTTTGGATCACCTCGCCTCGCCTCGCCTCGCCTCGCCTCATTTTGGATCGCCTCGCCTCACCTCGCCTCGCCTCGCCTCGCCTAGCCTCATTTTGGATCGCCTCGCCTCGCGTCATTTTGGATCGCCTCGCCTCCTTTTGGTTCGCCTCGCTTCGCCTCGCCTCATTTTGTATCGCCTCACCTCGCCTCGCCTCATTTTGGTTCGCCTCGCCTCGCCTCGCCTCATTTTGGATCGCCTCGCCTCACCTCTCCTCACCTCACATCGCCTAGCCTCATTTTGGATCGCCTCGCCTCGCCTTGCCTCGCCTCATTTTGGATCGCCTCGCCTCACCTCGCCTCGCCTCTCCTAGCCTCATTTTGAATCGCCTCGCCTCGCCTTGCCTCGCCTCATTTTGGATCGCCTCGCCTCACCTCGCCTCGCCTCATTTTGGATCGCCTCGCCTCGCCTGGCCTCCTTTTGGATCGCCTCGCCTCGCCTCGCCTCGCCTCCATTTGGATTGCCTCGCCTCGCCTCGCCTCATTTTGGATCGCCTCGCCTCATTTTGGATCGCCTCGCCTCGCCTCGCCTCACCTCGCCTGGCCTCATTTTGGATCGCCTCGCCTCGCCTCTCCTCGCCTCGCCTCATTTTGGATCGCCACGCCTCACCTCGCCTCGCCTCATTTTGGATCGCCTCGCCTGATTTTGGATCGCAACGCCTCGCCTCGCCTCACCTCGCCTCGCCTCATTTTGGATCGCCGCGCCTCGCCTCGCCTCATTTTGGGTCGCCTCGCATCACCTCGCCTCGCCTCCTTTTGGATCGCCTCGCCTCGCCTTGCCTCGCCTCCTTTTGGATCGCCTCGCCTCGCCTCGCCTCATTTTGGATCGCCTCGCCTCATTTTGGATCGCCTCGCCTCGCCTCGCCTCACCTCGCCTCGCCTCATTTTGGATCGCCTCGCCTCGCCTCGCCTCATTTTGGATCGCCTCACCTCGCCTCCCCTCATTTTGGATCGCCTCGCCTCATTTTGGATCGCCTCGCCTCGCCTCGCCTCACCACGCCTCGCCTCATTTTGGATCGCCGCGCCTTGCCTCATTTTGGATCGCCTCACCTCATTTTGGATCGCCTCGCCTCACCTCGCCTCGCCTCGCCTCGCCTCATTTTGGATCGCCGCGCCTCACGTCGCCTCGCCTCGCCTCGCCTCATTTTGGATCGCCTCGCCTCTCCTCGCCTCGCCTCATTTTGGATCGCCTCACCTCGCCTCGCCTCGCCTCATTTTGGATCGCCTCGCCTCTACTCGCCTCACCTCATTATGGATCGCCTCACCTTGCCTCGCCTCGCCTCATTTTGGATCGCCTCGCCTCGCCTCGTTTCATTTTGGATCGCCTCGCCTCATTTTGGATCGCTTCGACTCGCCTCACCTCGCCTCGCCTCATTTTGGATCGCCTTGCCTCGCCTCGCCTCGCATTCCCACACCTCATTTTGGAGCACCTCGCCTCGCCTCTCCTCATTTTGGATCGCCGTGCCTCGCCTCGCCTCGCCTCATTTTGGATCGCCTCGCCTCGCCTCGCCTCGCCTCATTTTGGATCGCCTCGCCTCGCCTCGCCTCGCCTCATTTTGAATCGCCTCGCCTCATTTTGGATCGCCTCGCCTCGCCTCATTTTCGATCGCCTCGCCTCGCCTTGCCTCGCCTCACCTTGGATCGTTTCGCCTCATTTTGGATCGCCTCGCCTCGCCTCACCTCATTTTGGATCGCCTCGCCTCGCCACGCCTCACCTCGCCACGCGTCGCCTTGCCTCATTTTGGATCGCCTCGCCACGCCTCGCTACGCCTCGCCTCGCCTCGCCTCCTTTTGGATCGCCTCGCCTCTCCTCACCTCGCCTAGCCTCATTTTGGATCACCTCGCCTCGCCTCGCCTCGCCTCATTTTGGATCGCCTCGACTCGCCTTGCCTCGCCTCATTTTGGATCGCCTCGCCTCGCCTCGCCTCATTTTGGATCGCCTCGCCTCGCCTCGCCTCACCTTGGATCGTTTCGCCTCATTTTGAATCGCCTCGCTTCGCCTCGCCTCATTTTGTATCGCCTCGCCTCGCCTCGCCTCATTTTGGATCGCCTCGCCTCGCCTCATTTTGGTTCGCCTCACCTCAGATCGCCTTGCCTCATTTTGGATCGCCTCGCCTCGCCTCGCCTCATTTTGGATTGCCTCGCCTCGCCTCATTTTGGTTCGCCTCACCTCAGATCGCCTTGCCTCATTTTGGATCGCCTCGCCTCGCCTCGCCTCATTTTGGATCGCCTCGCCTCACCTCGCCTCGCCTCGCCTCGCCTAGCCTCATTTTGGGTCGCCTCGCCTCGCCTTGCCACACCTCATTTTGGATCGCCTCGCCTCGCCTCGCCTCGCCTCGCCTCATTTTGGATCGCCTCGCCTCACCTCGCCTCGCCTAGCCTCATTTTGGATCGCCTCGCCTCGCGTCATTTTGGATCGCCTCGCCTCCTTTTGGTTCGCCTCGCTTCGCCTCGCCTCATTTTGTATAGCCTCACCTCGCCTCGCCTCATTTTGGTTCGCCTCGCCTCGCCTCGCCTCATTTTGGATTGCCTCGCCTCACCTCTCCTCACCTCACATCGCCTAGCCTCATTTTGGATCGCCTCGCCTCGCCTTGCCTCGCCTCATTTTGGATCGCCTCGCCTCACCTCGCCTCGCCTCTCCTAGCCTCATTTTGAATCGCCTCGCCTCGCCTTGCCTCGCCTCATTTTGGATCGCCTCGCCTCACCTCGCCTCGCCTCTCCTAGCCTCATTTTGAATCGCCTCGCCTCGCCTTGCCTCGCCTCATTTTGGATCGCCTCGCCTCACCTCGCCTCGCCTCATTTTGGATCGCCTCGCCTCGCCTCGCCTCCTTTTGGATCGCCTCGCCTCGCCTCGCCTCGCCTCCATTTGGATTGCCTCGCCTCGCCTCGCCTCATTTTGGATCGCCTCGCCTCATTTTGGATCGCCTCGCCTCGCCTGGCCTCGCCTCATTTTCGATCGCCTCGCCTCGCCTCGCCACACCTCGCCTCGTCACGCCTTGCCTCGCCTCATTTTGGATCGCCTCGCCTCGCCACGCCTCGCCTCGCCACGCCTCGCCTCGCCTCGCCTCATTTTGGATCGCCTCGCCTCGTTTTGCCTCGCCTCATTTTGGATCGCCTCGCCTCGCCTCGCCACGCCTCGCCTCGCCACGCCTCGCCTCGCCTCATTTTGGATCGCCTCGCCTCGCCTCTCCACGCCTCGCCTCGCCTCGCCTCATTTTGGAACGCCTCGCCTAGCCTCGCCTCATTTTGGATCGCCTCGCCTCGCCTCGCCTCATTTTGGATCGCCTTGCCTCGCCTCGCCTCCTTTTGGATCGCCTCGCCTCGCCTCGCCTCGCCTCCTTTTGGATCGCCTCGCCTCGCCTCGCCTCGCCTCCTTTTGGATCGCCTCGCCTCGCCTCGCCTCGCCTCCTTTTGGATCGCCTCGCCTCGCCTCGCCTCATTTTGGATCGCCTCGCCTCATTTTGGATCGCATCGCCTCTCCTCGCCTCACCTCGCCTCGCCTCATTTTGGATCGCCTCGCCTCGCCTCGCCTCACCTTGGATCGTTTCGCCTCATTTTGGATCGCCTCGCCTCGCCTCATTTTGGATCGCCTCGCCTCGCCTCGCCTAGCCTCATTTTGGATCGCCTCGCCTCGCCTCGCCTCATTTTGGATCGCCTCGCCTCACCTCGCCTCGCCTCGCCTCGCCTCGCCTCATTTTGGATCGCCTCGCCTCGCCTTGCCTCGCCTCATTTTGGATCGCCTCGCCTCGCCGCGCCTCATTTTGGATCGCCTCGCCTCACCTCGCCTCGCCTCGCCTCGCCTAGCCTCATTTTGGATCGCCTCGCCTCTCCTCGCCTCGCCTAGCCTCATTTTGGATCACCTCGCCTCGCCTCGCCTCGCCTCATTTTGGATCGCCTCGACTCGCCTTGCCTCGCCTCATTTTGGATCGCCTCGCCTCGCCTCGCCTCATTTTGGATCGCCTCGCCTCGCCTCGCCTCACCTTGGATCGTTTCGCCTCATTTTGAATCGCCTCGCTTCGCCTCGCCTCATTTTGTATCGCCTCGCCTCGCCTCGCCTCATTTTGTATCGCCTCTCCTCGCCTCGCCTCATTTTGGATCGCCTCGCCTCGCCTCATTTTGGTTCGCCTCACCTCAGATCGCCTTGCCTCATTTTGGATCGCCTCGCCTCGCCTCGCCTCATTTTGTATCGCCTCGCCTCACCTCGCCTCGCCGCGCCTCGCCTAGCCTCATTTTGGGTCGCCTCGCCTCGCCTTGCCTCGCCTCATTTTGGATCGCCTCGCCTCACCTCGCCTCGCCTCATTTTGGATCGCCTCGCCTCGCCTCGCCTCCTTTTGGATCGCCTCGCCTCGCCTCGCCTCGCCTCCATTTGGATTGCCTCGCCTCGCCTCGCCTCATTTTGGATCGCCTCGCCTCATTTTGGATCGCCTCGCCTCGCCTCTCCTCGCCTCGCCTCATTTTGGATCGCCACGCCTCACCTCGCCTCGCCTCATTTTGGATCGCCTCGCCTGATTTTGGATCGCAACGCCTCGCCTCGCCTCACCTCGCCTCGCCTCATTTTGGATCGCCGCGCCTCGCCTCGCCTCATTTTGGGTCGCCTCGCATCACCTCGCCTCGCCTCCTTTTGGATCGCCTCGCCTCGCCTTGCCTCGCCTCCTTTTGGATCGCCTCGCCTCGCCTCGCCTCATTTTGGATCGCCTCGCCTCATTTTGGATCGCCTCGCCTCGCCTCGCCTCACCTCGCCTCGCCTCATTTTGGATCGCCTCGCCTCGCCTCGCCTCATTTTGGATCTCCTCACCTCGCCTCGCCTCATTTTGGATCGCCTCGCCTCGCCTCGCCTCATTTTGGATAGCATCGCCTCGCCTCGCCTCGCCTCATTTTGGATCGCCTCGCCTCACCTCGCCTCGCCTCGCCTCGCCTCGCCTCGCCTCATTTTGGATCGCATCGCCTCGCCTCGCCTCGCCTCATTTTGGATCGCCTCGCCTCACCTCGCCTCGCCTCGCCTCGCCTAGCCTCATTTTGGATCGCCTCGCCTCGCCTCGCCTCGCCTCATTTTGGATCGCCTCGCCTCGCCTCGCCTCGCCTCACCTCGCCTCGCCTCATTTTGGATCGCCTCGCCTCGCCTTGCCTCACCACATTTTGGATCGCCTCGCCTCGCCTCGCCTCGCCACATTTTGGATCGCCTCTCCTCGCCTCGCCTCATTTTGGATCGCCTCGCCTCGCCTCGCCTCATTTTGGATCGCCTCGCCTCGCCTCGCCTCGCCTCCTTTTGGATCGCCTCGCCTCGCCTCGCGTCGCCTCGCCTCCTTTTGGATCGCCTCGCCTCGCCTCGCCTCATTTTGTATCGCCTCGCCTCGCCTCGCCTCATTTTGGATCGCCTCGCCTCGCCTCCTTTTGGATCGCCTCGCCTCGCCTCGCCTCGCCTCCTTTTGGATCGCCTCGCCTAGCCTCGCGTCGCCTCGCCTCCTTTTGGATCGCCTCGCCTCGCCTCGCCTCATTTTGGATCGCCTCGCCTCGCCTAGCCTCATTTCGAATCGCCTCGCCTCATTTTGGATCGCCTCGCCTCGCCTCGCCTCATTTTCGATCGCCTCACCTCACCTCGTCTCGCCTCACCTTGGATCGTTTCGTCTCATTTTGGAACGCCTCGCCTCGCCTCGCCTCATTTCGGATCGCCTCGCCTCGGCTCTCCTCATTTTGGATCGCCTCTCCTCATTTTGTATCGCCTCGCCTCATTTTGGATCGCCTCGCCTCGCCTCGCCTTATTTTGGATCGCCTCGCCTCGTTTTGCCTCGCCTCATTTTGGATCGCCTCGCCTCGCCACGCCTCGCCTCGCCACGCCTCGCCTCGCCTCGCCTCATTTTGGATCGCCTCGCCTCGTTTTGCCTCGCCTCATTTTGGATCGCCTCGCCTCGCCTCGCCACGCCTCGCCTCGCCACGCCTCGCCTCGCCTCATTTTGGATCGCCTCGCCTCGCCTCTCCACGCCTCGCCTCGCCTCGCCTCATTTTGGAACGCCTCGCCTAGCCTCGCCTCATTTTGGATCGCCTCGCCTCGCCTCGCCTCATTTTGGATCGCCTTGCCTCGCCTCGCCTCCTTTTGGATCGCCTCGCCTCGCCTCGCCTCGCCTCCTTTTGGATCGCCTCGCCTCGCCTCGCCTCGCCTCCTTTTGGATCGCCTCGCCTCGCCTCGCCTCGCCTCCTTTTGGATCGCCTCGCCTCGCCTCGCCTCATTTTGGATCGCCTCGCCTCATTTTGGATCGCATCGCCTCTCCTCGCCTCACCTCGCCTCGCCTCATTTTGGATCGCCTCGCCTCGCCTCGCCTCACCTTGGATCGTTTCGCCTCATTTTGGATCGCCTCGCCTCGCCTCATTTTGGATCGCCTCGCCTCGTCTCGGCTAGCCTCATTTTGGATCGCCTCGCCTCGCCTCGCCTCATTTTGGATCGCCTCGCCTCACCTCGCCTCGCCTCGCCTCGCCTCGCCTCATTTTGGATCGCCTCGCCTCGCCTTGCCTCGCCTCATTTTGGATCGCCTCGCCTCGCCGCGCCTCATTTTGGATCGCCTCGCCTCACCTCGCCTCGCCTCGCCTCGCCTAGCCTCATTTTGGATCGCCTCGCCTCTCCTCGCCTCGCCTAGCCTCATTTTGGATCACCTCGCCTCGCCTCGCCTCGCCTCATTTTGGATCGCCTCGACTCGCCTTGCCTCGCCTCATTTTGGATCGCCTCGCCTCGCCTCGCCTCATTTTGGATCGCCTCGCCTCGCCTCGCCTCACCTTGGATCGTTTCGCCTCATTTTGAATCGCCTCGCTTCGCCTCGCCTCATTTTGTATCGCCTCGCCTCGCCTCGCCTCATTTTGTATCGCCTCTCCTCGCCTCGCCTCATTTTGGATCGCCTCGCCTCGCCTCATTTTGGTTCGCCTCACCTCAGATCGCCTTGCCTCATTTTGGATCGCCTCGCCTCGCCTCGCCTCATTTTGTATCGCCTCGCCTCACCTCGCCTCGCCGCGCCTCGCCTAGCCTCATTTTGGGTCGCCTCGCCTCGCCTTGCCTCGCCTCATTTTGGATCGCCTCGCCTCACCTCGCCTCGCCTCATTTTGGATCGCCTCGCCTCGCCTCGCCTCCTTTTGGATCGCCTCGCCTCGCCTCGCCTCGCCTCCATTTGGATTGCCTCGCCTCGCCTCGCCTCATTTTGGATCGCCTCGCCTCATTTTGGATCGCCTCGCCTCGCCTCTCCTCGCCTCGCCTCATTTTGGATCGCCACGCCTCACCTCGCCTCGCCTCATTTTGGATCGCCTCGCCTGATTTTGGATCGCAACGCCTCGCCTCGCCTCACCTCGCCTCGCCTCATTTTGGATCGCCGCGCCTCGCCTCGCCTCATTTTGGGTCGCCTCGCATCACCTCGCCTCGCCTCCTTTTGGATCGCCTCGCCTCGCCTTGCCTCGCCTCCTTTTGGATCGCCTCGCCTCGCCTCGCCTCATTTTGGATCGCCTCGCCTCATTTTGGATCGCCTCGCCTCGCCTCGCCTCACCTCGCCTCGCCTCATTTTGGATCGCCTCGCCTCGCCTCGCCTCATTTTGGATCGCCTCACCTCGCCTCGCCTCATTTTGGATCGCCTCGCCTCGCCTCGCCTCATTTTGGATAGCATCGCCTCGCCTCGCCTCGCCTCATTTTGGATCGCCTCGCCTCACCTCGCCTCGCCTCGCCTCGCCTCGCCTCGCCTCATTTTGGATCGCATCGCCTCGCCTCGCCTCGCCTCATTTTGGATCGCCTCGCCTCACCTCGCCTCGCCTCGCCTCGCCTAGCCTCATTTTGGATCGCCTCGCCTCGCCTCGCCTCGCCTCATTTTGGATCGCCTCGCCTCGCCTCGCCTCGCCTCGCCTCACCTCGCCTCGCCTCATTTTGGATCGCCTCGCCTCGCCTTGCCTCACCACATTTTGGATCGCCTCGCCTCGCCTCGACTCGCCACATTTTGGATCGCCTCTCCTCGCCTCGCCTCATTTTGGATCGCCTCGCCTCGCCTCGCCTCATTTTGGATCGCCTCGCCTCGCCTCGCCTCGCCTCCTTTTGGATCGCCTCGCCTCGCCTCGCGTCGCCTCGCCTCCTTTTGGATCGCCTCGCCTCGCCTCGCCTCATTTTGTATCGCCTCGCCTCGCCTCGCCTCATTTTGGATCGCCTCGCCTCGCCTCCTTTTGGATCGCCTCGCCTCGCCTCGCCTCGCCTCCTTTTGCATCGCCTCGCCTAGCCTCGCGTCGCCTCGCCTCCTTTTGGATCGCCTCGCCTCGCCTCGCCTCATTTTGGATCGCCTCGCCTCGCCTAGCCTCATTTCGAATCGCCTCGCCTCATTTTGGATCGCCTCGCCTCGCCTCGCCTCATTTTCGATCGCCTCACCTCACCTCGTCTCGCCTCACCTTGGATCGTTTCGTCTCATTTTGGAACGCCTCGCCTCGCCTCGCCTCATTTCGGATCGCCTCGCCTCGCCTCTCCTCATTTTGGATCGCCTCTCCTCATTTTGTATCGCCTCGCCTCATTTTGGATCGCCTCGCCTCGCCTCGCCTTATTTTGGATCGCCTCGCCTCACCTCGCCTCGCCTCGCCTCGCCTCATTTTGGATCGCCTCGCCTATCCTTGCCTCGCCTCATTTTGGATCGCCTCGCCTCGTTTTGGATCGCCTCGCCTCATTTTGGATTGCCTCGCCTCGTCTTATTTTGGATCGCCACGCCTCGCCTCGCCTCATTTTGGATCGCCTCGCCTCGCCTCTCCACGCCTCGCCTCGCCTCGCCTCATTTTGGAATGCCTCGCCTAGCCTCGCCTCATTTTGGATTGCCTCGCCTCGCCTCATTTTGGATCGCCTTGCCTATCCTTGCCTCGCCTCATTTTGGATCGCCTCGCCTCGTTTTGGATCGCCTCGCCTCATTTTGGATCGCCTCGCCTCGCCTCGCCTCATTTTGGATCGCCTTGCCTCGCCTCGCCTCGCCACGCCTCGCCTCATTTTGGATCGCCTCGCCTCGCCTCTCCACGCCTCGCCTCGCCTCGCCTCATTTTGGAACGCCTCGCCTAGCCTCGCCTCATTTTGGATTGCCTCGCCTCGCCTCGCCTCGCCACACCTCGCCTCGCCACGCCTCGCCTCGCCTCATTTTGGATCGCATCGGCTCGCCTCGCCTAGGCTCATTTTGGATCGCCTCGCCTCGCCTGGCCTCGCCTCATTTTCGATCGCCTCGCCTCGCCTCGCCACACCTCGCCTCGCCACGCCTTGCCTCGCCTCATTTTGGATCGCCTCGCCTCACCACGCCTCGCCTCGCCACGCCACGCCTCGCCACGCCTCGCCTCGCCTCATTTTGGATCGCCTCGCCTCGCCTCGCCTAGCCTCATTTTGGATCGCCTCGCCTCGCCTCGCCACGCCACGCCTCGCCACGCCTCGCCTCGCCTCATTTTGGATCGCCTCGCCTCGCCTCTCCACGCCTCACCTCGCCTCGCCTCATTTTGGAACGCCTCGCCTAGCCTCGCCTCATTTTGGATCGCCTCGCCTCGCCTCGCCTCATTTTGGATCGCCTCGCCTCGCCTCGCCTCCCTTTGGATCGCCTCGCCTTGCCTCGACTCGCCTCCTTTTGGATCGCCTCGCCTCGCCTCGCCTCGCCTCCTTTTGGATCGCCTCGCCTCGCCTCGCCTCGCCTCCTTTTGGATCGCCTCGCCTCGCCTCGCCTCGCCTCCTTTTGGATCGCCTCGCCTCGCCTCGCCTCATTTTGGATCGCCTCGCCTAATTTTGGATCGCAACGCCTCTCCTCGCCTCACCTCGCCTCGCCTCATTTTGGATCGCCTCGCCTCGCCTCGCCTCACCTTGGATCATTTCGCCTCATTTTGGATCGCCTCGCCTCGCCTCATTTTGGATCGCCTCGCCTCGCCTCGCCTAGCCTCATTTTGGATCGCCTCGCCTCGCCTCGCCTCATTTTGGATCGCCTCGCCTCACCTCGCCTCGCCTCGCCTCGCCTCGCCTCATTTTGGATCGCCTCGCCTCGCCTTGACTCGCCTCATTTTGGATCGCCTCGCCTCGCCGCGCCTCATTTTGGATCGCCTCGCCTCACCTCGCCTCGCCTCGCCTCGCCTAGCCTCATTTTGGATCGCCTCGCCTCTCCTCACCTCGCCTCGCCTCATTTTGAATCGCCTCGCCTCATTTTGGATCGCCTCGCCTCGCCTCATTTTCGATCGCCTCGCCTCGGCTTGCCTCGCCTCACCTTGGATCGTTTCGCCTCATTTTGGATCGCCTCGCCTCGCCTCACCTCATTTTGGATCGCCTCGCCTCGCCACGCCTCACCTCGCCACGCGTCGCCTTGCCTCATTTTGGATCGCCTCGCCACGCCTCGCCACGCCTCGCCTCGCCTCGCCTCCTTTTGGATCGCCTCGCCTCTCCTCACCTCGCCTAGCCTCATTTTGGATCACCTCGCCTCGCCTCGCCTCGCCTCATTTTGGATCGCCTCGACTCGCCTTGCCTCGCCTCATTTTGGATCGCCTCGCCTCGCCTCGCCTCGCCTCTCCTAGCCTCATTTTGAATCGCCTCGCCTCGCCTTGCCTCGCCTCATTTTGGATCGCCTCGCCTCACCTCGCCTCGCCTCCTTTTGGATCGCCTCGCCTCGCCTCGCCTCGCCTCCATTTGGATTGCCTCGCCTCGCCTCGCCTCATTTTGGATCGCCTCGCCTCATTTTGGATCGCCTCGCCTCGCCTGGCCTCGCCTCATTTTCGATCGCCTCGCCTCGCCTCGCCACACCTCGCCTCGTCACGCCTTGCCTCGCCTCATTTTGGATCGCCTCGCCTCGCCACGCCTCGCCTCGCCACGCCTCGCCTCGCCTCGCCTCATTTTGGATCGCCTCGCCTCGTTTTGCCTCGCCTCATTTTGGATCGCCTCGCCTCGCCACGCCTCGCCTCGCCACGCCTCGCCTCGCCTCATTTTGGATCGCATCGCCTCGCCTCTCCACGCCTCGCCTCGCCTCGCCTCATTTTGGAACGCCTCGCCTAGCCTCGCCTCATTTTGGATCGCCTCGCCTCGCCTCGCCTCGCCTCATTTTGGATCGCCTTGCCTCGCCTCGCCTCCTTTTGGATCGCCTCGCCTCGCCTCGCCTCGCCTCCTTTTGGATCGCCTCGCCTCGCCTCGCCTCGCCTCCTTTTGGATCGCCTCGCCTCGCCTCGCCTCGCCTCCTTTTGGATCGCCTCGCCTCGCCTCGCCTCATTTTGGATCGCCTCGCCTCATTTTGGATCGCATCGCCTCTCCTCGCCTCACCTCGCCTCGCCTCATTTTGGATCGCCTCGCCTCGCCTCGCCTCACCTTGGATCGTTTCGCCTCATTTTGGATCGCCTCGCCTCGCCTCATTTTGGATCGCCTCGCCTCGCCTCGCCTAGCCTCATTTTGGATCGCCTCGCCTCGCCTCGCCTCATTTTGGATCGCCTCGCCTCACCTCGCCTCGCCTCGCCTCGCCTCGCCTCATTTTGGATCGCCTCGCCTCGCCTTGCCTCGCCTCATTTTGGATCGCCTCGCCTCGCCGCGCCTCATTTTGGATCGCCTCGCCTCACCTCGCCTCGCCTCGCCTCGCCTAGCCTCATTTTGGATCGCCTCGCCTCTCCTCGCCTCGCCTAGCCTCATTTTGGATCACCTCGCCTCGCCTCGCCTCGCCTCATTTTGGATCGCCTCGACTCGCCTTGCCTCGCCTCATTTTGGATCGCCTCGCCTCGCCTCGCCTCACCTTGGATCGTTTCGCCTCATTTTGAATCGCCTCGCTTCGCCTCGCCTCATTTTGTATCGCCTCGCCTCGCCTCGCCTCATTTTGTATCGCCTCTCCTCGCCTCGCCTCATTTTGGATCGCCTCGCCTCGCCTCATTTTGGTTCGCCTCACCTCAGATCGCCTTGCCTCATTTTGGATCGCCTCGCCTCGCCTCGCCTCATTTTGTTTCGCCTCGCCTCACCTCGCCTCGCCTCGCCTCGCCTAGCCTCATTTTGGGTCGCCTCGCCTCGCCTTGCCTCGCCTCATTTTGGATCGCCTCGCCTCACCTCGCCTCGCCTCATTTTGGATCGCCTCGCCTCGCCTCGCCTCCTTTTGGATCGCCTCGCCTCGCCTCGCCTCGCCTCCATTTGGATTGCCTCGCCTCGCCTCGCCTCATTTTGGATCGCCTCGCCTCATTTTGGATCGCCTCGCCTCGCCTCACCTCGCCTCGCCTCATTTTGTATCGCCACGCCTCACCTCGCCTCGCCTCATTTTGGATCGCCTCGCCTGATTTTGGATCGCAACGCCTCGCCTCGCCTCACCTCGCCTCGCCTCATTTTGGATCGCCGCGCCTCGCCTCGCCTCATTTTGGGTCGCCTCGCATCACCTCGCCTCGCCTCCTTTTGGATCGCCTCGCCTCGCCTTGCCTCGCCTCCTTTTGGATCGCCTCGCCTCGCCTCGCCTCATTTTGGATCGCCTCGCCTCATTTTGGATCGCCTCGCCTTGCCTCGCCTCACCTCGCCTCGCCTCATTTTGGATCGCCTCGCCTCGCCTCGCCTCATTTTGGATCGCCTCACCTCGCCTCGCCTCATTTTGGATCGCCTCGCCTCGCCTCGCCTCATTTTGGATAGCATCGCCTCGCCTCGCCTCGCCTCATTTTGGATCGCCTCGCCTCACCTCGCCTCGCCTCGCCTCGCCTCGCCTCGCCTCATTTTGGATCGCATCGCCTCGCCTCGCCTCGCCTCATTTTGGATCGCCTCGCCTCACCTCGCCTCGCCTCGCCTCGCCTAGCCTCATTTTGGATCGCCTCGCCTCGCCTCGCCTCGCCTCATTTTGGATCGCCTCGCCTCGCCTCGCCTCACCTCGCCTCGCCTCATTTTGGATCGCCTCGCCTCGCCTTGCCTCACCACATTTTGGATCGCCTCGCCTCGCCTCGCCTCGCCACATTTTGGATCGCCTCTCCTCGCCTCGCCTCATTTTGGATCGCCTCGCCTCGCCTCGCCTCATTTTGGATCGCCTCGCCTCGCCTCGCCTCGCCTCCTTTTGGATCGCCTCGCCTCGCCTCGCGTCGCCTCGCCTCCTTTTGGATCGCCTCGCCTCGCCTCGCCTCATTTTGTATCGCCTCGCCTCGCCTCGCCTCATTTTGGATCGCCTCGCCTCGCCTCCTTTTGGATCGCCTCGCCTCGCCTCGCCTCGCCTCCTTTTGGATCGCCTCGCCTAGCCTCGCGTCGCCTCGCCTCCTTTTGGATCGCCTCGCCTCGCCTCGCCTCATTTTGGATCGCCTCGCCTCGCCTAGCCTCATTTCGAATCGCCTCGCCTCATTTTGGATCGCCTCGCCTCGCCTCGCCTCATTTTCGATCGCCTCACCTCACCTCGTCTCGCCTCACCTTGGATCGTTTCGTCTCATTTTGGAACGCCTCGCCTCGCCTCGCCTCATTTCGGATCGCCTCGCCTCGCCTCTCCTCATTTTGGATCGCCTCTCCTCATTTTGTATCGCCTCGCCTCATTTTGGATCGCCTCGCCTCGCCTCGCCTTATTTTGGATCGCCTCGCCTCACCTCGCCTCGCCTCGCCTCGCCTCATTTTGGATCGCCTCGCCTCGCCTCTCCACGCCTCGCCTCGCCTCGCCTCATTTTGGAATGCCTCGCCTAGCCTCGCCTCATTTTGGATTGCCTCGCCTCGCCTCATTTTGGATCGCCTTGCCTATCCTTGCCTCGCCTCATTTTGGATCGCCTCGCCTCGTTTTGGATCGCCTCGCCTCATTTTGGATCGCCTCGCCTCGCCTCGCCTCATTTTGGATCGCCTTGCCTCGCCTCGCCTCGCCACGCCTCGCCTCATTTTGGATCGCCTCGCCTCGCCTCTCCACGCCTCGCCTCGCCTCGCCTCATTTTGGAACGCCTCGCCTAGCCTCGCCTCATTTTGGATTGCCTCGCCTCGCCTCGCCTCGCCACACCTCGCCTCGCCACGCCTCGCCTCGCCTCATTTTGGATCGCATCGGCTCGCCTCGCCTAGCCTCATTTTGGATCGCCTCGCCTCGCCTGGCCTCGCCTCATTTTCGATCGCCTCGCCTCGCCTCGCCACACCTCGCCTCGCCACGCCTTGCCTCGCCTCATTTTGGATCGCCTCGCCTCACCACGCCTCGCCTCGCCACGCCACGCCTCGCCACGCCTCGCCTCGCCTCATTTTGGATCGCCTCGCCTCGTTTTGCCTCGCCTCATTTTGGATCGCCTCGCCTCGCCTCGCCACGCCTCGCCTCGCCACGCCTCGCCTCGCCTCATTTTGGATCGCCTCGCCTCGCCTCTCCACGCGTCGCCTCGCCTCGCCTCATTTTGGAACGCCTCGCCTAGCCTCGCCTCATTTTGGATCGCCTCGCCTCGCCTCGCCTCATTTTGGATCGCCTCGCCTCGCCTCGCCACCTTTTGGATCGCCTCGCCTCGCCTCGCCTCGCCTCCTTTTGGATCGCCTCGCCTCGCCTCGCCTCGCCTCCTTTTGGATCGCCTCGCCTCGCCTCGCCTCGCCTCCTTTTGGATCGCCTCGCCTCGCCTCGCCTCATTTTGGATCGCCTCGCCTAATTTTGGATCGCAACGCCTCTCCTCGCCTCACCTCGCCTCGCCTCATTTTGGATCGCCTCGCCTCGCCTCGCCTCACCTTGGATCATTTCGCCTCATTTTGGATCGCCTCGCCTCATTTTGGATCGCCTCGCCTCGCCTCGCCTAGCCTCATTTTGGATCGCCTCGCCTCGCCTCGCCTCATTTTGGATCGCCTCGCCTCGCCTCGCCTCGCCTCGCCTCGCCTCGCCTCATTTTGGATCGCCTCGCCTCGCCTTGCCGCGCCTCATTTTTTATCGCCTCGCCTCGCCGCGCCTCATTTTGGATCGCCTCGCCTCACCTCGCCTCGCCTCGCCTCGCCTAGCCTCATTTTGGATCGCCTCGCCTCTCCTCACCTCGCCTAGCCTCATTTTGGATCACCTCGCCTCGCCTCGCCTCGCCTCATTTTGGATCGCCTCGACTCGCCTTGCCTCGCCTCATTTTGGATCGCCTCGCCTCGCCTCGCCTCATTTTGGATCGCCTCGCCTCGCCTTGCCTCACCTTGGATCGTTTCGCCTCATTTTGAATCGCCTCGCTTCGCCTCGCCTCATTTTGTATCGCCTCGCCTCGCCTCGCCTCATTTTGGATCGCCTCGCCTCGCCTCATTTTGGTTCGCCTCACCTCAGATCGCCTTGCCTCATTTTGGATCGCCTCGCCTCGCCTCGCCTCATTTTGGATCGCCTCGCCTCGCCTCACCTCGCCTCGCCTCATTTTGGATCGCCTCGACTCGCCTCGCCTCGCCTCACCTCGCCTCGCCTCATTTTGGATCGCCTCGACTCGCCTCGCCTCGCCTCACCTCGCCTCGCCTCGCCTCGCCTCATTTTGGATCGCCTCGACTCGCCTCGCCTCGCCTCATTTTGGATCGCCTCGACTCGCCTCGCCTCGCCTCATTTTGGATTGCCTCGACTCGCCTCGCCTCGCCTCATTTTGGATCGCCTCGCCTCGCCTCATTTTGGATCGCCTCGCCTCGCCTCACCTTGGATCGTTTCGCCTCATTTTGAATCGCCTCGCTTCGCCTCGCCTCATTTTGGATCGCCTCGCCTCGCCTCATTTTGGATCGCCTCGCCTCGCCTCGCCTCATTTTGGATCGCCTCGCCTCGCCTCGCCTCGCCTCATTTTGGATCGCCTCGCCTCACCTCGCCTCGCCTCATTTTGGATCGCCTCGCCTCACCTCGCCTCGCCTCGCCTCGCCTAGCCTCATTTTGGATCACCTCGCCTCGCCTTGCCTCGCCTCGCCTCGCCTCGCCTCATTTTGGATCGCCTCGCCTCGCCTCATTTTGGATCGCCTCGCCTCGCCTCACCTCGCCTCGCCTCGCCTCGCCTAGCCTCTTTTTGGATCGCCTCGCCTCGCCTCGCCTCGCCTCATTTTGGATCGCCTCGCCTCGCCTCTCCTCGCCTCGCCTCCTTTTGGATCACCACGCCTCACCTCGCCTCGCCTCATTTTGGATCGCCTCGCCTGATTTTGGATCGCAACGCCTCGCCTCGCCTCACCTCGCCTCGCCTCATTTTGGATCGCCGCGCCTCGCCTCGCCTCATTTTGGATTGCCTCGCATCGCCTCGCCTCGCCTCCTTTTGGATCGCCTCGCCTCGCCTTGCATCGCCTCCTTTTGGATCGCCTCGCCTCGCCTCGCCTCATTTTGGATCGCCTCGCCTCATTTTGGATCGCCTCGCCTCGCCTCGCCTCACCTCGCCTCGCCTCATTTTGGATCGCCTGGCCTCGCCTTGCCTCACCACATTTTGGATCGCCTCGCCTCGCCTCGCCTTGCCACATTTTGGATCGCCTCTCCTTGCCTCGCCTCATTTTGGATCGCCTCGCCTCGCCTCGCCTCATTTTGGATCGCCTCGCCTCGCCTCGCCTTGCCACGCCTCACCCCGCCACGCCTCGCCTCGCCTCATTTTGGATCGCCTCGCCTCGCCTCGCCTCGTCTCATTTTGAATCGCCTCGCCTCGCCTCGCCTCAGTTTGGATCGCCTCGCCTCATTTTGGATCGCATCGCCTCGCCTCGCCTCACCTCGCCTCGCCTCATTTTGGATCGCCGCGCCTCGCCGCATTTTGGATCGCCTCGCCTCGTTTTGGATCGCCTCGCCTCATTTTGGATCGCCTCGCCTCATTTTGGATCGCCTCGCCTCATTTTGGATCGCATCGCCTCGCCTCGCCTCACCTCGCCTCGCCTCCTTTTGGATCGCCTCGCCTCGCCTTGCCTCGCCTCCTTTTGGATCGCCTCGCCTCGCCTCGCCTCATTTTGGATCGCCTCGCCTCATTTTGGATCGCCTCGCCTCGCCTCGCCTCACCTCGCCTCGCCTCATTTTGGATCGCCTCGCCTCGCCTCGCCTCGCCTCATTTTGGATCGCCTCGCCTCGCCTCGCCTCATTTTGGATCGCATCGCCTCGCCTCGCCTCACCTCATTTTGGATCGCCTCGCCTCACCTCGCCTCGCCTCACCTCGCCTAGCCTCATTTTGGATCGCCTCGCCTCGCCTCGCCTCGCCTCATTTTGGATCGCCTCGCCTCACCTCGCCTCGCCTTGCCTCGCCTAGCCTCTTTTTGGTTCGCCTCGCCTCGCCTTGCCTCGCCTCATTTTGGATCGCCTCGCCTCGCCTCGCCTCGCCTCATTTTGGATCGCCTCGCCTCGCCTCGCCTCGCCTCATTTTGGATCGCCTCGCCTCATTTTGGATCACTTCGACTCGCCTCACCTCGCCTCGCCTCATTTTGGATCGCCTTGCCTCGCCTCGCCTCGCGTTCCCACACCTCATTTTGGAGCACCTCGCCTCGCCTCTCCTCATTTTGGATCGCCGTGCCTCGCCTCGCCTCGCCTCATTTTGGATCGCCTCGCCTCGCCTCGCCTCGCCTCATTTTGGATCGCCTCGCCTCGCCTCGCCTCGCCTCATTTTGAATCGCCTCGCCTCATTTTGGATCGCCTCGCCTCGGCTCGCCATGCCTCGCCTTGCCTCATTTTGGATCGCCTCGACACGCCATGCCTCGCCTCATTTTGGATCGCCCCGCCTCGCCTCGCCACGCCTCGCCTCGCCTCGCCTCATTTTGGATCGCCTCGCCTCGCCTTGCCTCGCCTCATTTTGGATCGCCTCTCCTCGCCTTGCCTCGCCTCATTTTGGATGGCCTCGCCTCGCCTCGCCTGGCCTCACCTCATTTTGGATCGCCTCGCCTCACCTTGCCTCACCTCCTTTTGGATCGCCTCGCCTCGCCTCGCCTCGCCTCAGTTTGGATCGCCTCGCCTCATTTTGGATCGCATCGCCTCTCCTCGCCTCACCTCGCCTCACCTCATTTTGGATCGCCTCGCCTCGCCTCGCCTCATTTTGGTTTGCCTCGCTTCGCCTCGCCTCATTTTGGATCGCCTCGCCTCGCCTTGCCTCACATTGGATCGTTTCGCCTCATTTTGAATCGCCTCGCCTTGCCTCGCCTCATTTTGGATCGTCTCGCCTCGCCTCGCCTCCTTTTGGATCGCTTCGCCTCACCTCGCCTCGCCTCGCCTCCTTTTGGATCGCCTCGCCTCGCCTCGCCTCATTTTGGATCGCCTCGCCTCCTTTTGGATCGCCTCGCCTCGCCTCACCTTGGATCGTTTCGCCTCATTTTGGATCGTCTCGCCTCGCCTCGCCTCCTTTTGGATCGCTTCGCCTCACCTCGCCTCGCCTCGCCTCCTTTTGGATCGCCTCGCCTCGCCTCGCCTCATTTTGGATCGCCTCGCCTCCTTTTGGATCGCCTCGCCTCGCCTCACCTTGGATCGTTTCGCCTCATTTTGGATCGCCTCGCCTCGCCTCGCCTCCTTTTGGATCGCCTCGCCTCGCCTCACCTTGGATCGTTTCGCCTCATTTTGGATCGCCTCGCCTCG
This sequence comes from Lophura swinhoii, assembly GCA_030408155.1. Classification (NCBI taxonomy): domain Eukaryota; kingdom Metazoa; phylum Chordata; class Aves; order Galliformes; family Phasianidae; genus Lophura; species Lophura swinhoii. The sequence continues at coordinate 9,104,726 of CM059492.1, read as the reverse complement.
CCTCGCCTCCTTTTGGATCGCCTCGCCTCGCCTAGCCTCGCCTCGCCTCCTTTTGGATTGCCTTGCCTCGCCTTGCCTCGCCTCCATTTGGATCGCCTAGCCTCGCCTCGCCTCATTTTGGATCGCCTCGCCTCCTTTTGGATCGCCTCGCCTCGCCTCGCCTCCTTTTCGATCGCCTCGCCTCGCCTCGCCTCCTTTTGGATCGCCTCGCCTCGCCTCGCCTCGCCTCCATTTGGATTGCCTCGCCTCGCCTCGCCTCATTTTGGATCGCCTCGCCTCATTTTGGATCGCCTCGCCTCGCCTCGCCTCACCTCGCCTCGCCTCATTTTGGATCGCCTCGACTCGCCTCGCCTCGCCTCACCTCGCCTCGCCTCGCCTCACCTCGCCTCGCCTCATTTTGGATCGCCTCGACTCGCCTCGCCTCGCCTCACCTCGCCTCGCCTCATTTTGGATCGCCTCGACTCGCCTCGCCTCGCCTCACCTCGCCTCGCCTCATTTTGGATCGCCTCGACTCGCCTCGCCTCGCCTCACCTCGCCTCGCCTCATTTTGGATCGCCTCGCCTCGCCTCGCCTCGCCTCATTTTGGATCGCCTCGCCTCGCCTCGCCTCGCCTCATTTTGAATCGCCTCGCCTCATTTTGGATCGCCTCGCCTCGGCTCGCCATGCCTCACCTTGCCTCATTTTGGATCGCCTCGACACGCCATGCCTCGCCTCATTTTGGATCGCCCCGCCTCGCCTCGCCACGCCTCGCCTCGCCTCGCCTCATTTTGGATCGCCTCGCCTCGCCTTGCCTCGCCTCATTTTGGATCGCCTCTCCTCGCCTTGCCTCGCCTCATTTTGGATGGCCTCGCCTCGCCTCGCCTGGCCTCACCTCATTTTGGATCGCCTCGCCTCACCTTTCCTCACCTCCTTTTGGATCGCCTCGCCTCGCCTCGCCTCGCCTCAGTTTGGATCGCCTCGCCTCATTTTGGATCGCATCGCCTCTCCTCGCCTCACCTCGCCTCGCCTCATTTTGGATCGCCTCGCCTCGCCTCGCCTCATTTTGGTTTGCCTCGCTTCGCCTCGCCTCATTTTGGATCGCCTCGCCTCGCCTTGCCTCACCTTGGATCGTTTCGCCTCATTTTGAATCGCCTCGCCTTGCCTCACCTCATTTTGGATCGTCTCGCCTCGCCTCGCCTCCTTTTGGATCGCTTCGCCTCACCTCGCCTCGCCTCGCCTCCTTTTGGATCGCCTCGCCTCGCCTCGCCTCATTTTGGATCGCCTCGCCTCCTTTTGGATCGCCTCGCCTCGCCTCACCTTGGATCGTTTCGCCTCATTTTGGATCGTCTCGCCTCGCCTCGCCTCCTTTTGGATCGCTTCGCCTCACCTCGCCTCGCCTCGCCTCCTTTTGGATCGCCTCGCCTCGCCTCGCCTCATTTTGGATCGCCTCGCCTCCTTTTGGATCGCCTCGCCTCGCCTCACCTTGGATCGTTTCGCCTCATTTTGGATTGCCTCGCCTCGCCTCGCCTCACCTCGCCTCGCCTCATTTTGGATCGCCTCGCCTCGCCTTGCCTCACCACATTTTGGATCGCCTCGCCTCGCCTCGCCTTGCCACAATTTGGATCGCCTCTCCTCGCCTCGCCTCATTTTGGATCGCCTCGCCTTGCCTCGCCTCATTTTGGATCGCCTCGCCTCGCCTCGCCTTGCCACGCCTCACCCCGCCACGCCTCGCCTCGCCACATTTTGGATCGCCTCGCCTCGCCTCGCCTCGCCTCATTTTGAATCGCCTCGCCTCGCCTCGCCTCAGTTTGGATCGCCTCGCCTCATTTTGGATCGCATCGCCTCGCCTCGCCTCACCTCGCCTCGCCTCATTTTGGATCGCCGTGCCTCGCCGCATTTTGGATCGCCTCGCCTCGTTTTGGATCGCCTCGCCTCATTTTGGATCGCATCGCCTCGCCTCGCCTCACCTCGCCTCGCCTCCTTTTGGATCGCCTCGCCTCGCCTTGCCTCGCCTCCTTTTGGATCGCCTCGCCTCGCCTCGCCTCATTTTGGATCGCCTCGCCTCATTTTGGATCGCCTCGCCTCGCCTCACCTCGCCTCGCCTCATTTTGGATCGCCTCGCCTCGCCTCGCCTCATTTTGGATCGCCTCACCTCGCCTCGCCTCATTTTGGATCGCCTCGCCTCGCCTCGCCTCATTTTGGATCGCATCGCCTCGCCTCGCCTCACCTCATTTTGGATCGCCTCGCCTCACCTCGCCTCGCCTCGCCTCGCCTAGCCTCATTTTGGATCGCCTCGCCTCGCCTCGCCTCGCCTCATTTGGATCGCCTCGCCTCACCTCGCCTCGCCTTGCCTCGCCTAGCCTCTTTTTGGTTCGCCTCGCCTCGCCTTGCCTCGCCTCATTTTGGATCGCCTCGCCTCGCCTCGCCTCGCCTCATTTTGGATCGCCTCGCCTCGCCTCGTGTCATGGTTTTGTTTTTTTGATTTTCAATATTCCACATCAAGACATCATGTATTGGAATTAAAGTGTTAATGCTCTAATTCTACGTACCTATCCCTATACATTACGGAAGTCATGGGATCTGACCCTTCCGGGGGCGGGGGGCGGTCTCTTACTGCCTGGCAGTGGGTGCTGGAGGGTGCTTTCCTAGCCGTTCCAAGCTTTTTCAGGTTTGACTCAGTCTCGGGAACTCTCTCTCATATCTTATTTGATTTATTAGACTCAATTTCAATTAGATTGTATTATATTGTATTATTTTGCATTCCGATATCATAGTTAGTAAAATAAGTTTACCTCCATAGATTGTTGCCGCTGTTTTTTTCCTTCTCCCCCTTCCTTCCCATTGTGGGGCCAGGCGGGGGGTGGGGAGGGCAGGGGCCTACTGCCCCCTGTCACGGGCATAAACTGATCTGGTTAATCCCGTGACAGATTTTGGTGGAGAATGCGGGCATAGCTGCCTTTTTTTGTGTGTTTTTGGCTCTTAGAACGAATCTCGCTCTCTGCTCTTAGAGAGCTTCGTTAGGGAGCATTATCAGTAGTTCAGGTTTTTGTGCTGGAAAACTTGACCTTGAAAGACCAGGCGTACTGCCAGTATTCTGGGATATTTGTACACTTTGAGCGCTGCTTAGTCTGGGTAGTGCCTTTTTTTTTTCCTTTTCCCAACCCTCGTGTTAGTTTCAATTCATTAACCCTTTTTGAGCAGAAACCAGCGATGAACCCACTCTTTTTCGTGGGAGCGCTGAGGAGGGGATTCAAAGCTATGGTGTTCTTCGCGAACTACTGGCCAATCATCAATGCCATGATTACTTGTTGTGGAATTTTGTACATATATAATCTAATAAGGGGACTGACGGAGACGCCTGTATGGTACCTATATTGGTACCTGAATGCAATGCTTAATATGAATTTTGACACTTGCATCCCGGATGGAATGGCTAATTTCACAAGCAACTACATCCCAAATGGAATACCTAATTTTACAAACCACACAATGTTCAAACCAGTTTCCAGGTTTTCCTTTCGGTTTATCAGACGTTACTCCAATGCTGAGTTAATTTCCATGTTTGTGGGCATAAGTCCACACATAGTCCTGTTCATATCAGTCTTCCTGAATGTATTTCTATACAGGACTGTAAGGACTATAATTAAGCAGAAGGAGTCTCCTCCAAAACCAGAGAATGCTGACTGGCAGGGAATATGGAGAGGTTTAGGACAAATCTTAGAAGCATGGGGACCCGCAATGTCATGGAATTTCACTCTTGAGCACCTGTGGGATCCCCAGAAACTTAGCCAGTATTTGAGACAGGGCAGTGCGGCTCAGGTAAATCTAAGGAGGTACAACTTATTTGGGGTTTGGCTTGTGCTTACCGTGCCATATATAATACTGTTTTGGAGAGAGAGAGTTTCCGAGCTGAGGTTCAAGCCAAAGGGGAGGATCTCCGAGTCAAATCTGATCAATTACAGGAGACACCAGTAACAATATCAGTTGCCCCTGTGGAGGGCAAGAAATGGAAGCGAGTGTCCTCGCGTCTAGAACGAAAAAAGAAGAAGAGGAGGAGGAGGTGGAGGAAGATCCAGGTGAGGGGCCCTCCTCGGAACCACCAAAATCAAGAAAGGCAAAAGGAAAAACAAAGAGACATGCAGAAGAGAGTGATGAAGAGGAAGTTTCTATTACTACTCGTCGCGCCTCTGAAGATGACTGAAATCCAAGGCTCAAGAAAGGAATTCATACGTGTCACGGAATTAACCAGATCAGTTTATGCCCGTGACGGGGGGGGCAGTAGGCCCCTGCCCTCCCCACCCCCCGCCTGGCCCCACAAAATGGGAAGGAAGGGGAAAAAGGGAAAAAAACAGCGGGCAACAATCTATGGAGGTAAACTTATTTTACTAACTATGATATCGGAATGCAAAATAATACAATATAATACAATCTAATTGAAATTGAGTCTAATAAATCAAATAAGATATGAGAGAGAATTCCCGAGACCGAGTCAAACCTGAGAAAGCTTGGAACGGCTAGGAAAGCACCCTCCAGCACCCACTGCCAGGCAGTAAGAGACCGCCCCCCGCCCCCCGGAAGGGTCAGATCCCATGACTTCCGTGATGTATAGGGATAGGTACGTAGAATTAGAGCATTAACATTTTAATTCCAGTACATGATGTCTTGATGTGGAATATTGAAAATCAAAAAAACCAAAACCATGACATTCCACCCCTTATTCTACATCACTACATCATGCTTAATATATATATATATATATATACATACATACAGATACAAACAAAACAAAGATTAAAAAATGCATCACACACACACGTCTATATACATATACATAGAATTACTGTCTGCACTCCCCCAGCATCAAATTTCCTTGTGGTACACATTGAACATCCCCATTCTTCTGCATTACCCACCAAGTGGACCCAGGTCCCTGGGCAAAAACCGTACCGCGGAGAGGTTTGCCCTTTCCAGAAGCTGGAAGAACCCAAACTGCTTTTCCCAACATGCTCTTTACATGTACAACAGGGACCTTATCTCCCTCTACGGTATGTAGGGAGCTGGATTGGGTAGGACCATCACGATTGATAGATCCTCTGGTATTGACTAACCAGGTGGCTTCTGCCAAATGCTTCTCCCAGTGCTTAAATGTTCCGCCACCCATTGCTTTCAGCATAGTTTTTAACAACCCATTGTATCGTTCAATTTTACCAGAGGCTGGTGCATGGTAGGGAATATGGTAAATCCACTCAATGCCATGATCTTTGGCCCAAGTATTTACAAGAGAATTTTTGAAATGAGTCCCATTATCCGACTCAATTCTTTCTGGGGTGCCATGTCGCCAAAGGACTTGTTTCTCAAGACCTAGTATGGTGTTTCGGGCGGTAGCATGGGGTACTGCATATGTTTCAAGCCACCCAGTGGTTGCCTCCACCATGGTAAGCACATAACACTTACCACTGTGGGATCGTGGCAAAGTGATATAATCAACCTGCCATGCCTCTCCGTATTTGTACTTTTGCCATCGCCCTTCCTCCCAGAGTGGTTTCATCCTCTTGGCTTGTTTGATTATGGCACATGTTTCACAGTCATGAATAACCTGTGCAATAGCATCCATAGTTAAGTCCACCCCTCGGTCTCTAGCCCACTTATATGTTGCATCTCTCCCTTGATGGCCCGAGGTCTCATGAGCCCACCGAGCTAGAAATAATTCACCCTTGTTCTGCCAGTCCAGGTCTATCTGAGCCACCTCAATTTTGGCAGCTCGGTCCACCTGGTGGTTATTTTGCTGTTCTTCAGTAGCCCGACTCTTGGGCACATGAGCATCTACATGGCGTACCTTCACGACCATATTCTTTATTCGGGCAGCAATATCTTTCCACAGTTCAGCAGCCCAAATAGGTTTACCCCTTCTTTGCCAGTTATTTTGCTCCCACTGCTGTAACCACCCCCATAGAGCATTTGCCACCATCCATGAGTCAGTGTAAAGATAAAGCGTTGGCCACCTCTCCCGTTCAGCAACATCCAAGGCCAGTTGGACAGCCTTTACCTCTGCAAATTGGCTTGATTCTCCTTTCCCTTCGGTGGCCTCTGCAACTTGTCGTGTGGGGCTCCACACAGCAGATTTCCATCTGCGATGCTTTCCCACAATACGACACGATCCATCAGTGAACAGGGCATATTTTCTTTCATTTTCTGGTAATTCGTTGTATGGTGGGGCCTCTTTAGCTCGTGATACTTCTTCTGCTGGTGATGTTCCAAACTTTTTACCTTCAGGCCAGTCCATGATGACCTCTAGGATTCCTGGACGGCTGAGGTTCCCCATCCGCGCTCGCTGCGTAATCAACGCAATCCACTTACTCCAAGTGGCATCAGTTGCGTGATGGGTGGGGGGAACCTTTCCTTTAAACATCCAGTTCAGCACTGGTAGTCGAGGTGCCAGAAGAAGCTGTGTTTCAGTACCGACCACTTCAGAAGCAGCCCGAACCCCCTCATACGCGGCTAAGATCTCCTTTTCGGTTGGAGTGTAGCCTTCTTCCGACCCCCTGTAGGCCCGACTCCAGAACCCCAGGGGTCGGCCTCGGGTCTCTCCTGAGGCTCTTTGCCACAAACTCCAAGTGGGACCTCTCTCTCCAGCAGCAGTATAGAGGATGTTCTTTACATCCTGCCCTGTCCGTACTGGCCCTAAGGCCACGGCACGGGCTATCTCCTGTTTAATCTGTTCAAAAGCCTGCTGCTGCTCAGGGCCCCATGTGAACTCATTCTTCATTCGCGTCACATGATAAAGGGGGCTTACAATGAAGCTATAGTTTGGAACATGCATTCTCCAAAAGCCCACTACACCCAAAAAAGATTGTGTCTCTTTCTTACTAGTGGGTGGAGACATAGCGGTGATTTTGTCGATCACATCTGTCGGGATGTGACGACGGCCATCTTGCCACTTTATACCCAGGAACTGAATCTCCTGAGCAGGTCCTTTCACTTTGCTCCGCTTAATAGCAAAACCAGCACGCAGAAGAATCTGGATTATTCGCTCTCCTTTTGTGAAGACTTCTTCTGCTGTATCGCCCCACACAACGATGTCATCAATATACTGCAAGTGCTCAGGGGCACTGCCCTGTTCCAGTGCAGTTTGGATCAACCCATGGCAAATGGTCGGGCTATGTTTCCACCCCTGGGGCAAACGGTTCCAAGTATACTGAACACCCCTCCAGGTGAAAGCGAACTGTGGCCTACATTCTTTGGCCAAAGGAATGGAGAAAAAGGCATTAGCAATGTCAATGGTGGCATACCATTTGGCTGCTTTTGACTCCAGTTCATACTGGAGTTCTAACATGTCCGGCACAGCAGCACTCAGTGGGGGTGTGACTTCATTCAGGCCACGGTAGTCCACCGTCAGCCTCCATTCTCCACTGGCTTTACGTACTGGCCATATGGGGCTGTTAAAAGGCGAGTGAGTTTTGCTGATCACTCCCTGACTCTCTAGTTGACGAATCAACTTATGAATGGGGAGCAAGGAATCCCTGTTGGTGCGGTACTGCCGTCTGTGCACCGTTTTTGTAGCAATTGGTACCTGTTGCTCTTTTACTTGTAGCAACCCCACAACAGACGGATCTTCTGACAGGCCAGGCAAAACAGACAGCTGCTTAATGTTGTTTGTGTCTACAGCAGCTATTCCAAAGGCCCATCGATACCCCTTAGGATCCTTGAAATGCCCCCTTCTGAGGTAATCAATACCAAGTATACATGGAGCCCCTGGACCAGTCACAATAGGGTGCTTTTGCCAGTTCCTACCAGTGAGGCTTATCTCGGCCTCCAACACAGTCAATTCTTGAGAGCCCCCAGTCACTCCAGAAATATGGATTGATTCTGTCCCTTCGTAAGTCGAGGGCATCAGAGTGCACTGTGCACCGGTATCCACCAATGCCTTATATTTTAGTGGTTCTGATGTGCCAGGCCATCGGATCCACACAGTCCAATAAACTCTATTATCCCTTTCCCCCCCCTGACTGAGGGCAGGGCCCCTCTATTCATTACCTGTGGTAACCGGAGCAACTGCACTGGCGGTTGGTCTGCTTTGTAATTCTCTCACCCGTGCTCGTAGTACGTGAGTAGCTTGGTCGTGCCACTTCCTCATGTCTTCTCCATGGTCACGTAAGTAACGCCACAAGGCAAGTCGCGACGTAGGATTCCTTCCTGGAGCTGGAGAGCGTTTGCCTCTAACAGCTGAGATTTTTGATTTTGCACCTGAGAAGGAGGGTTCATCGTCTTTAGTTTGTTGGATCCACATTTGTTCTACCATCTTCTTCACCTCCTTCAGTAGACTCTTTTGACTATTCTGATCTTCATCATGCGTTTCTGATACTTCTACAGGTTTGTCACGATTCATCAGTGAAGACACTTGCTCTCGCATTTCATTCAGTTGCTCCGTCATTTGTGAGATGGCGGCGATGGCGGCGCGAGTTGGGGGTAGCTGTTGTTCATAGCTTTGGAGCGTAAGAATCAATTCAAAAACTAAGGGGCTTCTCTGTTGGTCCTCATATCTGTCAGATGCTGCCAATAGTGCAGGGGCGTATCTGGCTGGTGCTGTTGATGTGAGTTGTTGCCACATTTCACGCGTTGTCCTCACTTTCTCAGGATCATGGCTTTGTGGGTCGCTAAAAACACAGTTAGGGTCATACAACATTTCCACCACGGCCATTTCCCTCAAATACTGGATACCCTGTTCAACTGTATCCCATCTTTTCGTCACAGGCTTCAAGCCGCTTTTGAAGGGGTACCTTTCCTTCACGGCTGCTAATATTCGTTCCCAGAGGGAGGCAGCCTCATCCAGACATCGACTAATTGCTCTGTCAATAGCTGGATTTCTGGCAATGGCTCCTAGTTGGCGAGCTTCATTACCATCTAGAGACAAGCTACTGGCCCCGCTGTCCCAGCAGCGCACTAACCAGGAAACGATAGTTTCATTTGGGTGCCGTATGAATTCCTTTCTTGAGCCTTGGATTTCAGTCATCTTCAGAGGCCGACGAGTAGTAATAGAAACTTCCTCTTCATCACTCTCTTCTGCATGTCTCTTCGTTTTTCCTTTTGCCTTTCTTGATCTTGGTGGTTCCGAGGAGGGCCCCTCACCTGGATCCTCCTCCACCTCCTCCTCCTCTTCTTCTTTTTTCCGTTCTAGACGCGAGGACACTCGTTTCCATTTCTTGCCCTCCACAGGGGCAACTGATATTGTTACTGGTGTCTCCTGTAATTGATCAGATTTGACTCGGAGATCCTCCCCTTTGGCTTGAACCTCAGCTCGGAAACTCTCTCTCTCCAAAACAGTATTATATATGGCACGGTAAGCACAAGCCAAACCCCAAATAAGTTGTACCTCCTTAGATTTACCTGAGCCGCACTGCCCCTGTCTCAAATACTGGCTAAGTTTCTGGGGATCCCACAGGTGCTCAAGAGTGAAATCCCATGACATTGCGGGTCCCCATGCTTCTAAGATCTGTCCTAAACCTCCCCATATTCCCTGCCAGTCAGCATTCTCTGGCTTTGGAGGAGACTCCTTCCGCTTACTATTCCTGTATTGGAATACATTCATGAAAAGTGATATGAGCAGGACTAGTGCGACCACAAGCATGAAAATTAACTCAGCATTGGAAAAACGTCTGATAAACCGAGAGGAAAACCTGGAAACTGGTTTGAACATCGTGTGGTTTGTAAAATTAGGTATTCCATTTGGGATGTAGTTGCTTGTGAAATTAGCCATTCCATCCGGGATGCAAGTGTCAAAATTCATATTAGACATTGCATTTAGGTACCAATATAGGTACCATACAGGTGTCTCCGTCAGTGACCTTATTAGATTATATATGTACAAAATTCCACAACAAGTAATCATGACATTGATGATTGGCCAGTAGGTCGTGAAGAACATCATAGCTTTGAATCCCTTATTCAGCGCTCCCACGAAAAAGAATGGGTTCATCGCTGGTTTCTGCTCAAAAAGGGTTAATGAATTGAAACTAACAAGAGGGGGGGGGGGAAGAAAAAAGAGGCACTACCCAGACTAAGCAGCGCTCAAAGTTTACAAATATCCCAGAATACTGGCAGTACGCCTGGTCTTTCAAGGTCAAGTTTTCCAGCACGAAAACCTGAACTACTGATAATGCTCCCTAACGAAGCTCTCTAAGAGCAGAGAGCGAGATTCGTTCTAAGAGCCAAAAACACACACAAAAAAAAAAAGGCAGCTATGCCCGCATTCTCCACCAAAAACTGTCACGGAATTAACCAGATCAGTTTATGCCCGTGACGGGGGGGGGCAGTAGGCCCCTGCCCTCCCCACCCCCCGCCTGGCCCCACAAAATGGGAAGGAAGGGGAAAAAGGGAAAAAAACAGCGGCAACAATCTATGGAGGTAAACTTATTTTACTAACTATGATATCGGAATGCAAAATAATACAATATAATACAATCTAATTGAAATTGAGTCTAATAAATCAAATAAGATATGAGAGAGAATTCCCGAGACCGAGTCAAACCTGAGAAAGCTTGGAACGGCTAGGAAAGCACCCTCCAGCACCCACTGCCAGGCAGTAAGAGACCGCCCCCCGCCCCCCGGAAGGGTCAGATCCCATGACTTCCGTGATGTATAGGGATAGGTACGTAGAATTAGAGCATTAACATTTTAATTCCAGTACATGATGTCTTGATGTGGAATATTGAAAATCAAAAAAACCAAAACCATGACAATACGGCACCCAAATGAAACTATCGTTTCCTGGTTAGTGCGCTGCTGGGACAGCGGGGCCAGTAGCTTGTCTCTAGATGGTAATGAAGCTCGCCAACTAGGAGCCATTGCCAGAGATCCAGCTATTGACAGAGCAATTAGTCGATGTCTGGATGAGGCTGCCTCCCTCTGGGAACGAATATTAGCAGCCGTGAAGGAAAGGTACCCCTTCAAAAGCGGCTTGAAGCCTGTGACGAAAAGATGGGATACAGTTGAACAGGATTTCCAGTATTTGAGGGAAATGGCCGTGGTGGAAATGTTGTATGACCCTAACTGTGTTTTTAGCGACCCACAAAGCCATGATCCTGAGAAAGTGAGGACAACGCGTGAAATGTGGCAACAACTCACATCAACAGCACCAGCCAGATACGCCCCTGCACTATTGGCAGCATCTGACAGATATGAGGACCAACAGAGAAGCCCCTTAGTTTTTGAATTGATTCTTACGCTCCAAAGCTATGAACAACAGCTACCCCCAACTCGCGCCGCCATCGCCGCCATCTCACAAATGACGGAGCAACTGAATGAAATGCGAGAGCAAGTGTCTTCACTGATGAATCGTGACAAACCTGTAGAAGTATCAGAAACGCTTGGTGAAGATCAGAATAGTCAAAAGAGTCTACTGAAGGAGATAGTAGAACAAGTGTGGATCCAACTAACTAAAAGCGATGAACCCTCCTTCTCAGGTGCAAAATCAAAAATCTCAGCTGTTAGAGGCAAACGCTCTCCAGCTCCAGGAAGGAATCCTACATCGCGACTTGCCTTGTGGCGTTACTTACGTGACCATGGAGAAGACATGAGGAAGTGGCACGACCAAGCTACTCACGTACTACGAGCACGGGTGAGAGAATTACAAAGCAGACCAACCGCCAGTGCAGTTGCTCCGGTTACCACAGGTAATGAATAGAGGGGCCCTGCCCTCAGTCGGGGGGGGAAAGGGATAATAGAGTTTATTGGACTGTGTGGATCCGATGGCCTGGCACATCAGAACCACTGAAATATAAGGCATTGGTGGATACCGGTGCACAGTGCACTCTGATGCCCTCGACTTACGAAGGGACAGAATCAATCCATATTTCTGGAGTGACTGGGGGCTCTCAAGAATTGACTGTGTTGGAGGCCGAGATAAGCCTCACTGGTAGGAACTGGCAAAAGCACCCTATTGTGACTGGTCCAGGGGCTCCATGTATACTTGGTATTGATTACCTCAGAAGGGGGCATTTCAAGGATCCTAAGGGGTATCGATGGGCCTTTGGAATAGCTGCTGTAGACACAAACAACATTAAGCAGCTGTCTGTTTTGCCTGGCCTGTCAGAAGATCCGTCTGTTGTGGGGTTGCTACAAGTAAAAGAGCAACAGGTACCAATTGCTACAAAAACAGTGCACAGACGGCAGTACCGCACCAACAGGGATTCCTTGCTCCCCATTCAGAAGTTGATTCGTCAACTAGAGAGTCAGGGAGTGATCAGCAAAACTCACTCGCCTTTTAACAGCCCCATATGGCCAGTGCGTAAAGCCAGTGGAGAATGGAGGCTGACGGTGGACTACCGTGGCCTGAATGAAGTCACACCCCCACTGAGTGCTGCTGTGCCGGACATGTTAGAACTCCAGTATGAACTGGAGTCGAAAGCAGCCAAATGGTATGCCACCATTGACATTGCTAATGCCTTTTTCTCCATTCCTTTGGCCAAAGAATGTAGGCCACAGTTCGCTTTCACCTGGAGGGGTGTTCAGTATACCTGGAACCGTTTGCCCCAGGGGTGGAAACATAGCCCGACCATTTGCCATGGGTTGATCCAAACTGCACTGGAACAGGGCAGTGCCCCTGAGCACTTGCAGTATATTGATGACATCGTTGTGTGGGGCGATACAGCAGAAGAAGTCTTCACAAAAGGAGAGCGAATAATCCAGATTCTTCTGCGTGCTGGTTTTGCTATTAAGCGGAGCAAAGTGAAAGGACCTGCTCAGGAGATTCAGTTCCTGGGTATAAAGTGGCAAGATGGTCGTCGTCACATCCCGACAGATGTGATCGACAAAATCACCGCTATGTCTCCACCCACTAGTAAGAAAGAGACACAATCTTTTTTGGGTGTAGTGGGTTTTTGGAGAATGCATGTTCCAAACTATAGCTTCATTGTAAGCCCCCTTTATCATGTGACGCGAATGAAGAATGAGTTCACATGGGGCCCTGAGCAGCAGCAGGCTTTTGAACAGATTAAACAGGAGATAGCCCGTGCCGTGGCCTTAGGGCCAGTACGGACAGGGCAGGATGTAAAGAACATCCTCTACACTGCTGCTGGAGAGAAAGGTCCCACTTGGAGTTTATGGCAAAGAGCCTCAGGAGAGACCCGAGGCCGACCCCTGGGGTTCTGGAGTCGGGCCTACAGGGGGTCGGAAGAAGGCTACACTCCAACCGAAAAGGAGATCTTAGCCGCATATGAGGGGGTTCGGGCTGCTTCTGAAGTGGTCGGTACTGAAACACAGCTTCTTCTGGCACCTCGACTACCAGTGCTGAACTGGATGTTTAAAGGAAAGGTTCCCCCCACCCATCACGCAACTGATGCCACTTGGAGTAAGTGGATTGCGTTGATTACGCAACGAGCGCGGATGGGGAACCTCAGCCGTCCAGGAATCCTAGAGGTCATCATGGACTGGCCTGAAGGTAGGAAGTTTGGAACATCACCAGCAGAAGAAGTATCACGAGCTAAAGAGGCCCCACCATACAACGAATTACCAGAAAATGAAAGAAAATATGCCCTGTTCACTGATGGATCGTGTCGTATTGTGGGAAAGCATCGCAGATGGAAATCTGCTGTGTGGAGCCCCACACGACAAGTTGCAGAGGCCACCGAAGGGAAAGGAGAATCAAGCCAATTTGCAGAGGTAAAAGCTGTCCAACTGGCCTTGGATGTTGCTGAACGGGAGAGGTGGCCAACGCTTTATCTTTACACTGACTCATGGATGGTGGCAAATGCTCTATGGGGGTGGTTACAGCAGTGGGAGCAAAATAACTGGCAAAGAAGGGGTAAACCTATTTGGGCTGCTGAACTGTGGAAAGATATTGCTGCCCGAATAAAGAATATGGTCGTGAAGGTACGCCATGTAGATGCTCATGTACCCAAGAGTCGGGCTACTGAAGAACAGCAAAATAACCACCAGGTGGACCGAGCTGCCAAAATTGAGGTGGCTCAGATAGACCTGGACTGGCAGAACAAGGGTGAATTATTTCTAGCTCTGTGGGCTCATGAGACCTCGGGCCATCAGGGGAGAGATGCAACATATAAGTGGGCTAGAGACCGAGGGGTGGACTTAACTATGGATGCTATTGCACAGGTTATTCATGACTGTGAAACATGTGCCATAATCAAACAAGCCAAGAGGATGAAACCACTCTGGGAGGAAGGGCGATGGCAAAAGTACAAATACGGAGAGGCATGGCAGGTTGATTATATCACTTTGCCACGATCCCACAGTGGTAAGTGTTATGTGCTTACCATGGTGGAGGCAACCACTGGGTGGCTTGAAACATATGCAGTACCCCATGCTACCGCCCGAAACACCATCTTAGGTCTTGAGAAACAAGTCCTTTGGCGACATGGCACCCCAGAAAGAATTGAGTCGGATAATGGGACTCATTTCACAAATTCTCTTGTAAATACTTGGGCCAAAGATCATGGCATTGAGTGGATTTACCATATTCCCTACCATGCACCAGCCTCTGGTAAAATTGAACGATACAATGGGTTGTTAAAAACTATGCTGAAAGCAATGGGTGGCGGAACATTTAAGCACTGGGAGAAGCATTTGGCAGAAGCCACCTGGTTAGTCAATACCAGAGGATCTATCAATCGTGATGGTCCTACCCAGTCCAGCTCCCTACATACCGTAGAGGGAGATAAGGTCCCTGTTGTACATGTAAAGAGCATGTTGGGGAAAGCAGTTTGGGTTCTTCCAGCTTCTGGAAAGGGCAAACCTCTCCGCGGTACGGTTTTTGCCCAGGGACCTGGGTCCACTTGGTGGGTAATGCAGAAGAATGGGGATGTTCAATGTGTACCACAAGGAAATTTGATGCTGGGGGAGTGCAGACAGTAATTCTATGTATATGTATATAGATGTGTATGTGTGATGCATTTTTTAATCTTTGTTTTGTTTGTATCTGTATGTATGTATATATATATATATATATATATTAAGCATGATGTAGTGATGTAGAATAAGGGGTGGAATGTCATGGTTTTGTTTTTTTGATTTTCAATATTCCACATCAAGACATCATGTATTGGAATTAAAGTGTTAATGCTCTAATTCTACGTACCTATCCCTATACATTACGGAAGTCATGGGATCTGACCCTTCCGGGGGGCGGGGGGCGGTCTCTTACTGCCTGGCA
Organism: Lophura swinhoii; assembly: GCA_030408155.1. Lineage (NCBI taxonomy): Eukaryota > Metazoa > Chordata > Aves > Galliformes > Phasianidae > Lophura > Lophura swinhoii. The sequence goes on along the minus strand of CM059492.1, from coordinate 9,089,584 downwards.
GTGGGTGCTGGAGGGTGCTTTCCTAGCCGTTCCAAGCTTTTTCAGGTTTGACTCGGTCTCGGGAACTCTCTCTCATATCTTATTTGATTTATTAGACTCAATTTCAATTAGATTGTATTATATTGTATTATTTTGCATTCCGATATCATAGTTAGTAAAATAAGTTTACCTCCATAGATTGTTGCCGCTGTTTTTTTCCTTCTCCCCCTTCCTTCCCATTGTGGGGCCAGGCGGGGGGTGGGGAGGGCAGGGGCCTACTGCCCCCTGTCACGGGCATAAACTGATCTGGTTAATCCCGTGACACCTCGCCTCGCCTCATTTTGGATCGCCTCGCCTCGCCTCGCCTCGCCTCGCCTCATTTTGGATCGCCTCGACTCGCCTTGCCTCGCCTCGCCTCCTTTTGGATCGCCACGCCTCACCTCGACTCGCCTCATTTTGGATCGCCTCGCCTCATTTTGGATCGCATCGCCTCGCCTCGCCTCACCTCGCCTCGCCTCATTTTGGATCGCCGCGCCTCGCCTCGCCTCATTTTGGATCGCCTCGCATCGCCTCGCCTCGCCTCATTTTGGATCGCCTCGCCTCATTTTGGATCGCCTCGCCTCGCCTCGCCTCATTTTCGATCGCCTCGCCTCACCTCGCCTCACCTTGGATCGTTTCACCTTATTTTGGATTGCCTCGGCTCGCCTCGCCTCACCACATTTTGGATCGCCTCGCCTCGCCTCGCCTCATTTTCGATCGCCTCGCCTCGCCTCGCCTCACCTTGGATCGTTTCGCCTTTTTTTGGATCGCCTCGCCTCGCCTCGCTTCACCTCATTTTGGATCGCCTCGCCTCTCCTCGCCTCGCCTCGCCTCGTTTTGGATCGCCTCGCCTCGCCTCGCATCTCCTCATTTTGTATCGCCTCGCCTCATTTTGGATCGCCTCGGCTCGCCTCGCCTCGCCTCATTTTGGATCACCTCGCTTCGTTTTTGATCGCCTCGCCTCGCCTCGCCTCATTTTGGATTGCCTCACCTCGCCTCGCCTCGCCTCATTTTGGATCACCTCGCTTCATTTTTGATCGCCTCGCCTCCCCTCGCCTCATTTTGGATCGCCTCACCTCGCCTCGCCTCGCCTCATTTTGGATCGCCTCGCCTCGCCTCGCCTCATTTTGGATCGCCTCGCCTCGTTTTGGATCGCCTCGCCTCGCCTCGCCTCACCTCATTTTGGATCGCCTCGCCTCGCCACGCCTCGCCTCATTTTGGATTGCCTCGCCTCGCCTCTCCTCGCGTCGCCTCCTTTTGGATCACCACGCCTCGCCTCGCCTCATTTTGGTTCGCCTCACCTCATTTTGGATCGCATCGCCTCGCCTCGCCTCACCTTGCCTCGCCTCATTTTGGATTGCCGCGCCTCGCCTCGCCTCATTTTGGATTGCCTCGCATCGCCTCGCTTCGCCTCATTTTGAATCGCCTCGCCTCATTTTGGTTCGCCTCGCATCGCCTCGCCTCGCCTCATTTTCGATCGCCTCGCCTCGCCTCGCCTCGCCTCACCTCACCTTGGATCGTTTCGCCTTATTTTGGATCGCCTCGCCTCACCTCGCCTCGCCTCACCTCATTTTGGATCGCCTCGCCTCGCCTCACCTCGCCTCATTTTGGATCGCCTCGCCTCGCCTTGCCTCTCCTCATTTTGGATCGCCTCGCCTCATTTTGGATCGCCTCAGCTCGCCTCGCCTCACCTCATTTTGGATCACCTCGCCTCATTTTTGATCGCCTCGCCTCGCCTCGTTTTGGATCGCCTCGGCTCATTTTGGATCGCCTCGCCTCGCCTCGTTTTGGATCGCCTCGCCTCATTTTGGATCGCCTCGCCTCATTTTGGATCGCCTCGCTTTGCCTCACCACATTTTGGATCGCCTCGCCTCGCTTTGCCTCACCACATTTTGGATGGCCTCGCCTCGCCTTGCCTCGCCACATTTTGGATCGCCTCGCCTCGCCTCATTTTGGATCGCCTCGGCTCGCCTCGCCTCATTTTGGATCGCCTCGCCTCGCCTCACCTCATTTTGAATCGCCTCGCCTCATTTTGTAACGCCTCGCCTCATTTTGGATCGCCTCGCCTCGCCTCGCCTCATTTTGAATCGCCTCGCCTGGCCTCGCCTCGCCTCACCTTGGATCGTTTCGCCTTTTTTTTGGATCGCCTCGCCTCGCCTCGCTTCTCCTCACCTCATTTTAGATCGCCTCGCCTCGCTTCGCCTCGCCTCGTTTTGGATCACCTCGCCTCGCCTCGCCTCTCCTCATTTTGGATCGCCTCGCCTCGCCTCATTTTGGATCGCCTCACCTCGCCTCGCATCGCCTCATTTTGGATCACCTCGCCTCGCCTCGCCTCATTTTGGATCGCCTCGCCTCGTTTTGGATCGCCTCTCCTCATTTTGGATCGCCACGCCTCATTTTGGATCGCCACGCCTCATTTTGGATCGCCTCGCCTTGCCTTGCCTCACCACATTTTGGATCGCCTCGTCTCGCCTCGCCTCGCCACATTTTGGATCGCCTCGCCTCGCCTCGCCACGCCTCTCCTCACCTAATTTTGAATCGCCTCGCCTCGCCTCGCCTCATTTTGGATCGCCTCGCCTCGCCTCGCCTCATTTTGGATCGCCTCACCTCGCCTCGCCTCGCCTCATTTTGGATCACCTCGCCTCGCCTCGCCTCATTTTGGATCGCCTCGCCTCGTTATGGATCGCCTCGCCTCATTTTGGATCGCCTCGCCTCATTTTGGATCGCCTCGCCTCGCCTTGCCTCACCACATTTTGGATCGCTTCGTCTCGCCTCGCCTCGCCACATTTTGGATCGCCTCTCCTCGCCTCGCCTCATTTTGGATCGCCTCGCCTCGCCGCGCCTCATTTTGGATCGCCTCGCCTCGCCTCGCCTTGCCACGCCTCACCCCGCCACGCCTCGCCTCGCCTCATTTTGGATCGCCTCGCCTCGCCTCGCCTCGCCTCATTTTGAATCGCCTCGCCTCGCCTCGCCTCATTTTGGATCGCCTCGCCTCGCCTCGCCTCATTTTGGATCGCCTCGCCTCATTTTGGATCGCATCGCCTCGCCTCGCCTCACCTCGCCTCGCCTCATTTTGGATCGCCGCGCCTCGCCTCATTTTGGATCGCCTCGCCTCGTTTTGGATCGCCTCGCCTCATTTTGGATCGCCTCGCCTCATTTTGGATCGCCTCGCCTCGCCTTGCCTCACCACATTTTGGATCGCCTCGTCTCGCCTCGCCTCGCCACATTTTGGATCGCCTCTCCTCGCCTCGCCTCATTTTGGATCGCCTCGCCTCGCCTCGCCTCATTTTGGATCGCCTCGCCTCGCCTCGCCTTGCCACGCCTCACCCCGCCACGCCTCGCCTCGCCTCATTTTGGATCGCCTCGCCTCGCCTCGCCTCGCCTGATTTTGAATCGCCTCGCCTCGCCTCGCCTCATTTTGGATCGCCTCGCCTCATTTTGGATCGCATCGCCTCGCCTCGCCTCACCTCGCCTCGCCTCATTTTGGATCGCCGCGCCTCGCCTCATTTTGGATCGCCTCGCCTCATTTTGGATCGCCTCGCCTCGCCTCGCCTCACCTCACCTCGCCTCGCCTCATTTTGGATCGCCGCGCCTCGCCTCGCCTCGCCTCATTTTGGATCGCCTCGCCTCGCCTCGCCACGCCTCTCCTCACCTCATTTTGGATCGCCTCGCCTCGCCTCGCCTCGCCTCGCCTCATTTTGGATCGCCGCGCCTCACGTCGCCTCTCCTCGCCTCGCCTCATTTTTGATCGCCTCGCCTCTCCTCGCCTCGCCTCATTTTGGATCGCCTCACCTCGCCTCGCCTCGCCTCATTTTGGATCGCGTCGCCTCTCCTCGCCTCACCTCATTATGGATCGCCTCACCTTGCCTCGCCTCGCCTCATTTTGGATCGCCTCGCCTCGCCTCGCCTCGCCTCGCCTCATTTTCGATCGCCTAGCCTCGCCTTGCCTCGCCTCACCTTGGATCGTTTCGCCTCATTTTGGATCGCCTCGCCTCGCCTCACCTCATTTTGGATCGCCTCGCCTCGCCTCACCTCATTTTGGATCGCCTCGCCTCGCCTCGCCACACCATGCCTCGCCACGCCTCACCTCGCCTCATTTTGGATCGCCTCGCCTCGCCTCGCCACGCCTCACCTCGCCACGCGTCGCCTCGCCTCATTTTGGATTGCCTCGCCTCACCTCGCCACGCCTCGCCTCGCCTCCTTTTGGATCGCCTCGCCTCGCCTTGCCTCGCCTCATTATGGATCGCCTCGCCTCACCTCGCCTAGCCTCGCCTCGCCTAGCCTCACTTAGGATCGCCTCGCCTCGCCTTGCCTCGCCTCATTTTCGATCGCCTCGCCTCGGCTCGCCACGCCTCGCCTCGCCTCATTTTGGATCGCCTCGACACGCCATGCCTCGCCTCATTTTGGATCGCCCCGCCTCGCCTCGATACTCCTCGCCTCGCCTTGCCTCATTTTGGATCGCCTCGCCTCGCCTTCCCTCGCCTCATTTTGGATCGCCTCTCCTCGCCTTGCCTCGCCTCATTTTGGATCGCCTCACCTCGCCTCGCCTCGCCTCGCCTCGCCTCATTTTGGATCGCCACGCCTCGCCTCGCCTCGCCTCATTTTCGATCTCCTCGCCTCGCCTCGCCACACCTCGCCTCGCCACGCCTCGCCTCTCCTCATTTTGGATCGCCTCCCCTCGCCTCGCCTCGCCTCCTTTTGGATCGCCTCGCCTCGCCTCGCCTCGCCTCCTTTTGGATCGCCTCGCCTCGCCTCGCCTCGCCTCGCCTCATTTTGGATCGCCGCGCCTCGCCTCATTTTGGATCGCATCGCCTCGCCTCGCCTCATTTTGGATCGCCGCGCCTCGCCTCGCCTCGCCTCATTTTGGATCGCCTCGCCTCGCCTCGCCACGCCTCGCCTCGCCGCGCCTCTCCTCACCTCATTTTGGATCGCCTCACCTCGCCTCGCCTCATTTTGGATCGCCTCGCCTCACCTCGCCTCGCCTCGCCTCGCCTCGCCTCATTTTGGATCGCCTCGCCTCGCCTCGCCTCGCCTCATTTTGGATCGCCTCGCCTCGCCTCGCCTCGCCTCATTTTGGATCGCCTCGCCTCGCCTCGCCTCGCCTCATTTTGGATCGCCTCGCCTCGCCTCGCCTCGCCTCATTTTGGATCGCCTCGCCTCTCCTCTCCTCGCCTCGCCTCCTTTTGGATCGCCTCGCCTCTCCTCTCCTCGCCTCGCCTCCTTTTGGATCGACTCGCCTCGCCTCACCTCATTTTGGATCGCCTCGCCTCGCCTCGCCACACCATGCCTCGCCACGCCTCACCTCGCCTCATTTTGGATCGCCTCGCCTCGCCTCGCCACGCCTCACCTCGCCACGCGTCGCCTCGCCTCATTTTGGATTGCCTCGCCTCACCTCGCCACGCCTCGCCTCGCCTCCTTTTGGATCGCCTCGCCTCGCCTTGCCTCGCCTCATTATGGATCGCCTCGCCTCACCTCGCCTAGCCTCGCCTCGCCTAGCCTCACTTAGGATCGCCTCGCCTCGCCTTGCCTCGCCTCATTTTCGATCGCCTCGCCTCGGCTCGCCACGCCTCGCCTCGCCTCATTTTGGATCGCCTCGACACGCCATGCCTCGCCTCATTTTGGATCGCCCCGCCTCACCTCGATACTCCTCGCCTCGCCTTGCCTCATTTTGGATCGCCTCGCCTCGCCTTCCCTCGCCTCATTTTGGATCGCCTCTCCTCGCCTTGCCTCGCCTCATTTTGGATCGCCTCACCTCGCCTCGCCTCGCCTCGCCTAGCCTCATTTTGGATCGCCACGCCTCGCCTCGCCTCGCCTCATTTTCGATCTCCTCGCCTCGCCTCGCCACACCTCGCCTCGCCACGCCTCGCCTCTCCTCATTTTGGATCGCCTCCCCTCGCCTCGCCTCGCCTCCTTTTGGATCGCCTCGCCTCGCCTCGCCTCGCCTCCTTTTGGATCGCCTCGCCTCGCCTCGCCTCGCCTCGCCTCATTTTGGATCGCCGCGCCTCGCCTCATTTTGGATCGCATCGCCTCGCCTCGCCTCATTTTGGATCGCCGCGCCTCGCCTCGCCTCATTTTGGATCGCCTCGCCTCGCCTCGCCACGCCTCGCCTCGCCGCGCCTCTCCTCACCTCATTTTGGATCGCCTCACCTCGCCTCGCCTCATTTTGGATCGCCTCGCCTCACCTCGCCTCGCCTCGCCTCGCCTCGCCTCATTTTGGATCGCCTCGCCTCGCCTCGCCTCGCCTCATTTTGGATCGCCTCGCCTCGCCTCGCCTCGCCTCATTTTGGATCGCCTCGCCTCGCCTCGCCTCGCCTCATTTTGGATCGCCTCGCCTCGCCTCGCCTCGCCTCATTTTGGATCGCCTCGCCTCGCCTCGCCTCGCCTCATTTTGGATCGCCTCGCCTCTCCTCTCCTCGCCTCGCCTCCTTTTGGATCGACTCGCCTCGCCTCGCCTCATTTTGGATCGCCTCGCCTCATTATGGATCGCATCGCCTCGCCTCGCCTCACCTCGCCTCACGTCATTTTGGATCGCCGCGCCTCGCCTCGCCTCGCCTCATTTTGGATCGCCTCGCCTCGCCTCGCCTCGCCACGCCTCTCCTCGCCTCATTTTGGATCGCCTCGCCTCGCCTCGCCTCATTTTCTATCGCCTCGCCTCACCTCGCCTCTCCTCGCCTCGCCTCATTTTGGATCGCCTCGCCTCGCCTCTCCTCGCCTCGCCTCCTTTTGGATCGCCTCGCCTCGCCTCTCCTCGCCTCGCCTCCTTTTGGATCGCCTCGCCTCGCCTCTCCTCGCCTCGCCTCCTTTTGGATCGCCTCGCCTCGCCTCTCCTCGCCTCGCCTCCTTTTGGATCGCCTCGCCTCGCCTCTCCTCGCCTCGCCTCCTTTTGGATCGCCTCGCCTCGCCTCTCCTCGCCTCGCCTCCTTTTGGATCGCCTCGCCTCGCCTCTCCTCGCCTCGCCTCCTTTTGGATCGCCTCGCCTCGCCTCTCCTCGCCTCGCCTCCTTTTGGATCGCCTCGCCTCGCCTCATTTTGGATCGCCTCGCCTCATTTTGGATCGCATCGCCTCGCCTCTCCTCACCTCGCCTCGCCTCATTTTGGATCGCCGCGCTTCGCCTCGTCTCGCCTCATTTTAGATCGCCTCGCATCGCCTCGCCTCATTTTAGATCGCCTCGCATCGCCTCGCCTCGCCTCGCCTCATTTTGGATCGCCTCGCCTCGCCTCATTTTGAATCGCCTCGCCTCATTTTGGATCGCCTCGCCTCGTTTTGGATCGCCTCGCCTCGCCTCATTTCCAATCGCCTCGCCTCGCCTCGCCTCACCTTGGATCGTTTCGCCTCAATTTGGATCGCCTCGCCTCACCTCGCCTCGCCTCACCTCATTTTGGATCGCCTCGCCTCGCCTCATTTTGGATCGCCTCGCCTCGCCTCGCCTCGCCACGCCTCGCCTCGCCTCATTTTGGATCGCCTCGCCTCGTTTTAGATCGCCTCGCCTCACCTCGCCTCATTTTGGATCGCCTCATTTTGGATCGCCTCGCCTCGCCTCATTTTGGATCGCCTCGCCTCGCCTCACCTCATTTTGGATCGCCTCATTTTGGATCGCCTCGCCTCGCCTCGCCTCATTTTGGATCACCTCATTTTGGATCGCCTCGCCTCGCCTCGCCTCATTTTGGATCGCCTCATTTTGGATCGCCTCACCTCGCCTCGCCTCATTTTGGATCGCCTCATTTTGGATCGCCTCGCCTCGCCTCGCCACGCCTCGCCTCGCCACGCCTCGCCTCGCCTCATTTTGGATCGCCTCGCCTCGCCTCGCCTCGTTTTAGATCGCCTCGCCTCGCCTCGCCTCAGTTTGGATCGCCTCATTTTGGATCGCCTCGCCTCGCCTCATTTTGGATCGCCTCGCCTCGCCTCACCTCATTTTGGATCGCCTCATTTTGGATCGCCTCGCCTCGCCTCGCCTCATTTTGGATCACCTCATTTTGGATCGCCTCGCCTCGCCTCGCCTCATTTTGGATCGCCTCATTTTGGATCGCCTCACCTCGCCTCGCCTCATTTTGGATCGCCTCATTTTGGATCGCCTCGCCTCGCCTCGCCTCATTTTGGATCGCCTCATTTTGGATCGCCTCGCCTCGCCTCGCCTCATTTTGGATCGCCTCATTTTGGATCGCCTCGCCTCGCCTCATTTTGGATCGCCTCATTTTGGATCGGCTTGCCTCGCCTCGCCTCATTTTGGATCGCCTCGCCTCCCCTCATTTTGGATCGCCTCATTTTGGATCGCCTCGCCTCGCCTCATTTTGGATCGCCTCGCCTCGCCTCCCCTCATTTTGGATCGCCTCATTTTGGATCGCCTCACCTCGCCTCGCCTCATTTTGGATCGCCTCATTTTCGATCGCCTCGCCTCGCCTCGTATCGCCTCATTTTGGATCGCCTCATTTTGGATCGCCTCGCCTCGCCTCGCCTCATTTTGGATCGCCTCGCCTCGCCTCATTTTGGATCGCCTCATTTTGGATCGCCTCGCCTCGCCTCATTTTGGATCGCCTCATTTTGGATCGCCTCGCCTCGCCTCTCCTCATTTTGGGTCGCCTCATTTTGGGTCGCCTCATTTTGGGTCGCCTCGCCTCGCCTCATTTTGGATCGCCTCATTTTGGATCGCCTCATTTTGGGTCGCCTCGCCTCGCCTCATTTTGGATCGCCTCATTTTGGATCGCCTCGCCTCACCTCGCCTCATTTTGGATCGCCTCAGTTTGGATCACCTCATTTTGGATCGCCTCGCCTCGCCTCGCCTCATTTTGGATCGCCTCGCCTCTTTATCCTTCTTCTCTTTCTGCCTACATGACATCCCTGCGTGCTTGAGCAAGAGTCGTGTGAGTACCCCCTGAGATGGCCATCTTCCTCGAGATAAGCCCACACAAAAGACCTCTTCACAGCTATTAAGCTGCAGCTTATCTCTCTCATTGCCCCTGGCCTTGTCCATCTGTGCCCCTCAGACAAAGGATTTCTCAACCCCTGCCCAGGACTTGCCTGAACTTCTTCATCTGTGTCCTCAGCAAGCTTTGAGACAATGATGTAAAAGAATAATCTCTTACACCACTTTGTGACTCAAAGGTTACTTTAAAATGGGACACAGATGATCCATGTTGGTGAGAAAAGGATAGCAAGCATAAGGGTAAAGAAGGGAGGGTGGCAGGAAATCAAAGGTTTCATACAATCATTACAAAAGATTTTTCAGGCTAGGCCCTGATGTGCTTGATTTCCCCATCAGTAGAGGAGGTTACAGAGTACATAGATGTTACAACACACTGTACAAAACATGGAACCATACAAGAAACAAACATAAGAGTTGCAACAGCACACAATATCAACTTCCCACGGACACCGTCCCGTGGCTCTTCAGGACTGTTGTCACGAATATTACATAATGAATAAAAGGTAGAAAGTGAAAAGAGGCTACCATACATTTGACAATAACCATACATTTAACAATAACCAGTAACAAATAAATATTACAAATAGAGGTACAACATTACCACCCACAACAACATAAAACATAGTACTTTTGCAACCAAAATACAAAATGTAATCAAGAGGTATATTCAGCATTCTAGCATGATCAAATTTTCAATATTTTTGCCAGAAAACACAAAATATTAGAGTCCTTGCTGTGTTCAGTCAAGGTCCACAGGTGTGTTCTGTAAAATAAAAACAAGACACCGACTTGCCTTTTTTTGGGGCTTTGTTAATATGGTTAAAAAATGAGGGAACAATCCAGCAAGTGTTAATTTTATATCCCTTTTTCGTGGTGTCCTTGGCCTTCCAAGGATATTTGTTAAGGGATTCCATTAACGTTAGGGAAACTGGCCTCAGGTTAGCTGAGCCAATTGACACAGGCTGGCCCAGGAGATAAGTGTTTCCCTTTGTTGTGAGCTTTCTAATGCATCCATCCTTCACCGCCCCCACCCCACTCACTTGGGAGGGACGAAGACATCAGGTTTCTGGCTTGGATAGCCATTCAGGTTCCCTGGGAGAGGCCCTAGGACCTGGGGTTTTGCTTTCCTCAAGATTCTCGAGCTTTTGTTCTGGCCACCACTTAACTAATTTCTCTAACCTGACTGTGGGTAATCCATTCATCAGATCTCGTGGAACACCCTTTAGCCAGCCCAGTGTCCAGAGACACTTACGTTTATGATCAATGTTCCGCCTACCAGTTTTTACTGGCACTGAGACCCTTCCAGACCCACTGAGCTTTGGGCTAGGTGGCCTGGGAGCAAGGCTGACTGCTGCAAGTCTTACTTCTCTTGGTTCAAATTTACTAGAGGAAGAAGAAACCACCGGCCCATATTTTCTCCCATAGTTAATTAACTCTTGGGCTACCCCCCCCCACATCCATACTTTGCATCCTGACTGCAGATGGTTGGGGGTTACAGTTTCTTCTAACACTGCTCGGGTTCTTTCTCCCTGAGACACAGCTTGTATACTTGATTGTAATTGTATGCCTATGGGTTTCAGTGATTCCACAAGCCCTCTAATTAAAGGGGTCATCCTCTCAGGATCAACGGGCATCATCATGGGTGATTCATGATGTGGCTGCAGCTTTCTATCATACATCAGTTGAAGACAAGAAGCCTTTTGAATGCTATCTACTAATTGGTCAGTTGTTCCAGTAATGGCAAGAGGGTCTCCCCTTTCTAAAGGGTTGAGACCACCTGCCCAATAGGCAGCCCTTTGAGTTAATGACCAGGGAGCACGATTGTTACCAGTAGTTAGAAATACTCCTGGTCCCCAATAACCTTCTGCTTCCTTTTCTGTCAACCGAATCTGGTCTGCACCAGTGAAACTAATCCTCCACACATATTCTGTTTCTGATTCCTTTGGAGAGCGGCTGAAGTCCCTTTTCAATTATACTAGCTCGGTGGCCAAGAACGGAATTTCCTTAACATTCATTTGAGGATCTAGATCCTCACTGTTATCAAAAGTATATTTGGTTTTTATCAAAGGACGCAATGGGGCTATTGGAGTTTCTAATTTGTCTAGTCTTTCCTGTATTTCTTGTAGTTCCTCCCGAGGAAATGTTTTTTCTTGAGGCAAACTATGGGTGACAGTATCGCTAGTATCCTTACATGTTAACAGTTCCTTGAAAGCCATCTGCAACAAAGCCGAATTACGCTTCTCTCTTTCTAATTGTTCCTCGAGATTAACTACTTGATTCTGCAGAGTTTTTACCAATTCCTGTAGTGCTTGTATGGTTTGGAGTTCTGCCGAATGCTTTTCATTTCAGAACTCCACAGCAGCTTTTAAAGCAGCCCCGAGTACAGCACGAATAAATGACTTTTCCAGCTCGTGTATGAGCCTCATTCTGTAAAACACTAATGCATCTGAAACACTCTGCAAATTATGCCAATTTTGGCATGCCCAGTCCACCCCTGATAAAGAGGGACGAGCACCATGCTTTTCTAAAAGGTCAAATAATACATCTTCACTTTTCATACTGGCAATACTGTCACTCATTTCTTAATACAATGAAAGATCTACACTAAGGAAGGAGAAGGTACATGTGTTCAAAAGCTCAGTTACTCCTTATCACTTTTCCAAGGGAGGTACACCACACCTAAACAAATGCAAATGCTCCAATCATGCCTCCCTTTTGTTGAGGGGAGCACACAAAGACAAGAGGCTAAAACAACACCTATTAGGTTTCAATGGGAGGAAAAAACTGTAAACACCACACCTAAGATACAGTTCACTCCTTGCAACTTCAGGAGGTGCACACCACTCCTCCCTTTCTTTGGGGGGAGCACAAAAATGCGAAGAAGCTAAAGCAACACTTTCTAGGTTTCAGTAAAGCAAACAAAAACTTCTTGGAGAGGCACACACGTTTAAGTCACAAAATATCACCTTCTCACTTCCCCAAGAGGCGCATTCAAAAAAGGTTCAAATTTCGTACTTCAATTACAAGATAACTGCAGGGAAGTCTTCCCGAGGAGGCGCACACGTATTAAACAAAATGCAAATAGTCAAAATACGTCCCCGAGAGGTACACACATAAACAACAAAGTTTTAGAATACGGAGCGGGCTTCCTGGAGAAGGACTCATGTCTAAATTTTCAAAAATGTTGCTCGTTGCAACTCCAGGAGGTACACACAGAAAAGTTTCAAACTATATCTGGAAGGACAACACTCTCACAGTGGGTATCCTGCCTGACTACGCCAAAATAAATGTCTCGCTCCAATTTATAGGAGGGAGATGATGTTCTTTTAATATCTGTATACCCAGCGTGAGATTAAGAAACAACGGTTCATATGTTAGTCCAACCAGTTTATTACAAATCCTAATCAGGGAGACAGGGAAGGGAAGGAGGGCGATAGAAAAGATAGGAAAGAAGCAAGAATTGCGTAAAGCAGGGATAGTCACCACCAGGATCCAGCAGCGGTCCCGTTGCACGCTATTTTGAAGGTCCGAGGCAGAAGCAGCAGGGGGGAGCAGCAGCGTGGCCAGCCTTGGGCAGCAAGCAGGTAGCAGGAGGCAGTCGCAGAGCCAATCCGGGGGGAAGCAGCAGGACTCAGGGAGCAGGCCCAGGAGAGTCCATCAGCATGCAGGAATTCCGTAGTGAGGAATCTGATGGCAGACACCTTTGTTCTTTTTCAACATCGTGGTAGAGTGCAGAGCAAGTCCAGGAGGGAGAGAAGGAGGCCGTGAGGCTTCTTCATGGCAGAAACCTCTTCTTCTTCATGAGGAATCTGTTGCCAGAAAACCTCTGTTCTTCACGATTGTAGGTCCCCATTTTATCCTTCTTCTCTTTCTGCCTTTCCTTAACTGCTTTTCTTTGTGTCGCCTTTCTTCCCTTACCTGCTGTTCCTTGTATTGGCTCCTTTTCCTTGTGTCGCACTTCTTCCTTTGCCTGCTTTTCCTCATTTTGCCTTTCTACCCATACCTTGTTTTCCTTCTGTCGCCTGCTTTCTTTTGTGTCACCTTTTTTCCCTTACCTACTTTTCCATTTGTCGCCTTTCCTCCCTTACCTGCTTTTCCTTTGGTCGCCTGCTTTTCTCTGGGTCACCGTTCTTCCCTTACCTGGTTTTCCTTATGTCGCCTTTCATCTCATAACTGTTTTTCCTTGTGTCACCAGTTTTTCCTTTTGTCGCCTTGCTTCCCTTACATGCTTTTTCTTGTGTCACCTTCTTTCCTTGTGATGCCTTTCTTCCCTTACCTACTTTTCCTTGTTTCGCCTGCTTTTCCTTTCGTTGCATTTCTTCCTTACCTGCTTTTTTTTGTGTCTCCTTTCTTCCCTTACCTGATTTTCCTTTGTCTCCTGCTTTTCCTTGTGTCGCCTTTCTCCCCTTTACTGCTTTTCCTTTTGTCGCTACCTTTTTTGTGTCATCTTAATTCTATTATCTTATTTTCCTTGCGTCCCTTGATTTTCCATGTGTCACCTTTCTTCCCTTAGTGGCTCCTCCTTGTGTCGCCTTTATTCCATTACCGACTTTTCCTTGTGTCGCCTTTCTTCCCTTGCATGCTTTTCATTGTGTTGCATGCTTTTCCTTTTGTCACCTTTTATCCCTTACCTGCTTTTCCATGTGTCGCCTTTATTCCATAACCTGCTTTTACTTGTGTTGCCTTTCTTCCCTTATATGCTTTTCATTGTGTCACATGCTTTTCCTTGTGTCGCCTTTCTTGTCTTACCAGCTTTTCCTTCTGTCGCCTTTCTTCCTTGATGTGGAATACTGAAAATAAAAAAAAACATAAAACCATGACACCCTTCTATCGCCCCGCCTGCTATAGCCTTGCCCTCCCTCGCCTTGCCTGCCCTCGCCGCACCTCACCTTATTTCGCCTCTCCTCGCTGTCCCTCGCCACGCCTTGCCTTCTCTCTCCTTCCCTCGCCTCGCATTCCCTCACCTCGCCTACTCTTACCAAGCCTTGCATCGCCTTGCCTTTCCTCACCTTGCCTCGCCTTAACTCGCCTTGCCTTCCCTTGTCTCGCCTCGCCTTCCCTCGCCTTGCCTTCCCTCTCCTCGCCTTCACTCTCCATGCCTGTCTTCGCCACGTTTCACTACTCCTCGCCTCCCCTCGCCTCCCCTTTCCTCGCCTCACCTCCCCTTTCCTCACATCAACTCCCCTCGCCTTGCCTTCCCTTGCCTTGCCTCGCCTTCGCTCGCCTGGCCTGCCCTCGCCTCACCTTCCCTCGCCTTGCCTGCTGTTGCCTCTCCTCGCCTCACCTAGCCTCATTTTCTCTCGCATTGCCTTCCCTCGCCCTGCCTGCCGTTGCCTCTCCTCGCCTCACCTAGCCTCATTTTCTCTCGCATTGCCTTCCCTCGCCCTGCCTGCCCTCTTCTCAGCTCGCCTCTCCTTCTCTCACCTTGCTTCGCGTTGCCTTCCCTCACCTCCCCTCGCCTCGCCAACTCTTGCCTCCCCTCACCTTCCCTCGCCTCCCCTTGCCTCTCCTCTCCTCGCCACTCCTCGCCTTCCCTAGCCTTGCCTCCCCTCACCTTGCCTTCAATCATCTTGGATCGCCTTGCCTTTTCTCGCCTCGCCTCGCCTTTCCTCACCTCGCCTCGCCTTGCCTCCCCTTGCCTCGACTCGCCTCGCCTTCCCTCGCCTTGCCTCGCCTAGCCTTCCCTCATCTCGGATCGCCTCGCCTTTTCTCACCTCACATCGCCTCACCTTCCCTCCCCTCCCCTCGCCCTCCCTTACCTCCCCTCGCCTTCCCTCGCCTCGCCACGCCTCGCCTTCCATCGCCTTCCCTCACCTCCCCTCACCTTCTGTCATGGTTTTATGTTTTTTGGTTTTCAGTATTCCACATCAAAATGTCATGTCATAGAATTAATGTGTTAATGCTGCAATTCCAGGTCCCTATCCCTATACATTACGGACGTCATGGAATCTGACCCTTCCGGGTGTGGCGGTCTCTTCCTGCCTGGCAGTGGGTGCTGGAGGGTGCTTTCCTAGCCGTTCCAAGCTTTTCAGGTTTGACTCGGTCTCAGGAACTCTCCCTCTCCTATCTTATTTATTAGACTCAATTTCAATTAGATTGTATTATATTGTGTTATCATGCATTCCGATATCATAGATAGTAAAATAAGTTTTCCTCCATAGATTGTTGCTGCTGTTTTTTTTTCCTCCCTTCCTTCCTTCCCATTTTGTGGGGCCGGGGGGGTGGGGGGGCAGGGGCCTACTGCCCCCTGTCACGGGCATAGATTGATCTAGTTAACACCGTGACACCTCGCCTCCCCTCGCCTCGCCTTTTCTCGCCTCACCTCCCCTTTCCTCGCCTCCCCTTACATCGCCTTCCCTCGCCTCGCATCGCCTCGCCTTTCCTCAAATCGCCTTGCCTTCCCTCGCCGTGCCTTCCCTCGTCTCAGCTCGTCTCGCCTTCTCTCGACTCACCTCGCCTCACCTTCCCACACCTCCCCTGGTCTCGCCAACCCTTGCCTCCCCTCACCTTCCCTCTCCTCCCCTCCCCTTCTCCTGCCTCGCCTCCCCTTTCCTCGCCTCGCTTCCCCTCGCCTTGCCTTCTCTCACCTTGTATCGCTTTTCCTTTTCTCGCCTCGCCTCGCCTTCCCTCACCTCCCCTCGCCTTGCCTTCCCTCACATCCCCTCGCCTCCCCTCTCCACGCCTTCCTACGCCTCGCCTTCCCTCGTCTCCCCTTCCCTCGACTCGCCTGCCTTTGCCTCGTTTCGCCTCGCCTCCCCTCGCCTCGCCTTTTCTCGCCTCATTTCCCTTTTCTTCACCTCACCTCCCCTCACCTCGCCTTCCCTTGCCTCGCCTAACCTTCGCTCACCTGGCCTGCCCTCGCCTCGTCTCGCCTAACCTTCGCTCACCTGGCCTGCCCTCGCCTTGCCTTCCCTCGCCTTGCCTGCTGTAGCCTCGCCTCGCCTTCTCTCGCATTGCCTTCCCTCGCCCCGCCTGCCCTCTTCTCAGCTCGCCTCTCCTTCTCTCACCTTGCTTCGCCTCGCGTTCCCTCACCTCCCCTCGCCTTGCCAACTCTTGCCTCCCCTCGCCCCGCCTGCCCTCTTCTCAGCTCGCCTCTCCTTCTCTCACCTTGCTTCGCCTCGCGTTCCCTCACCTCCCCTCGCCTTGCCAACTCTTGCCTCCCCTCGCCTTCCCTTGCCTCCCCTCGCTTTGCCTTCACTCATCTTGGATCACCTTCCCTCACCTCCCGTCGCCTTCCTTTGCCTTGCCTGCCCTCATCTCGGATCGCCTCACCTTTTCTCACTTCACCTCCCCTCCCCTCGCCTTCCCTCGCCTCGCCTGCCCTCAACTCGCCTTCCCTCATCTTGCCTTCCCTCGATTCGCCTTCCCTTGACTCGCCTGCCTTCTCCTCGTTTCGCCTCGCCTCGCCCCCCCTTGCCTCGCCTCGCCTTCCCTTGCCTCGCCTCGCCTTCGCTCGCCTGGCCTGCCCTCACCTCGCCTTTCCTCGCCTTGCCTGCTGTTGCCTCGCCGCGCCTCATCTCGCCTTGCTTTCTCTCGCATTGCCTTCCCTCGTCTTGCCTGCTGTTGCCTCAGCTCACCTCACCTCGCCTCGCCTTCTCTCAAATTGCCTTCCCTAGTCTTGCATCCCCTCGCCTCGCCTCACTTCACCTCACCTCGACTTCTCTTGCATTGCCTTCCCTCGCCCCGCCTGCCCTCTTCTCAGCTCGCCTCTCCTTCTCTCGCCTTGCTTCGCCTCGCATTCCCTCGCCTCTCCTCGTTTCACATTCTCTCACCTTTTTTCCCCTTCTATCACCTCACCTGCTATCGCCTCCCCTGCCCTCTCCTCGCCTTCTCTCGCCTCCCCTTGCCTTCCCTCGCCTCGCCTCACCTTCCCTCGCCTTGCCTGCCCACATTTTGGATTGCCTCATCTTTTCTCACCTCGCCTCGCCTCCCCTCCCCTCGCCTTCCCTCGCCTTGCCTTCCCTCCCCTCGCCTCGCATTCCCTCCCCTCTCCTCCCATTGCCTTCCATCGCCTCGCCTCGCCTTCCCTCGCCTCGCCTCGCCTTCCGTCACCTCACCTGCCCTCAACTCGCCTTCCCTCGCCTTGCCTTCCCTCAACTTGCCTGCCTTCGCCTCGTTTCGCCTCGCCTCTCCTTCCCTCGCATCGCCTCTTTTCTCCTCTCGACGCCTCGCCTCGCCTTCTTTCATCTCACCTTCCCTCGCCACGCCTTCTTTCATCTCACCTTCCCTTGCCTCGCCTCATTTCACATTCTCTCACCTTCTTTCCCCTTCTATCACCTCGCCTGCTATCGCCTCTCCTACCCTCGCCTCGCCTTCTCTCGCCTCCCCTTGCATTCCTTCGCCTTACCTGCCCTCATCTTAGATCGCCTCGCCTTTTCTCACCTCGCCTCGCCATCCCACACCTCGCCTCGCCTTGCCTCCCCTTTGCCTCGACTCGCCTCGCCTTCCGTTGCCTCGCTTCCCCTCGCCTCACCTCACCTCCCCTTGCCTTCCCTCGCCTCTCCTCACCTTGCCTCACCTCGCAACCCCTCGCCTCACCTTGCCTCGCCTCGCCTCCCCTCACCTCGCCTCCCCTCGCCTCGCCTTCCCTCGCTTCACATTCTCTCACCTTTCCTCCCCTTCTATCGCCTTGCCTGCTATAGCCTTGCCTTCCCTCGCCTCGCCTCACCTTATTTTGCCTCGCCTCGCTTTCCCTCGCCATACCTTGCCTTTCCTCGCCTCGCCTTCCCTTGCCTTGTGTTGCTTAGCCTTGCCTCGCCTTGCCTCGCCTCGCCTCGCCTTATTTCACCTCGCCTCGCTTTCCCTCGCCATACCTTGCCTCCCCTCGCCTCGCCTCCCCGCGCCTGCCCTCACCTCGTATGCCCTCGCCTCGCCTGCCTTCGCCTCGCCTTCTCTCGCATTGCCTTCCCTCGCCTTGCATCCCCTCGCCTCACCTCACTTCACCTCGCCTCTCCTCCCCTCGCCTCGCCTTCCCTCGCCCGGTCTTGTTTCACATTCTCTCACCTTTTTTCCCCTTCTATTGCCTCGCCTGCTATCGCCTCTCCTACCCTCGCCTCGCCTTGCCTTCTCTCACCTCCCCTTGTTTTCCCTCGCCTCCCCTCGCCTTCCTTCGCCTTACCTGCCCTCATCTCAGATCGCCTCGCCTTTTCTCACCTCCCCTCACCTCGCCTTCCCTCACACCCCCTTGCCTCGCCTCCCCTCCCCTTGCCTTCTTACGCCTCGCCTTCCATCGCCTCGCCTCGCCTTCCCTCATCTTGCCTTCCCTGAACTCGCCTTCCCTCGACTCGCCTTCCGTCGATTCGCATGCCTTCACCTCGTATCGCCTCACCTCGATTTCCCTCGCATCGCCTCGTTTCTCCTCTCGTCGCCTCACCTCGCCTTCTTTCATCTCGCCTTCCCTCGCCTCGCCTCGTTTCGCATTCTCTCACCTTCTTTCCCCTTCTATCGCCTCGCATGCTATCTCCTCCCCTACCCTCACCTCGTCTCGCCTTCCTTCGCCTTGCCTGCCCTCATCTTGGATCGCCTTGCCTTTTCTCACCTCGCCTCGCCTTGCCTCACCTCCCCTCACCTCGCCTTCCCTCTCCTCGCCTTCTCTCACCTCGCCTCTCCTTCCCTCACCTCGCCTCTCCTTCCCTCACCTCGCCTTCCCTCGCCTTGCCTGCCCTCAACTCGCCTTCCCTTGTCTTCCCTTCCCTCTCCTCGCCTTCTCTCAACTCGCCTGCCTTCGCCTCGTTTCGCCTCGCCTCGTCTCCCCTTGCCTCGCCTTCCCTTGGCTCAACTTGCTTTCACTCGCTTGGCCTGCCCTCGCCTCGCCTTCCCTCACCTTGCCTTCCCTCGCCTTGCTTGCTGTTGCCACGCCTCGCCTCAGCTCGCCTTGCCTTCTCTCGCATTGCCTTCCCTCGCCTCGCCTGCCCTCTTCTCAGCTCGCCTCTCCTTCTCTCACCTAGCTTCGCCTCGCCTTCCCTCACCTCCCCTCGCCTTGCCAACCCTTGCCTCCCCTTGCTGTCCCTCGCCTCCCCTCGCCTCTCCTCTCCTCACCACTCCTCGCCTCCCCTCACCTCTCCTCTCCTCACCACTCCTCGCCTTCCCTAGCCTTCCCTCCCCTCGCCTTGCCTTCAATCATCTCGGATCGCCTTGCCTTTTCTCCCCTCACCTCGCCTTCCCGCGCTTCGCCTCGCCTTCCCACACCTTGCCTCGCCTTGCCTCCCCTTGCCTTGACTCGCCTCGCCTTCCGTCACCTCGCCTTCCCTCACCTCGCCTCCCCTCCCCTCGCCTTCCCTCGCCTCTCCTCGCCTTGCCTCACCTCATAACCCCTCGCCTCGCCTTGCCTCACCTTGCAAACCCTCGCCTCGCCTTCCCTTGCCACGCCTTGCATGGCCTCGCCTCCCCTCGACTCACCTCGCCTTCCCACGCCTTGCCTTCCCTCGTCTCGGCTCGCATCGCCTTCACTTGCCTCACCTCGCCTCGCATTATTTCGCCTCGCCTCGCCTTAGCTCGCCGGCCCTCGCCTAGGCTCACCTCGCCTCCCCTCCCCTCGCCTTCCCTTGCCTCACATTCCTTCACCTCGGCTCGCCTTGCCTTCCCTCGCCACATCTCGTTCTTCCCTTTCCTCGCCTTGCCTCGCCTTCTTCCATCTCACCTTCCCTCGCCTTGCCTCACTTCACATTCTCTCACCTTTCCTCCCCTTCAATCGCCTTGCCTGCTATAGCCTTGCCTTCCCTCGCCTCGCCTCACCTTATTTCGCCTCGCCTCGCTTTCCCTCGCCATACCTTGCATCCCCTCGCCTCGCCTGCCTTCGCCTGCCCTCACCTCGCCTGCCTTCGCCTCGCCTTCTCTCGCATTGCCTTCCCTCGCCTTTCCTCCCCTCGCCTCGCCTCGCTTCACCTCGCCTCGCCTTCCCTCGCATTGCCTTCCCTCGCCTCGCCTTCCCTCGCATTGCCTTCCCTCGCCTCGCCTGCCCTCTTCTCAGCTCGCCTCTCCTTCTCTCACCTTCCGTCCCCTCGCCTTCCCTCACCTCCCCTCCCCTCACCTCGCCTTCCCTCGCCTCGCCTCGCCTCCCCTAGCCTCACCTTGCCTCGCCTCGCCTTCCCTCGCCCGGCCTCGTTTCGCATTGTCTCACCTTTTTTCCCCTTCTATCGCCTCGCCTGCTATCGCCTCTCCTACCCTCGCCTCGCCTCGCCTACTCTCGCCTCCCCTTGCCTTCCCTCGCCTCCCATCGCCTTCCTTCGTCTTACCTGCCCTCATCTTAGATCGCCTCGCCTTTTCTCACCTCGCCTCGCCTTCCCTCACACCCCCTTGCCTCACCTCCCCTCCCCTCGCCTTCCCACGCCTCGCCTTCAATAGCCTTGCCTCGTCTTCCCTACCCTCGCCTCACATCTCCTCCCATCACCTTCCCTCGCCCCGCCTCTCCTCCCATCGCCCTCCCTTGCCTCGCCTCGCCTTCCCTCACCTCACCTTCCCTCGATTCGCGTGCCTTCGCCTCCTATCGCCTCACCTCGATTTCCCTCGCATCGCCTCGTTTCTCCTCTCGTCGCCTCACCTCGCCTTCTTTCATCTCACCTTCCCTCGCCTCGCCTCGTTTCGCATTCTCTCACCTTTTTTCCCCTTCTATCGCCTCGCCTGCTATCGCCTCCCCTACCCTCACCTCGCCTCGCCTTCCTTCGCCTCGCCTTCCCTCACCTCCCCTCACCTTGCCTTCCCTCACATCCCCTCACCTCACCTCCCCTCCCCTCGCCTCCCCTTGCCTCGCCTTCTCTCGCCTCGCCTCGCCTTCCCTCGCCTTGCCTGCACTCAACTCGCCTTCCCTCATCTTGCCTTCCCTCTCCTCACCTTCTCTCGACTCGCCTGCCTTCGCCTCGTTTCGCCTCGCCTCGTCTCCCCTTGCCTCGCCTTCCCTTGGCTCGACTCGCCTTCCCTCGCTTGGCCGGCCCTCGCCTCACCTTCCGTCGCCGTGCCTTCCCTCGTCTCAGCTCGCCTCGCCTTCTCTCGACTTGCCTCGCCTCGCCTTCCCACACCTCCCCTGGCCTCGCCAACCCTTGCCTCTCCTCACCTTCCCTCGCCTTGCCTCCCCTCGCCTCACCTCACCTCACCTCGCCTCGCCTTCTCTCACATTGCCTTCCCTAGCCTCACCTCCCCTCGCTTTGCCTTCAATCATCTCGGATCACCTCGCCTTCCCACGCCTCGCCTTGCCTTCCCTCACCTCGCCTCGCCTTGCTTCCCCTTGCCTCTACTTTCCTCGCCTTCTGTCACCTCGCCTCCCCTCGCCTTCCCTCGCCTCCCCTCGCCTTCCCTCGCCTCTCCTCGCCTTGCCTCACCTCGCAATCCTTCGCCTCGCCTTCCCTCACCTCTCCTTGCCTTGCCTCAGCTTGCAACCCCTCGCCTTGCCTTCCCTTGCCACGCCACGCCTCGCATGGCCTCGCCTTTCCTCGACTCGCATCGCCTTCCCTCACCTCGACTTGCCTTGCCTTCTCTCGACTCGCCTCGCCTCACCTTCCCACACCACCCCTGGCCTCGCCAACCCTTGCCTCGCCTCGCCTTCCCTCGCCTCGACTTGCCTCGCCTCGCCTCCCTTACCTCGCAGTCCCTCGTCTCAGCTCGCCTCGCCTTCTCTCGACTCGCTTCGCCGCGCCTTCCCACACCTCCCCTGGCCTCGCAAACCCTTGCCTCGCCTCGCCTTCCCTCGCCTTGCCTGCTGTTGCCTCGCCTCGCCTCACCTTGCCTCGCGTTCTCTCGCATTGCCTTCCCTTGTCTTGCCTCCTCTCGCCTCGCCTCGCCTCAGCACGCCTCGCCTTCTCTCGCATTGCCTTCCGTCGCCTCACCTGCCCTCTTCTCAGCTCGCCTCTCTTTCTCTCACCTAGCTTCGCCTTGCCTTCCCTCACCTCCCCTCACCTTGCCAATCCTTGCCTAGACTTGCCTCGCCTCCCCTCGCCTCTCCTCTCCTCGCCCCTCCTCGCCTTTCCTAGCCTCGCCTCCCCTCGCTTTGCCTTCAATCATCTCGGATCGCCTTCCCTCAACTCGCCTCGCCTTGCCTCCCCTTGCCTCAACTCGCCTCGCCTTCCGTCTCCTCGCCTCCCCTCGCCTCGCCTCGCCTTGCCTCCCCTTGCCTCGACTCGCCTCGCCTTTCGTCGCCTCGCCTCCCCTCGCCTCCCCTTGCCTTCCCTCTTCTCTCCTCGCCTTGCCTCACCTCGCAACCCCTCGCCTCGCCTTGCCTCACCTCACAACCCCTCGCCTCGCCTTCACTCACCTTGGTTTCCCTCGTCTCAGCTCGTCTCGCCTTCACTCACCTCACCTCGCCTTAGCTCGCCAGCCCACGCCTTCCCTCACCTCACCTTCCTTCACCTCGGCTAGCCTTGCCTTCCCTCGCCACATCTCGTTTCCCCTTTCCTCGCCTTGCCTTGCCTTCTTCCATCTCACCTTCCCTCGCCTCGCCTCGCTTCACATTCTCTCACCTTTCTTCCCCTACTATTGCCTCGCCTGCTATCACCTTGGCTTCCCTCCCCTCGCCTTCCCTCGCTTTGCCTCGCCTTCCCTCACCTCGCCTCGCCTTCCCTCACCTTTCCTACCCTCATCTCAGTTCGCCTCGCCTTCTCTAGCCTCGCCTTGCCTTCCAACACTTTTCCTCGCCTCGCCAACCCTTGCCTCCCCTCGCCTTTCCTTGCCTCGACTTGCCTTGCCTCGCCTCCCCTTACATCGCATTCCCTCGCCTCGCCTACTCTTTCCAAGCCTTGCATCGCCTCGCCTTTCCTCAACTCGCCTCGCCTTTCCTCACCGTGCCTTCCCTCGTCTCAGCTCGACTTGCCTTCTCTCGACTCGCCTCGCCCCGCCTTCCCACACCTCCCCTGGCCTCGCCAACCCTTGCCTCACCTCGCCTTCCCTCGCCTTACCTGCTGTTGCCTCGCCTCGCCTCACCTCACCTTGTCTTCTCTCGCATTGCCTTCCCTAGCCTCGCCTTCCCTCACACCCCCTCGCCTCGCCTCCCCTCCCCTCCCCTCCCCTCCTCTCCCCTTGCCTTCCCTCGCCTTGTCTTCAATAGCCTCGCCTCGCCTTCCCTACCCTCGCCCTGCCTCTCCTCCCATCGCCTTCCCTTGCCTGGCCTTGCCTTCCCTCGCCTCGCCTGCCCTTGACTTGCCTTCCTTCGCCTCGTTTCACCTCGCCTCACCTTCCCTTGTGTCGCCTCCCCTTCGCTCGCCTTGGCCTGCCCTCGCCTTGCCTTCCCTCACCTTGCCTTCCCTCGCTTTGCCTTCCCTCGCCTCGCCTTGCCTCACCTCGCCTCGCCTTCTCTTGCATTGCCTTCCCTCGCCTTGCCTGCCCTCTCCTCAGCTCGCCTCTCCTTCTCTCACCTAGCTTCGCCTCGCCTTCCCTCACCTCCCCTCGCCTTGCCAACTCTTGCCTCCCCTCGCCTCTCCTCTCCTCGGCACTCCTCACCTTCCCTAGCCTTGCCTCCCCTCGCCTTGCCTTCAATCATCTCGGGTCGCCTTGCCTTTTCTCGCCTCCCCTCACCTTCCCTCACCTCCCCTCGCCTCGCATTCCCGTGCCTCATCTCGCCTTCTCTCACCTCGCCTCGCCTTGCCTCCCCTTGCCTCGACTCACCTCGCCTTCCGTCGCCTCGCCTCCCCTCGCCTTCCCTTGCCTCTCCTTGCCTTGCCTTCCCTCACCTCGCCTTGCCTTATTTCGCCTTGCCTCCCCTTCCCTCGCCATGCCGTGTCTTTCCTTGCCTCGCCTTGCCATCCCTCCCCTCGACTCGCCTTGCCTCCCCTCGACTCGCCTCCCCTCGCCTCGCTTTGCCTCCCCTTGCCTCCCCTCCCCTCCCCTCCCATCGCTTTCCCTCGCTGTCCCTTGCTGTCCCTCGCCGTCCCTTGCTGTCCCTCGCCGTCCCTCACCTCCCCTCCCTTTGCCTTCCTTCACTTTGCCTGCCCTCCTTTCGCCTGCCCTCGTTTCACCTCCCCATGCCTGCCCCCTCCTTCCCTTCCTTCCCCTCCCCTCCCCTCCCCTCCCATGCCCTTTCCTTGCCTTGCCTGCCCTCGTCTCGCCTGCTCTTGCCTCGCCTTCCTTCCCTCGCCTCGCTTCACCTGCTCTCGCCTCACCTGCCCTAGCTTTCCCTCGCCTTCCCTCGCCTTCCCTCACCTTCATTTGACAGATACCAGGACCAGCAGAGAAGACCCTTAGTTTTTTAATTGATTCTTACACTCCAAAACTATGAACAACAGCTACCCCCAAGTCACGCTTCCATTTCCGCCATCTCACAAATAACAGACCAACTTAATGAAATGCAAGAGCAAGTGTCTTTACTGATTAATCGTGACAAACCTGTAGTAGTATCAGAAACGCTTGATGAAGATCAGGATAATCAAATTAATGCGGATCCAACTAATTAAAGACGATGAACCCTCCTTCTCACGTGCACCATCAAAAATCTCAGCTGTTAGAGGCAAACGCTCTCCAGCTCCAGGAAGGAATCCTACATCGTGACTTGCCTTGTGGCGTTACTTAGGTGACCATGGAGAAGACATGAGGAAGTGACATGACCAAGCTACTCCCGTACTACGAGCACGGGTGAGAGAATTACAAAGCAGATCAACCGCCAGTGCAGTTGCTCCGGTTACCACAGGTAATGAATAGAGGGGCCCTGCCCTCAGTCGGGGGGGAAGGGATAATAGAGTTTATTGGACTGTGTGGATCCGATGGCCTGGCACATCAGAACCACTGAAATATAAGGTATTGGTGGATACCGGTGCACAGTGCACTCTGATGCCCTCGACTTATGAAGGGACAGAATCAATCCATATTTCTGGAGTGACTGGGGGCTCTCAAGAATTGACTGTGTTGGAGGCCGAGATAAGCCTCACTGGTAGGGACTGGCAAAAGCACCCTATTGTGACTGGTCCAGGGGCTCCATGTATACTTGGTATTGATTACCTCAGAAGGGGGCATTTCAAGGATCCTAAGGGGTATCGATGGGCCTTGGAATAGCTGCTGTAGACACAAACAACATTAAGCAGCTGTCTGTTTTGCCTGGCCTGTCACAAGATCTGTCTGTTGCAGGGTTGCTATGACAAAAACAGCAGCAGGTACCGATTGCTACAAAAACAGTGCACAGATGGCAGTACCGCACCAACAGGGATTCCTTGCTCCCCATTCATAAGTTGATTTGTCAACTAGAGAGTCAGGGAGTGATCAGCAAAACTCACTCGCCTTTTAACAGCTCCATACAGCCAGTGCGTAAAGCCAGTGGAGAATGGAGGCTGACGGTGGACTACCGTGGCCTGAATGAAGTCACACCCACGGTGAGTGCTGCTGTGCCGGACATGTTAGAACTCCAGTATGAACTGGAGTCAACAGCAGCCAAATGGTATGCCACCACTGACATTGCTAACGCCTTCTTTTCCATTCCTTTGGCCAAAGAATGTAGGACACAGTTGGCTTTCACCTGGAGGGACGTTCAGTATACTTGGAACCGTTTGCCCCAGGGGTGGAAACACAGCCCGACCATTTGCCATGGGTTGATCCAAACTGCATTGGAACAGGGCAGTGCTCCTGAGCACTTGCAGAACATTGATGATATCGTTGTGTGGGGCGATACAGCAGAAGACGTCTTCAAGAAAGGAGAGCGAATAGTCCAAATTGTTCTGCAAGGTTGTTTTGCTATTAAGCAAAGCAAAGTGAAAGGACCTGCTCAGGAGATTCAGTTCCTAGGTATAAAGTGGCAAGATGGGCGTCATCACATTCCAGGAGATGTGACTGACAAAATGACCACTATGTCTCCACCCACTTGGTATGTACACATTAAGCATGATGTGGTGATGTAGAATAAGGGGTGGAATGTCATGGTTTTGTGATTTTTGGTTTTCGGTATTCCGCATCATAACATCATGTAGTGCACTGGGAGTTAAAGTGTTAATGCTCCTGAGTTAGGGGATGAAGGGTAAACATGGGCTGGCTGTAAATGAAGCCAAGACAAAAGAATGTAGCAAGCAGAATGTGCAGTAGATAAGGGTTAACCATTGTATAGGAATGTGAGTAAAGAGAGGACAAGATAACGGTTAACTATTGTATAGAAATGCAGGTAAGCAGAATGTGAAGCCAGATAAGAAAAGAACATCTTGAAACTGTATTGTAAACTTGAAGATAACATCACACAAGTTGTGGGAACATAAGAAAAATCTGCACGGAGCAGCAGCTGCGGAGCAAGATAGGCGGCATGAGAACCAAGGACACCTTCAGAAGAAGAAAGAACATCTCACGGCTCTGATTGGCTAAGCACCTGTGTGAACGGTTAAAGAGAGTTTTGCAGAATGCTCTGTTAACATGTATAAATAGGGTAGTGCTTAACAATAAAGCAGACTAATAGCTTTTAACCACATTGGTGTGCTGTTATGTCTCTAGCGCGTCCTGGGAGTCCAGAGACTTCCCCACATTTGGCGCCCGAACAGGGACACTTCGTGGGACGATTCGGGGAAGTGGACAACGGCAGGATGGTCACGACAGAGGTTGGCACCGTGTTGCGGTAGCTGGATTAGGCACTGACGTAGATGTTGCGGTTAGCTGGAAGCGGGGTCACGACCTGCCCTCTGTATCCACGATGGAGTGGGAAGCTGTGGAGAAACTGCTGTTAAGTATAATCTCTAAGAGAGGGGAGCAGTCATCTCCTAAAGGCATGACCGAGACCCTGGTGCATTGGGCTCGGAAGATGGGACATTTGTCAGAAGTGGCGCTGATATTCAGCGTCGACGAATGGTGTGATACTGGGGACTGCATGTGGGAATCAGTCATTAATGGTGGAAAGGAAGAAAAACTACTGCGGCCCCTTGACTCCTTGTGGAGGTCTATTATTAATTCTTTGAAAGCTATGCAAGCTGAGCGACAGATAGCCGCTGCAGATATGCAGGCACTGGCCGGTACAACAACTAATTCAGCTTCAGAGTTTGATGTGCCTGTTCGGGGTAACACACACCCTGTGTGTTCCTCGGTGGGTCAAGTAAAAGCATCGGTAGGGGCTGCAGCTCCTGATCTTTCAAATGACACTGCTACTGAGTCATCTGCAGTATTGCAGCAGGAAAAAGGGGCTATATCTGACATCACCCCTGATGGACACTGCCAGGAGCAGTCTCCTGCAGAATCAGAGAGCGTCGATTTGGGTGAGGGGTTAGAAAAATTGGACTGCGAGGTTAAAATATTAACAGAGCGATTATGTAATCTGGAAATCTGTATGTGGCAAAAAAGAGATACGGGGCCTGACCGAGGCTCTCAACTAGTGCCTTCTACGGGTCCTGACCTACCGATAGTGCCTTTTGCCCCACCGACTCATCCGGCAGCGCCACCCGACTGAACTACGGAGAGATTGTTTCGCGCGCGCCCGCACTGTTCTGCGGGACAGGGGGTGAGCAGTCGGGAACTGTGGGGAGTTCACTGGCGAGGGAGCAGCCGGTAAATCTTGCAGCATTACAGTTAGTTAACATTTCAGAATCAGCCTGTATTTACCTTAGCATTAGCTACTTTTCTCAAATGGTTAAGCAAAAATGTCCCTGAATTTCCGAAAACTGGATTCTCTTTTGATGTAGAGTTTTGGGACAAAATTGGTGCAAAACTTCAGGAGGTTTTTATTACTATGACAGCACGGCTGCTAAACTTTTGTCTGTTTGGAACCAAATAATGGAAGGGCTTAAACAAATTCGACAAGGAAGAATTTCTTCTGACTATTCCCCATCGCCCTCCCTCCCACCCCCGCCGCTACCCCTCGGTGCAGAAAGCAGCCCTGGTCTGCATTCGATCCGCAGCTCCGACCCCACCCCTGACCACAGGAAAGAGAAATCTCGCCCCCCCCCATTGCGGCTGCCCTCGGCTCCGCCCCTGGTGCTCATCACGCTCCCGCCTTCGGCTCCGCCCCAGACACTGGCGCTGCTCCCGCCCTCCGCCCCACCCCCATTGCTCGGCGTGACGCTGCTTTCCTCCGCCCCGCCTACGTCGCCTCATGCTGCATTTCTGCAGCCTGCGTGTAACTTAGAGCCTATAACAGACCTGCTTATATTTCTAAAGGCATTCAAACTTTCCTCCAAGAATAGGGTGTTAGATATATTACAGGCATTCCTCATTCTCCCAGTGGACAAGCTATCATTGAGCATACTCATCTAACATTGAAATCCATTCTTAATAAACAAAAAAGGGGGAATATGGGAGACACACCACAAGAAAGACTGTAAGCGTTTTGCTTTCTCTGTACCATCTGTCAATAAAGCGGAGCCAGTCTCTCGGTATGCATGGGTTGTACTGCCTCAAGGCATGAAGAATTCTCTGACTGTGTGTCAGCTATTCATAGCCACACCTTGCAACCTATTTGTAAAGCAAACCCTCATATGATCATTTATCATTACATGGATGGCATACTGTGCTGTCAGGAACAGCCTTTTGATAATAGCTGGGAAATGCAATTAATCTCCCATCTCTCTCAATTTGGCCTTACGGTGGCACTGGAGAAAGTGCAACGCACCTTTCTTATGTTATATCTGGGTTGGAAATTATCAGATGCTATGATATACCCTCAGACTGTAGAATTGAAAATTGACACTTCCACACTCACCAACTTACAAACTCTTTTAGGTCACTTACAATGGCTACAGCCATCGGTTGGCATTTCCAACGCTCAATTAGAACTGTTGTTATTAAGAGGGAGATGTGCTAATGATGCGATCATACTGACGCCTGAGGCTAAGCAGGCTCTAATTCAGATTACCGCCCAAATTCAATCAGCAGCTACCCATTGTCAATCCTTACATCACGACATCTCCCTTGTCTTGTATGTCCAGGAGAAGCACGCTTTCACAGTCATTTGTCACTGAAAACAAAAAGAAAAAACAAACAAAAAAAAAAAACAAACAAAAAAACATGCTTCTCCTCAAAACAGGCCTACTAAACAATCTTCTACTTTTCCTTCTGTGTTTTTTTTGCTGGAATGGCTGTTTCCCCCTGCTCATCCTCGGTTGTCCTTGATGACTCGTATTGATGTAGTAGCTGAACTGATTCGTATGGGCAGAGACAGAGTTCTCTGCATAGCGGGGCGAGAACCTGACGATATTAGTTTACCCTTTACCTTGCTGTGGGCAGAGTGGGTGTACAGTCACTCCCTCTCCTTACAGTTTGCTTTAGAAGGGTACCCTGGTCATTTTCATATAGAACGCCCAGATCAGCAAGTAGCGTAGTTCCTGGAAAAAAACTGACTGGATTGGAATAACTCAGTATTTAAAATGACCGGTGCATGGTCACACAGTATATACTGACGCTGGATGCCGGAGTCACAAAGCTGTCTGTGAGTGGTGGGACAATAGCTGGAAGCATCAGTTTGTGCCAACAGAGCCACGGGACAGTTTACAAACTATGGAACTAAAAGCAATTTTATGGGCCTTTACCGCGTGGCCAAATGAACCTCTAAATGTTGTAACTGATTCCCTCTATGCGGCTGGCGTATGTCAAAGAATTGAGGATGCCCACGTTAGAGACAACAAGAATGTGTGCCTTATCTCTGTTTTTACCTCTTAAACACACGTTACGGCAAAGAAAGGAACCATATTGTGTCATCCACATTCGCAGCCACCTAAACACCCTTGTTTTAGGGGAGGGTAATGCTGTAGCTTGATAAATTGGTTATGGTGACTCCTGTTAATCTGTTTGATGCTGCTCGTAGCTCTCATGAGATGTTTAATCAAAATGCCCATGGTTTACATAGACAGTTTAATATTGGTGTGAATGATGCAAGGTTGATAGTACAAACATATCCACAGTGCACTCACCATAACGGTGGCTTTGGGCTGGGAACTAATCCCCGAGGTTAGCAAGCATTGGAAGTGTGGCAAATGGATGTCACCCATATCGCAGAGTTTGGCCGACTGTGATATGTACATGTCACTATCGACACCTATTCTGGGTTTATATGGGCTTCTCCTTTAGCGGGTGAATCTGATAAATACGTCATTAAACATTGGATTGCATGTTTTGCTTTCCTGGGAGTTCCAAAACAAATTAAAACGGATAACAGGCCAGCCTATAAGTCTGTCATGGTTTTGGTTTTTTTGACTTTCAATATTCCACATCAAAACATCATGTACTGGAATTAAAGTGTTAATGCTCTAATTCTACGTACCTATCCCTATACATTACGGAAGTCATGGGATCTGACCCTTCCGGGGGGCGGGGGGCGGTCTCTTACTGCCTGGCAGTGGGTGCTGGAGGGTGCTTTCCCAGCCGTTCCAAGCTTTTTCAGGTTTGACTCGGTCTCGGGAACTCTCTCTCATATCTTATTTGATTTATTAGACTCAATTTCAATTAGATTGTATTATATTGTATTATTTTGCATTCCGATATCATAGTTAGTAAAATAAGTTTACCTCCATAGATTGTTGCCGCTGTGTTTTTTCCTTTTCCCCCTTCCGTCCCATTTTGTGGGGCCAGGCAGGGGGTGGGGAGGGCAGGGGCCTACTGCCCCCCTGTCACGGGCATAAACTGATCTGATTAATTCCGTGACAGATTTTGGTGGAGAATGCGGGCATAGCTGCCTTTTTTGTGTGTTTTTGGCTCTTAGAACGAATCTCGCTCTCTGCTCTTAGAGAGCTTCGTTAGGGAGCATTATCAGTAGTTCAGGTTTTTGTGCTGGAAAACTTGACCTTGAAAGACCAGGTGTACTGCCAGTATTCTGGGATATTTGTAAACTTTGAGCACTGCTTAGTCTGGGTAGTGCCTTTTTTCCTTTCCCCCCCCCCTCTTGTTAGTTTCAATTCATTAACCCTTTTTGAGCAGAAACCAGCGATGAACCCACTCTTTCGTGGGAGCACTGAGGAGGGGATTCAAAGCTATTGTGTTCTTCGCAACCTACTGGCCAATCATCAATGCCATGATTACTTGTTGTGGAATTGTGTACATATATAATCAAATAAGGGCACTGACGGAGACGCCTGTATGGTACCTATATTGGTACCTAAATGCAATGTTTAATATGAATTTTGACACTTGCATCCCGGATGGAATGGCTAATTTCACAAGCAACTACATCCCAAATGGAACAACTAATTTTACAAACCACACAATGTTCAAACCAGTTTCCAGGTTTTCCTTTTGGTTTATCAGACGTTTTTCCAATGCTGAGTTAATTTTCATGCTTGTGGGCATAACAGTCCTGTTCATATTACTACTCGTCGGCCTCTGAAGATGACTGAAATCCAAGGCTCAAGAAAGGAATTCATACGGCGCCCAAATGAAACTATCGTTTCCTGGTTAGTTCGCTGCTGGGACGGCGGGGCCAGTAGCTTGTCTCTAGATGGTAATGAAGCTCGCCAACTAGGAGCCATTGCCAGAGATCCAGCTATTGACAGAGCAATTAGTCAATGTCTGGATGAGGCTGCCTCCCTCTGGGAACGAATATTAGCAGACGTGAAGGAAAGGTACCCCTTCAAAAGCGGCTTGAAGCCTGTGACGAAAAGATGGGATACAGTTGAACAGGGTATCCAGTATTTGAGGGAAATGGCCGTGGTGGAAATGTTGTATGACCCTAACTGTGTTTTTAGCGACCCACAAAGCCATGATCCTGAGAAAGTGAGGACAACGCGTGAAATGTGGCAACAACTCACATCAACAGCACCAGCCAGATACGCCCCTGCACTATTGGCAGCATCTGACAGATATGAGGACCAACAGAGAAGCCCCTTAGTTTTTGAATTGATTCTTACGCTCCAAAGCTATGAACAACAGCTACCCCCAACTCGCGCCGCCATCGCCGCCATCTCACAAATGACGGAGCAACTGAATAAAATGCAAGAGCAAGTGTCTTCACTGATGAATCGTGACAAACCTGTAGAAGTATCAGAAACGCTTGATGAAGATCAGAATAGTCAAAAGAGTCTACTGAAGGAGGTGAAGGAGATGGTAGAACAAATCTGGATCCAACAAACTAAAGACGATGACCCCTCCTTCTCAGGTGCAAAATCAAAAATCTCAGCTGTTAGAGGCAAACGCTCTCCAGCTCCAGGAAGGAATCCTACATCGCGACTTGCCTTGTGGCGTTACTTACGTGACCATGGAGAAGACATGAGGAAGTGGCACGACCAAGCTACTCATGTACTATGAGCACGGGTGAGAGAATTACAAAGCAGACCAACCGCCAGTGCAGTTGCTCCGGTTACCACAGGTAATGAATAGAGGGGCCCTGCCCTCAGTCAGGGGGGGGAAAGGGACAATAGAGTTTATTGGACTGTGTGGATCCGATGGCCTGGCACATCAGAACCACTGAAATATAAGGCATTGGTAGATACCGGTGCACAGTGCACTCTGATGCCCTCGACTTATGAAGGGACAGAATCAATCCATATTTCTGGAGTGACTGGGGGCTCTCAAGAATTGACTGTGTTGGAGGCCGAGATAAGCCTCACTGGTAGGAACAGGCAAAAGCACCCTATTGTGACTGGTCCAGGGGCTCCATGAATACTTGGTATTGATTACCTCAGAAGGGGGCATTTCAAGGATCCTAAGGGGTATCGATGGGCCTTTGGAATAGCTGCTGTAGACACAAACAACATTAAGCAGCTGTCTGTTTTGCCTGGCCTGTCAGAAGATCCATCTGTTGTGGGGTTGCTACAAGTAAAAGAGCAACAGGTACCAATTGCTACAAAAACGGTGCACAGGCGGCAGTACCGCACCAACAGGGATTCCTTGCTCCCCATTCAGAAGTTGATTCGTCAACTAGAGAGTCAGGGAGTGATCAGCAAAACTCACTCGCCTTTTAACAGCCCCATATGGCCAGTGCGTAAAGCCAGTGGAGAATGGAGGCTGACGGTGGACTACCGTGGCCTGAATGAAGTCACACCCCCACTGAGTGCTGCTGTGCCGGACATGTTAGAACTCCAGTATGAACTGGAGTCAACAGCAGCCAAATGGTATGCCACCATTGACATTGCTAACGCCTTCTTTTCCATACCTTTGGCCAAAGAATGTAGGCCACAGTTCGCTTTCACCTGGAGGGGTGTTCAGTATACTTGGAACCATTTGCCCCAGGGGTGGAAACACAGCCCGATCATTTGCCATGGGTTGATCCAAACTGCATTGGAACAGGGCAGTGCTCCTGAGCACTTGCAGAACATTGATGACATCGTTGTGTGGGGCGATACAGCAGAAGTAGTCTTCACAGAAAGAGAGCGAATAATCCAAATTCTTCTGCGTGCTGGTTTCACTATTAAGCGAAGCAAAGTGAAAGGACCTGCTCAGGAGATTCAGTTCCTAGGTATAAAGTGGCAAGATGGCCGTCATCACATCCCGACAGATGTGATCAACAAAATCACCGCTATGTCTCCACCTACTAGTAAGAAAGAGACACAATCTTTTCTGGGTGTAGTGGGCTTTTGGAGAATGCATGTTCCAAACTATAGCTTCATTGTAAGCCCCCTTTATCCCTTATGAAGGGACAGAATCACTCCAACTGAAAAGGAGATCTTAGCCGCGTATGAGGGGGTTTGGTCTGCTTCTGAAGTAATCGGTACTCAAACACAGCTCCTTTGGCACCTCGACTACCAGTGCTGAACTGGATGTTTAAAGGAAAGGTTCCCCCCCACCCATCACGCAACTGATGCCACTTGGAGTAAGTGGGTTGCATTGGTTACGCAGCGAGCACGGATGGGGAACCTCAGCCATCCAGGAATCCTAGAGGTCATCATGGACTGGCCTGAAGGTAAAAAGTTTGGAACACCAGCAGAAGTAGTATCACGAGCTAAAGAGGCCCCACCATACAACGAATTACCAGAAAATGAAAGAAAGTATGCCCTGTTCACTGATGGATCGTGTCGTATTGTGGGGAAGCATCGCAGATGAAAAGCTGCTGTGTGGAGCCCCACACGACAAGTTGCAGAGGCCACTGAAGGAAAAGGAGAGTCAAGCCAATTTGCAGAGGTAAAGGCTGCCCAACTGGCCTTGGATGTTGCTGAACGGGAGAGGTGGCCAACGCTTTATCTTTACACTGACTCATGGATGGTGGCAAATGATCTGTGGGGGTGGTTTCAGCCCCATAAAGACATTGCTGCCCGAATAAAGAATATGGTCGTGAAGGTACGCCATGTAGATGCTCATGTGCCCAAGAGTCGGGCTACTGAAGTACAGCAAAATAACAATCAGGTAGATCGAGCTGCCAAAATTGAGGTGGCTCAGATAGACCTGGACTGGCAGAACAAGGGTGAATTATTTCTAGCTCGGTGGGCCTTGAGCCATCAAGGGAGAGATGCAACATATAAGTGGGCTAGAGACCGAGGGGTGGACTTAACTGTGGATGCTATTGCACAGGTTATTCATGACTGTGACACATGTGCCATAATCAAACAAACCAAGAGGATGAAACCACTCTGGGAGGAAGGGCGATGGCAAAAGTATAAATACGGAGAGGCATGGCAGGTTGATTATATCACCTTGCCACAATCCCGCAGTGGTAAGCGTTATGTGCTTACCATGGTGGAGGCGACCACTGGGTGGCTTGAAACATATGCAGTACCCCATGCTACCGCCCGAAACACCTTATTGGTCTGGAGAAACAAGTCGTGTGGCGACATGGCACCCCAGAAATAATTGAGTCTGATAATGGGACTCATTTCAGAAATTCTCTTGTAAATACTTGGGCCAAAGATCATGGCATTGAGTGGATTTACCATATTCCCTACCATGCACCAGCCTCTGGTAAAATTGAACGATACAATGGGTTGTTAAAAACTATGCTGAAAGCAATGGGTGGCGGAACATTTAAGCACTGGGAGAAGCATTTGGCAGAAGCCACGTGGTTGGCCAATACTAGGGCATCTATCAATTGTGATGGTCCTGCTAGCTCCCTCCATACTGTCAAGGGAGATAAGGTCCCTGTAGCACATGTAAAGAGCACGTTGGGAAAAGCAGTTTGGGTTCTTCCAGCTTCTGTGAAGGGCCAACCTCTTCACAGAACGCGGGTCCACTTGGTGGGTAATGCAGAAAAATGGGGATGTTCAATGCGTATGACAAGGGAATGTTGGGGGAGTGCAGTCAGTAATTCCATGTGTTTATACATAGGTTTGTATATATATTTAGCATGATGCAGTGATGTAGAATAAGCAGTAGAATGTCTTGGTTTTATGATTCCTCGCCTGCTCTTCTTCGTCTGCTCAACTGGACTGCACTTCTCACCTCAGCGTTGTGGTTAGGCCTATCCACCTTTCGCACACACTCATTCTCTCTCCTTATATTTTGCTGATACTATATTTAATAAATTAGTTTGTTTTACCTCAGATTGTTGCTTTTGTTTTCAGTTATTTTGGGGTCCCCTGTTTCCCTTTTCCGGAGGCACGGATCCATGAATCCCTCCACCCTGCTAGTCACAGAACCGGGCCGACCCAGCCCATAAACCATTGACAAGGTCATTGTTTATTGAAATGTTACAAACTTGACCTACTGGAAGATGCAGAATTGGTTTCTTCCCTGTTAATATGCCAAGTTCTTGCTCTAACTTCTCAACGCAGTCTTTCAAAAGTTGGTTTTCATTCTCTTAAGTATTATTCATCATTTCAGCATGACTTAAAGCATTTAATAGTGGCCATGCCACTGTGGAGGCAGCTAATTGTCTTTCTTTTGGGATTAGTATATCTTTGCTAAGTCCCTGAAAGTAATCCGCCATGCGATATGCGGAGATATTTCCCATAACCCATAGGGGACCCCA
Source organism: Lophura swinhoii (assembly GCA_030408155.1). NCBI lineage: Eukaryota > Metazoa > Chordata > Aves > Galliformes > Phasianidae > Lophura > Lophura swinhoii. The sequence continues at coordinate 9,053,948 of CM059492.1, read as the reverse complement.
TTTTTCAATGATAACCACTAGTTCATAATACGGTGATCCCACAAATCCTGGGATCTGCCCTGGAATCATTTTATCTAGGGGGGGGGTAGCATTCTCCCCCCGACCCATTTATAGAAATCCCAAAGAAAGCACACAACGTATTTAGCCTGCCTAGCTCTCCAAGGGTATAATCAATGAATATAAAGATATTATAATTACAAAATAAACAAGAAAGCTCAGCCAAGGAGATTATAATAACAAAAAGATAAAAAATAGAATGCTTACCCATGTCCTAAGCTTGCTGCAAAACTCCAGAGAAGGGATCTCTAGAAGAGATCCTTTCCCACTGGTAGTCAGCTCTTAAATGGGTCTAGGAGAGGTGGAGCCAGACTCCACCCCTTCCGGCAGCACAGGTGAATTGCCTTCACTTATGCTCCCAGGGCTGACTCATTGCCCACCTCAGGTGATCAATCAGAGGTTCAGGCCGTGATTCAGCAGTTCCTATACACCGTCTATCAACTCACCTTTTTTTCTTTCTATCACCCTCTCCTGCCTTTCCTTCTTTTCCTTTTGTCGCCACCCCACTTCTCGCCTTCTTTTCTTTCTATCCCCTTCCCTCGTCTTCACTTACTTGTATTTTCTACTTATTCTTCTATTGTCTGCCTTCTATTCACTTCTTTTCCTTCTATTGCCTTCCATTCTTTCTATCACCTTCTCTCGCCTTGCCATCTTTGTCTTCTATAGACTTCCTTGACCTTGACTCTTTTCCTTCTTATCGCCTTTCCTCTCTTCACCTGCTTTTTCTTCTACTGCTTTCCCTAGCCTCGACTCCTTTTCTTTCTATTGCCTTCCCTCGCCTCGCCTTTTTCCCTTCCATTGCCTTCCATTGCCTTCCATTGCCTTCCATTGCCTTCCATTGCCTTCCATTGCCTTCCATTGCCTTCCATTGCCTTCCATTGCCTTCCATTGCCTTCCATTGCCTTCCATTGCCTTCCATTGCCTTCCATTGCCTTCCATTGCCTTCCTTGCCTTCTGTCACCGTACCTTGTGGGAGAAGAAGAGATCGCCTCGATCTCATCAAATGTCGACTTGCTGATAATACTGTGCTAGGAAAGAGAGATGAACAGAATAAACAGGGATTTTTTGTAGCTAGGCATAAGATAAGCTCTCTGCTGTTATGAAGACTTCTTATGGAACTTGCTTGCTTTCTAGCCAATGCATTGTTAGTGGAAATGTGAATTGTTAGTGGAATATGCGTGTTAGAATATAAAAGGCTTGCTTGGGATAGTAAAAAAGATATAGAGATATAGCAATAAAGAGAGTCTTCCTTGCATGAGAACCCTGTGTCGTGTTGCTAACTTGTGACAGTACCTCACCTTGTCTTCTTTTCCTTCTACTGCCTACCTTTCCTTCTATTGCCTTCTTTTGCCTCCCATTCTTGTCCTTCTATCATCTTCTCTCTCCTTGCCTTTCTTTACTTCTATTTCCTTCCCACACCGCAACTCTATTTCTTTCTATTGCCTTTCCTTTCTTCGCCTGCTTTTCCTTCTACCACCTTCCCTAGCCTCGACTCCTTCATTTCTATCGCCTTCCTTTGCTCCACCTGCTTTTTCTTCTGTTCCCTTCCCTCGCCTTGCCTTCTTCTATTGATCACATTCCCTCTCCTAGCTGTCAATTACTTCTATCGCCTACATATTCTTCTGTTGCCTTCTTTTCCTTCTATCGCCTTCCCTTGCCTCTCCTTCTTTCCCTACTACCACCTTCCCATGCCTCATTTTCTTTTCCTTCTACTGTCTTCCCACTCCTTGCCTTCTTCTCCTTCCCTAGAACGAAAAAAAGGTGAGACTATCTCCTTCCTTCGACTTCCCTTCTTTTCCAGCTATTGCCTTCCCCCACCTCGATTTCTTTTCTTTTTAACACCTAATTTTTCTGTCGCCTTATTTTTCTTCTCTAACTTCTTTTCCTCCTATTGCCTTCCCTTGCCTAGTGTTCTTTTCTTTCTATCATTTTCCCTCAACTTGCCTTTTTTCTTTCTATTGCCTTCCCTCACCTTTACTTCTTTTCCTTCTATCAGCCACCCACTTCTCTCCTTTTCCTTCTATCACCTTCCCTCGCCTAGCCTTCAATTACTTCTTTCACCTAATTATTCTTCTATCACCTGCTTTCTCTTCTATCCACTTCTTTTCCTTCTATCGCCTTCCATGCCTTCTTTCACCTTCCCTCACCTTGCCTTCTTTTCCTTCTGCTGCCTTCTCTCGCTTCACCTTCTTTTCCTTCTATCACCTTCTCTTGCCTTGACTTTTCCTTCCTTCTCTTTCCCTCATTTTGCCTTCCTTCCTTCTATGACCTTCTCTTGCTTGACCTTCTTTTCCATCAGTCACCTTCCCCCACCTCACCTTCTTGTCCTTCTTTCGCATTCTCACCTTGCTGTCCTTCCCCTTACTTTCTTTTCCTTCTATCACCTTCTTTTCTTTACTATTGCCTTCCTTCACCTCACCTTCTTACCCTTCTATTGAAATCCCTCGCTTCACCTTCCTTTCCGTCAATTACCTTCCTTCACCTCACCTTTCATTCCTTCTATCGTCTTCCCTTGCCTCACCTTCCATTCCTACTGTCACCTACCCTCGCCTCGCTTTCTTCTCCTTCTGTCACCATCTCTTGCCTCCTTTTTCTTTGCCTCGCCTTCTGTTTCTGCTATCGCCTTCTTTTCATTCTATTGACTTCCCAAGCCTCAACTTATTTTCCTTCTATCGCCTTCTTTTCCTTCTGTTGCTTTCCCCTGCCTCACCTTTTCCTTCTATTGCTGTCCCAAACCTCAATTTCTTTTCCTTCAATCACCGTCTCTCTCCACGTACTTCATTCCTTTTATCGCCTTTGCTCACCTCGCTTTCTATTCCTTCTATCGCCTTTCCTCTCCTTGCCTTCATTACTTCTATCTCTTTCCTTTTCTTCTCCTGCTCTTCCTTCTACCATTTTCCCTTGCCATGACTCCTTTTCTATCATCTTCCCTTGCTCCACCTTTCTTTCCTTCTACTGCCCTCTCTAGCTGCGACTCCTTTTTCTTTCTATCACATTCCCTTGCTCTACATTCTTATCCTCCTATTGCCTTCTCTCACCTAGTGCTCTTTTCCTTCTATTGCCTTCCCTCGACTCATCTTTTTTTCTCTATTGCCTTGCCTTGCCTTGCCTTCTTCTACGTCTATTGCTTTCCCTCACCTTGTCTTTTTCCCTTCTATTGTCTACTTTTCCCTCTATTACCTTATTTTCTTTCAATTGCCTTTCCTCTACTAGCCTTCTATTACCTCTATCGCCTTCTTACCCTTTTATCACCTTCTTTAACTTCTACTCTTCTTTTCCTTCTATTGCCTTCCATTCTTTGTATCCCCTTCCCTTGCCTCCTTTTCCTTTGATCACCATACTTCGCGTGGCCTTCATTTCCTTCTACCGCCTTCCCTAGCCTTGACAATATTTCTCGTTATAACCTTCCCACTCTTAGCCTGCTTTTCCCTCTACTGCCTTCCCTAGCCTCAACTACTTTTCTTTCTTTTGCGTTCCGTCACTGCATTCTTGTCACGGAGGTAACTAGATCAATTTATGCCCGTGACAGGGGGCAGTAGGCCCGTGCCCCCACACCCCCCCCGGCCCCATAAAATGGGAAGGAAGGAAGGGAGGAAAAAAAAACAGCGGCAGCAATCTATGGAGGTAAACTTATTTTACTATGATATCGGAATGCAAAATAACACAATATAATACAATCTAATTGAAATTGAGACTAATAAATCAAATAAGATAGGGGAGAGAGTTCCTGAGACCGAGTCAAACCTGAAAAGCTTGGAACGGCTAGGAAAACACCCTCCAGCACCCACTGCCAGGCAGTAAGAGACCGCCCCACCCAGAAGGGTCAGATCCCATGACTTCCGTATAGGTACCTGGAATTGGAGCATTAACACTTTAATTCCAGTACATGATGTTTTAATCTGGAATACTGAAAACCAAAAAAACATAAAACCATGACATTCCACTCCTTATTCTACATCACTACATCATGTTTAATATATATATGCATACATATACAAACAAACAAAATGATTAAAATGCATCACACACACACGTCTATATACATACACATAGAATTACTGTCCGCACTCCCCCAGCATCAAGTTTCCTTGTGGTACACATTGAACATCCCCATTTTTCTGCATTACCCACCAAGTGGACCCTGGTCCCTGGGCAAAAACAGTACCACGGGGAGGTTTGCCCTTCCCAGAAGCTGGAAGAACCCAAACTGCTTTTCCCAACATGCTCTTTACATGTGCTACAGGGACTTTATCTCCCTCTATGGTGTGTAGGGAGCTGGATTGGGTAGGACCATCACAATTGATAGATCCTCTGGTACTGACTAACCAGGTGGCTTCTGCCAAATGCTTCTCCCAGTGCTTAAATGTTCCGCCACCCATTGCTTTCAGCATAGTTTTTAACAACCCACTGTATCGTTTAATTTTACCAGAGGCTGGTGCATGGTAGGGAATTTGGTAAATCCACTCAATGCCATGATCTTTGTCCCAAGTATTTACAAGAGAATTTTTGAAATGAGTCCCATTATCTGACATTCTTTCTGGGGTGCCACGTCGCCACAGGACTTGTTTCCCCAGACCCAATAAGGTGTTTCGGGCGGTAGCATGGGGTACTGCATATGTTTCAAGCCACCCAGTGGTCGCCTCCACCATGGTAAGCACATAACACTTACCACTGTGGGATCGTGGCAAAGTGATATAATCAACCTGCCATGCCTCCCCATATTTATACTTTTGCCATCGCCCTTCCTCCCAGAGTGGTTTCATCCTCTTGGTTTGTTTGATTATGGCACATGTGTCACAGTCATGAATAACCTGTGCAATAGCATCCACAGTTAAGTCCACCCCTCGGTCTCTAGCCCACTTATATGTTGCATCTCTCCCCTGATGGCCCGAGGTCTCATGGGCCCACCGAGCTAGAAATAATTCACCCTTGTTCTGCCAGTCCAGGTCTATTTGAGCCACCTCAATTCTGGCAGCTCGGTCTACCTGATGGTTATTTTGCTGTTCTGCAGTAGCCCGACTCTTGGGCACATGAGCATCTACATGGCGTACCTTCACAACCATATTCTTTATTCGGGCAGCAATATCTTTCCACAGTTCAGCAGCCCAAATAGGTTTACCCCTTCTTTGCCAGTTATTGTGCTCCCACTGCTGTAACCACCCCCATAGAGCATTTGCCACCATCCATGAGTCAGTGTAAAAATAAAGCATTGGCCACCTCTCCCGTTCAGCAACATCCAAGGCCAGTTGGACAGCCTTTACCTCTGCAAATTGGCTTGACTCTCCTTTCCCTTCAGTGGCCTCTGCAACTTGTCGTGTGGGGCTCCACACAGCAGCTTTCCATCTGCGATGCTTCCCCACAATACGACACGATCCATCAGTGAACAGGGCATACTTTCTTTCATTTTCTGGTAATTCGTTGTATGGTGGGGCCTCTTTAGCTCGTGATACTTCTTCTGCTGGTGTTCCAAACTTTTTACCTTAAGGCCAGTCCATGATGACCTCTAGGATTCCTGGATGGCTGAGGTTCCCCATCCGTGCTCGCTGCGTAACCAATGCAACCCACTTACTCCAAGTGGCATCAGTTGTGTGATGGGTGGGGGGAACCTTTCCTTTAAACATCCAGTTCAGCACTGGTAGTCGAGGTGCCAGAAGGAGCTGTGTTTGAGTACCGACTACTTCAGAAGCAGCCCAAACCCCCTCATACGCGGCTAACATCTCCTTTTCAGTTGGAGTGTAGCCCTCTTCTGACCCCCCGTATGCTCGACTCCAGAATCCCAGGGGTCGGCCTCGGGTCTCTCCTGAGGCTCTTTGCAACAAACTCCAAGTGGGACCTTTCTCTCTAGCAGCAGTGTAGAGGACGTTCTTTATACCCTGTCCTGTCCGTACTGACCCTGTTTAATCTGTTCAAAAGCCTGCTGCTGCTCAGGGCCCCATGTAAACTCATTCTTCATTCGCATCACATGATAAAGGAGGCTTACAATGAGGCTGTAGTTTGGAACATGCATTCTCCAAAAGCCCACTACATCCAGAAAAGATTGTGTCTCTTTCTTACTAGTGGGTGGAGACATAGCAGTGATTTTGTTGATCACATCTGTCAGGCTCTGTTTCCACCCCTGGGACAAACGGTTCCAAAGTATACTGAACGCCCCTCCAGGTGAAAGAAAACTGTGGCCTACATTCTTTGGCCAAAGGAATGGAAAAAAAAGCATTATCAATGTCAATGGTGGCATACCATTTGGCTGCTTTTGATTCCAGTTCATACTGGAGTTCTAACATGTCCGGCACAACAGCACTCAGTGGGGGTACGGTAGTTCGCCGTCAGCCTCCATTCTCCACTGGCTTTACGCACTGGCCATATGGGGCTGTTAAAAGGTGAGTGAGTTTTGCTGATCACTCCCTGACTCTCTAGTTGACGAATCAACTTATGAATGGGGAGCAAGGAATCCCTGTTGGTGCGGTACTGCCGTCTGTGCACCGTTTTTGTAGCAATTGGTACCTGTTGCTCTTTTACTTGTAGCAACCCCACAACAGATGGATCTTCTGACAGGCCAGGCAAAACAGACAGCTGCTTAATGTTGTTTGTGTCTACAGCAGCTATTCCAAAGGCCCATCGATACCCCTTAGGATCCTTGAAATGCTCCCTTCTGAGGTAATCAATACCAAGTATACATGGAGCTCCTGGACCAGTCACAACAGGGTGCTTTTGCCAATCCCTACCAGTGAGGCTTATCTCGGCCTCCAACACAGTCAATTCTTGAGCCCCCAGTCACTCCAGAAATATGGATTGATTCTGTCCCTTCATAAGTCGAGGGCATCAGAGTGCACTGTGCACCGGTATCCACCAATGCCTTATATTTCAGTGGTTCTCATGTGCCAGGCCATCGGATCCACACAGTCCAATAAACTCTATTATCCCTTTCCCCCCCTGACTGAGGGCAGGGCCCCTCTATTCATTACCTGTGGTAACCGGAGCAACTGCACTGGTGGTTGATCTGCTTTGTAATTCTCTCACCCGTGCTCGTAGTACGTGAGTAGCTTGGTCATGTCACTTCCTCATGTCTTCTCCATGGTCACCTAAGTAACGCCACAAGGCAAGTCACGATGTAGGATTCCTTACTGGAGCTGGAAAGCGTTTGCCTCTAACAGCTGAGATTTTTGATGGTGCACGTGAGAAGGAGGGTTCATCGTCTTTAATTAGTTGGATCCGCATTAATTTGATTATCCTGATCTTCATCAAGCGTTTCTGATACTACTACAGGTTTGTCACGATTCATCAGTAAAGACACTTGCTCTTGCATTTCATTAAGTTGGTCCGTTATTTGTGAGATGGCGGAAATGGAAGCGTGAGTTGGGGGTAGCTGTTGTTCATAGCTTTGGAGCGTAAGAATCAATTAAAAAACTAAGGGGCTTCTCTGTTGGTCCTTGTATCTGTCAAATGCTGACAATAGTGTAGAGGCGTATCTGGCTGGTGCTGTTGATGTGAGTTGATGCCATATATCAGGCGTCGTCCTCACTTTCTCAGGGTCATGGTCTTGGCGTGGGTCGTTAGGAACAAAGTTAGGGTCATACAACATTTCCACCACGGCTGCTTCCCTCAAATACTGGATACCCTTTTCAACTGTATCCCACCTTTTCATCACAGGCTTCAAGCCGTCTTTGAAGGGGTACCTTTCCTTCACGGCTGTTAATACTCGTTCCCAGAGGGAGGCAGCCCCATCCAAACATCAACTAATTCCTCTAGCTTCATTACCATCTAGAGACAAGCTACTGGCCCCGTCGTCCCAACAGCGAACTAACCAGGAAATGATAGTTTCATTTGGGCGCCATGGAAACTCCTTTCTTGAGCCTTGGATTTCAGTCATCTTCAGAGGCCGACGAGCAGTAATAGAAACTTCCTCTTCATCACTCTCTTCTGCATGTCTCTTAGTTTTTCCTTTTGCCTTTCTCGATGATGGTGGTTCCGAGGAGGGCCCCTCACCTGGATCTTCCTCCACCTCCTCCTCCTCTTCTTCTTTTTTCCGTTCTAGACGCGAGGACACTCGTTTCCATTTCTTGCCCTCCACAGAGGCAACTGATATTGTTACTGGTGTCTCCTGTAATTGATCAGATTTGACTTGGAGATTCTCCCCTTTGGCTTGAACCTCAGCTCGGAAACTCTCTCTCTCCAGAACAGTATTATATAGGGCACGGTAAGCACAAGCCAAACCCCAAATAAGTTGTACCTCCTTAGATTTATGTAAGCCGCACTGCCCCTGTCTCAAATACTGGCTAAGTTTCCCGGGATCCCACAGGTGTTCAAGAGTGAAATCCCATGACATTGCGGGTCCCCATGCTTCTAAGATTTTTCCTAAACCTCTCCATATTCCCTGCCAGTCAGCATTCTCTGGTTTTGGAGGAGACTCCTTCTGCTTACTATTCCTGTATTGGAATACATTCAGGGAGACTGATATGAACAGGACTGATACGCCCACAAGCATGAGCATTAACTCAGCATTGGAAAAACGTCTGACAAACCGAGAGGAAAGCTCCCTAACGAAGCTCTCTAAGAGCAGAGAGAGAGAGAGATTCGTTCTAAAAGCTAAAAAGCAGCTATGCCCGCATTCTCCACCAAAATCTGTCACGGAGTTAACTAGATCAATCTATGCCCGTGACAGGGGGCAGTAGGCCCCTGCCCCCCCACCCCCCCTCACCCCACAAAATGGGAAGGAAGGAAGGGGGAAAAAAAAAAACAGCGTCAACAATCTATGGAGGTAAACTTACTTTACTAACTATGATATCGGAATGCAAGATAACACAATATAATACAATCTAATTGAAATTGAGACTATTAAATCAAATAAGATAGGAGAGAGAGAGTTCCTGCGACCGAGTCAAACCTGAAAAGCTTGGAACGGCTAGGAAAGCACCCTCCAGCACCCACTGCCAGGTAGTAAGAGACCACCCCACCCGGAAGGGCCAGATCCCATGACTTCCCTAATGTATAGGGATAGGTACCTAGAATTGGAGCATTAACACTTTAATTCCAGTACATGATGTTTTGATGTGGAATACTGAAAATCCAAAAAATATAAAAGCATGACAAAGGAATTGTGATACCCACTCACTCCTGAAGTCTAGGGTAGCAATTTCACTTTTTGTTTTTTTTCATTGTATGGGAACTGCTGAATCACGGCCTGAACCTCTGATTGATCACCTGATGTGAGCAATGAGTCAGCCAGGGGAGTACAGGTGAAGGCAATTCACCTGTGCTGCCGGAAGTGGTGGAGCCTGTCTCCAACTCTCCTAGACACATGTAAGAGCTGTCTGCCGTTTGGAAGGTTTTTTTTTCTGGTTTTCGGTTCTGCTGTTGTTTTGTGAGCTGTGTCCGCAATACAGGTAAGTTTCCTTTCTTTTCTCTTTGTCTTGCTTTGCGTAACTCTCTTGTTTATTTTGTATTTATATTATCTTAGTATTATTTCATTGTGTGTTATTCCTTTATATTGTTTTCTGTGTTTATGCACTGTCTTAATATTTTTTGATTATACAGATGTTTAGGGACGTTCCCTTGTAGAACTTATAAGGCAAGGGGGGCACTAAAATATTGTTACAGGAGGTTATTCTAGGATGCTTGGAAACTACTTAGTCTGTCAAGGAATGCGCACTGTGAAAATTTTAAGTCTTAAAGAAAGGATGTGTTAGTTACTAATTTGCTTTATCTCAATATATATGAGAGGCATTTTAGCTTGGCAAGAGAACTCCTTTTACAATGTAATTAGTAGCTTTTCTGAAACTTTAAATTTCTCTGATTGCTGGGTCTGCAGATGACTACCGAAGGCAGGGATTGAAGTATTGTGTTTTAGGGTCCTGTCACTAAATTGGTCTGCTCAGTACAAATAAAGTGGTCAGAGGGAGTCCATTTGCTTAGGGGCAGGTGGGGAAGCTGCTCTTAACAGCACTGTTATTTTAGGACCAAAATTCAACCTCATATTTTGGGCGCATAATGGGATGACCCAACTTGTAAGTAGATGCATGAATGACTCCACGTACTCTTCCTTATCCCCCAAAGTATTTTGAATCAATCTTACATTTCCGATTTTAACAGTGGCTGCCATTAAGGAAGGGCTTCTGTTGTGGGGATGAGAGAGCTCGAGAATCGGTACCAATAAATTGAAAAGGACATTATATAGGAGGATTTTTAGCACCTCCTACAAGCATCCATCCAAAAGAACTCTCATCAGGTATAGTGAGAACTATGTGAGGCCAATATCAAAATACAAGGAGAGTAAGAAGCCCCAATATATTAACTAAAGATTTCTTAGCACTTTATAAATTCCTCAGTGCAATCATCCCAATCTGGGGAATCACAGATCTCTGGAATGCAATATTAAGTATCTCGAAAGTGCTGGAAGATATCGAGAATGCAACTATGGATGCTATAACAGATGTCCAAACAGAAGTTAGCTCTCTTAGCAAGTAGTGTTACAGAATCAAATGGCCTTAGACTCACTAATGGCCGAAGAAGGGGGAGTATGCATGATTGTCAATCAATCTTGCTGTGTTTATGTATATGAGACCCACAGAGTAGAAATAGGTCTGCAGACCATATGGGAAAAATCCCATGTAGTTCACTGGATAACCCAATAGGAATCATTGGCTGATTTCTCAGGAATTTGGGACATGCTGACAGGCTGGTTGCCTGATATAAAATGGCTAAAACATCTCCTCATTGGAGGAATAGTTGTAATAGTAGTAATCCTAGTACTAATGTTTTAATATGTTGTGTAGTGAAATGCTTTGTATGGTGGGTGGAAAACAGTTTAGAGTTCTATGAACAGTGGAAGCAGCATCGGTTCTGTCAGTCTGTAGAAAAGGGGAAGTATTTCCAGACAAATCTTAATGAGAATGGGATAATCTAGCAAGGGAGGGTAACCTTGCTAGATTGAAGAAAAGGGGGGAGTTGAATTAAGGGAAGAAAGTTAGGTTAAAAGTTATGTGCCTTCATGGGGTGTTGAATCAGCAGTTGCAAGTTTGACCTTGCTAAGCCAAGTTCTCACTGCCAATAACAGGTGCTTTTCTACAGACTTAAACAATTAGTGCAGAAAGGTGGTCTCCTGTTTTTTTTTCCAAATAATTTCATTAGCTCCTCTATCTCTGGAATGCAAGGCGGCAGACTAAAACGGCAAACCACAAACTAATGAATAAGTAGTGGATTGGTGAATAGAGTTGTTGCTGATGAGACAACCAATTAGAGCCAGCCAAGTGTCCTCTTAACCCAAGTCCAAGAAGATAAGATGATGGCCTTTATCAGAAAGACCAGCAAGAGATACGCATGAGTAAAAGAACTGAGACTTAGGGCAGAAGGGTGTATAGGAACTGTTGAGTCATGGCCTGAACCACAGATTGGTCACCTGGGGAAAGGATGAGCTCAGCCCTGGGAGCACAGGTGAAGGCAATTCACCCATGTGACCAGAAGGGGTGGAGCCTGGCTCCACCTCTCTTAGACCCCGTTTAAGGGCTGACTGGCACTGGGGAAAGATCTCTGGTTGGAGATTTCTTGCTTGTGGTGTTTTTTTTCTCTGTGAGCCTAGATCTTTGGAGACAGGGAAGCATTCTTTCCGTGTTTGTTCCTTTTGCTATTTCAGTCTTGTATCACCTTTCCACAGCACCAATGTTTCTAACTGTAACAGAGGAAGAATGTCAATCATTTTGGGGACTCATTGTAATGATCCAACCTTTTTCTTGGACATCTAATGCATATGTAAGCAGCTTGTTCTTTAAGTATGTGCCTTTCTTGTTCTCTAGTATGCAGGCTAGGTGGGAGTAAATACCCTGCCACTGTAAGGGCAGAGCTAGTCCAAGACCGCCTCATGAGACTAGATGCGTACAAGTCTATGGAGCCAGATGACATGCATCTCAGGGTTCTGAAGGAGTTGGCTGAGGTGGTTGCCAAGAGGCTCTCTATTATATTTGAAAAGTCATAGCTGTTACGTGAGGACCCGGATGACTGGAGGAAGCGTCACATCACTCCCATTTACAAGAAAGGGAGCAAGGAGGACCTGGGGAACTACGGGACGGTGAGTCTCACCTCTGTACTTGAGAAGATCATGGAACAGTTCCTCCTGAACGACATGCTTGATCACATGAGGAATGAGCGTGTGATCTGAGACAGCCAGCACAGTTTCACCAGAGGAAGGTCATGCTAAACCAATCTGGTGGCCTTCTATGATGGAGTGACAGCATTGGTGGACAGCGGGAAAGTGACCAATGTCATTTACCTGGACTTGAACAAGGCCTTTGACATGGTCCCCCACCACATCCTTATCTCCAAAGTGGAGGGATGTGGATTTGATGGGTGGACTACTCGATGGATAAGAAACTGGTTGAAAGGCCGCAGACAGAGTGGTGGTTGATAGTTCTATGTCCAGGTGGAGGCTGGTAATGAGCGGCAACCTCAGGGGTCTGTCTTGGGACTGGTGCTCTTTAACATCTTTATCAATGACATCAATGATGGAATTGAGTGCACCCTTAGCAAATTTGCTGATGACACCAAGCTGAGTGGTGCAGTTGACACAGTGGAAGGAAGTGATGCCATTCAGAGGGACCTCAAGAGGCTAGAAAGGTGGGCCTGGGTGAACCTGATGAGGTTCAACACGGCAAAGTGCAAGGTTTTGCACTTGGACCGGAGGAATCCCAGGCATCCCTACAGACTGGAAGGAGTGGTCCTTGAGAGCAGCCTTGCAGAGAAGGACCTGGGGGTCTTGATAGATGAAAAACTTAACATGAGCCAACAGTGTGCTATTGCAGCTCGAAAAGCAAATGGTATCTTGGGCTCCATCAGAAGAGGGGTGGCCAGTAGGGACAGGGATGTGATTGTCCCTCTCTACTCTGCTCTTGTGAGGCCCCATCTTGGAAGTACTGTGTCCAGGTCTGGGGCTCCCAATAAAAGAAAGAGGGAACTGTTGGAGAGGGTGCAGTGGAGAGCCACAAAGATGATTAGAGGGCTAGAGCACCTCCCCTATGAGGACAGGCTGAAGGAGCTGGGCTTGTTCAGCCTGGAGAAAAGAAGGCTGCGGGGTGACCTCAGTGCAGCCTTTCAATACCTAAAGGGAGCCTACAAACAGGAAGGGAATCAACTCTTTGAAAAGGTAGATAACAGCAGGACAAGGGGAAATGGTTTTAAGTTGAAGGAGAGAAGATTTAGGTTGGATGTCAGGGGGAAGTTCTTTACAGAGAGAGTGGTGAGGTACTGGAACAGGCTGCCCAGAGAGGTTGTGGATGCCCTGTCCCTGGAGGTGTTCAAGGCCAGGTTGAATGGGGCCCTGGGCAGCCTGGTCTAGTATTAAATGTGGAGGTTGGTGGCCCTGGGGATGGAGATTTATGATCCTTGAGGTCCCTTCCAACTCAAGCCATTCTATGATTCTGTCATCTCCTTTCATCATCTCATCTTATCTCCTCTCATCTCTTTTTACTCTCTCATCTCATTTCATCTCATAATCTCCTCTCTATTCATTTCATCTTCTCCGCTCCTCCTCTGCTCTCATCTCTTTGAATTTCATTTCATCTCATTTCATCATCTCCTCTCATTTCATCTTATTTCATTTCATCATCACATTGATCATGTCATTTCATTTCATCATTTCATTTAATCACATTTTATTTCATTAAAATTCATTTAATATCATTTCATTTCATCTGTCATGGTTTTATGATTTTTTTTGGTTATCGGTATTCCACATCATATCATCATGTAGTGCACTGAAAGTTAGTGTTAATGCACCAGTTTTGGGTACCTGTACCTACATTCCCCAGAAGACTGTTCGCTGTGCTGTTATCATTTCTGCTCAGGGGGAACAGATACAAGGCCTTGGTAGGTCATCTGATGTCCCTTCTTCATCAGGCTCTCCTCCCTGCTGCTCAACCAGACTGCAAATCTCACCTCAGCATTATGGTGAGACCTTTCCACCTTTCAGACACTCATTATTTTTGATTTATTAGCTCAAATTCTAATTATATTGTATTATAGTGTGTTATCTTGCATTCTGATATCTTATTTAGTAAATTAGTTTGTTTCTCCTCAGATCATTGCCACTGTTTTGTTTTGGGCCCATCTCTCTATCCTTACCCCTTTCTGGGGCATGGATACATGGGTCCCTCCACCTCAATAGCCACGGAACTGGGTCAAACCAGCCCACAAATGGTTGACGTTCTTGGTGGAGAATGCGGGCATAGGCTGCTTTTTTGCATTTAGAACGAATCTCTCTCTGCTCTCGGAGAGCTTCATTAGAAAAGTTTCATCTATATTGCAGGTGCTTACTGAAAACTGCCAGTATTCTGGGATATTTGTAAACATTGAGCATTGCTATCTTGCTTCTGTAAAGAGGAAAAAAAAGTTTCCCCTTTCTCTTTTAGTACTGTTTCCAGAGGGAGCTGCTAATTCTACAGAACTTGTGATTTTTAAACAGTTTTCCAGTCTCTCCTTTGAATCATTTATGCAGTTTTTGAACGCTCATCCAATAATCATGATGATCGTGGTGTCAGTCTCCCTGAATGTACTCATCGTTTCACTCAGTTTCTGTATTTATCATATTTTGAGGAAGCATTCCCCAAAACCAGAGAGTACTGAGTGGTAGGGATTAAGGAGGAGCTTGGGAGAGACTTCAGAGAAATGGACATTCTTGGTGTCATGGAATTTTACTCCTGAACACCGTCAAGATCCTGAGAGCTTAAACAAATACTTGAGACAGGGATGGTGTGGCTCAGGCAAATCTGAGAAGGCACAAATGATTTGGGACCTGGCTAATGCTTATCTAGCCTTATTTAATAATATCCTAGAGAGGGAGAGGGGTTCTGAAATTGAGAGAGTCTCCATGCTGAAAGAGAGTGCCTCAGAGCTGATAGAGAGAAACTCCAGGTCCTGAAAGAGGGTCTCCTAGTTGAGAAACAGTGTCTCCAAACTGAAAGAGGAAGTTTCCAGGAGAGTCTGAGCTGAGAGAGAGAAACTCCATTTCCAGAAAAAGAGTCGTCTTGATGAGGAAAAAGCATCTCCAGGCTGAGCAAGAGTCTCCGAGCTGAGGACAGTCCCCAATCTGAGAAAATCTCCAATTCGAGAGAAAAGATCTCCAGTCAGAGCGAGACACCTTGCAATCCAAACTTGACAGTCTCCAATCTCAGTGGGAGTAGCAATTGGGCAGATCAATACAATGGGAGGAACGGCATGATAAAAAGGTGCTACAAGGGAAGGGAAAAAGATTGCTTATCCATTATCAGAAAATTTCAGGTTCACAGAAGAAAGCTCCACCAAGGAGGGAACTCCAGAAAAAGATCCTTCCACAGTGGCAGTCAGCTCTTAAATGGGGTCTAAGAGAGGTGGAGCCAGGCTCCACCCCTTCTGGTTGCACAGGTGAATTGCCTTCACCTGTGCTCCCAGGGTTGACTGTGTCCTATCCCTAAGTGCTCAATCAGTGGTTCAGGCCATGAATAACAGTTCCCATACACTCCACACCTTCATGGCCTGAACCAAAGATAGAGTCAGCTGGAGGGTGAGCCTTCCCTAATACAGGGATTCACCACACTACAATGCTTATACAGTGGCCTATCACAATGCGGGTTGACACAATCTAAGATGACTGATGATCGGTTTGTGGTTTGAAGTCCGTGTTCTCTCATGGGCCAGTGCTTGACAGTGTTAGTGGAGACATGCAGTTGTTTGGTGCAGAACCATCTTATGTTCCATCAGTCCTACTGTCATGGAGTTAACTAGATCAATCTATTACCTGTGACGGGGGCAGTAGGCCCCTGCCCCCCCACCCCCCCCCCCCTCACCCCACAAAATGGGAAGGAAGGAAGGGAGGAAAAAAAACAGCGGCAACAATCTATGGAGGTAAACTTATTTTACTAACTATGATATCGGAATGCAAGATAACAATATAATACAATCTAATTGAAAATTGAGACTAATAAATCAAATAAGATAGGGGAGAGAGAGCTCCTGAGACCGAGTCAAACCTGAAAAGCTTGGAACGGCTAGGAAAGCACCCTCCAGCACCCACTGCCAGGCAGTAAGAGACCGCCCCACCTGGAAGGGTCAGATCCCATGACTTCCGTAATGTATAGGGATAGGTACCTGGAATTGGAGCCTTAACACTTCAATTCCAGTACATGATGTTTTGATGTGGAATACTGAAAATCAAAAAACATAAAACCATGACACCTACATAGACCATCACCATGTGTCGTGCTTGATCTCACAGTGACATTGGAATGCTTCAATGGCATTTAGTTCCTTCCAGTGATCTTAGAGACTCAAAGACTCACAGAGAGTAGTACAGATGTTTCAGGGGTACCAGGAAGGGAAGGTCTGTCCTCCAGGGCAAGATACAGGCTGTATTCCTATCCTGGGTCAACACTTCCACTTGCACCAGGGCATGCCCTGGCCACCTGTGCCATACCTTTTGGCAAGATGTCTGCAGCTGCATAACTGTATCAGGCACCAAATGGGGGGGGGGGGGGGGGGTCCTGATCTGCCATAGGGATATGGTGAGGGCCCCCTTAGCAATGAAGGCCGGAGTGTTGACCACAATGTCAGTAGGCCATGTACTGGTTACTGGAGTGACTACTGAGCCTCCTACCTCCAATAATCTCCCCCAAGGTGCAAGTAGGCCACACCACCTAGGTCCTACTTGCACCTTCCAAGGCCATTTTATTCTATGGGAACCTGGTTCTAGATTCTCAGGGGTTGGGAGTAGAAGGTTATTTTCATTGCCAATTTAAGGCCTTAACTGATTATCAGTGCCTGTAATTTGGATCCTGAGCGGGCAGGTCCATGTTTTCTGTAGGATTTTCAGGGCACTGGGTCTGCCATCTTGGGGTCTTCCATTCTGGTCCCGCAGGGTTTCATAGAGTCTCTTTGTCCACCCCTGCAGGGACTGAGAGTCTGTCTTCAGGGCAACCTTAAGAATACCATTATAGCGTTCCAATAAGGGTTGCCCCTGCTGGATTATATGGCAGGTGGAATCACCATTCAATGTTGCTTTCTTCTTTTGCTCCGCGTTGTATCATGGTACTAGTGAAATTGTAGAATTATAGAATCATAGAATGGCCTGGATTGAAAAGGACCACAATGATCATCTCTTTTCAACCCCCCTGCTATGTGCAGGGTTGCCAACCACTAGACCAGGCTGCCCAGAGCCACATACAGCCTGGCCTTGAATGCATCCAGGCATAGGGCATCCACAACCTCCTAGGGCAACCTCTTCCAGTGTGTCACCACCCTCTGTGTGGAAAACTTCCTCCTAATATCTAACCTAAACCTCCCCTGTCTCAGTTTAAAACCATTCCCCCTTTGGAGATCCTCCACCAAGGTCCATATACCCAGATTTATCAGAACATCACTTTTGTTGGGCTATGTGAGTCTACACGCTGTCATTAGCCACTGAATTAGGAAATCGTTTTCATCATTATGTATCACAGCAGCATATAGCCTCTGTCTGAGAGCTGGATATGTGGTAATGGATGCCAGTTTAGAGATCTCGGGCCCATTAATTGTTACACTTTCAGCCCCCATGTCCCATAATCTCAACAGCCAAGATTGTATGCTCTCTTGTGGTCTTTGCTTAAATCTTTGTAACAAATCTAAGAGCTTGGCAGCTGTGTATGGCTGTGCCATTATGTGTAATGTGGCCTGTGCAGGGGGCCACTCTTTGGGTGCCAACTCTGTTGGTCTGTCTCGGACTTTCTTTGTCTTTTGAGTTGTTACTGGCCTTATTTCAAGAGGATCTGAGGTTGCCAGATCCTCCAGTTGACTTTTAGTTTGCTTGGCCTTCTTGGGTTCAACAAGGATCCAAGGATCCTGCTGATCTAAGTCTATTTCCCCTTCTAGTGATATGGGTCTTAATTTTCAAGGGGCAATTTCTTTTAAAGGTGGTGCAGTTTGCCCTGTCAAAGATGTAATTTTATTTTTTAGCTGTCTAATACGAGCTTTCAAAAGCTCATTTTCATCTTTTAAGACTTCTTCCAGGGAATGATATGCATTAATGGTGAGAAGCAGGAACCATGCCACAGCAAATGCTGCTACTACTCTTTCTTCAGCTGTCAAAAGATTTTGTCCTAATTTATTCAGGAAATCAGCCATTTTTGATGGGTATTTAATAATGGGACCATTGTCCCTTATTGGTCCCCATTCTTCAATAATCTGAGCAGCACTTAACCATGGGGACCTAAGAATCCCAGGGTCTCCCCTGGGAATTCCTCTTTTGGTGTATTCAGGGTCCCAGTGACCATCCAAGACATAATTTTTTTTACGGTAATCCATCATAAATAAGTACCTGGCTGGCTCGCCAAATGTAGCAATTGGGCAGATCAATACGATGGTTCAGATCAGCATGATAGAAAGGTGCTATAAGGGAAGGGAAAAAGATTGCTTACCCATATCAGAAGATTCCAGGTTAACAGGGGAAAGCTGCACTGGTAAGAGGATGGAAAATGAAAAGAACGTCATCTCATGTAGAAAAGAAGAAAGAGGCGGAGAAGAAAGTAGAAGAAGCAGATACTGTAAGAGAAGAGGAGAAATGAGGTCCAGAGGAGTGGCTCTGATATCCAGTGTAACCACCCCTGAGTCCAGGGTAGGGGCACTCACTAAGACTGCGTTCACCAATGCCCAGGAGGGTAACAATAAGTCCTGAAAGCATAGAAGGTGAGGAAGACATCATCACCATCGCCACTCGACCTCTGAAAATGACAGAAATTCGAAATCTGAGAAAAGACTTATCACGTCACCCAAATGAGCCTCCTGTCACCTGGTTACTTCGGTGTTGGGCCAATGGGGCCAACAGTGTGTTGCTAGATAGTAGAGAAGCTCACCAACTGGGTAGCAATGCCAGGGACTCTGCCATTGATAGAGGAATTAGTATAATCCAGGATGAGGTCTTCACTCTCTGAAAGAGGATGCTGTTAGCCATAAAAGAAAAATGCCCCTTCAAAGACGATCTGATGCCTGAGAAAAAGAAATGAACTGATATGGAAAAAGGCATCTGTTATTTGAGAGAATACACAATGGTGGAAATGTTACATGACCACGCATTCATTTCTGATGATCCAGACCAAGAGCATGATCCTGAGAGAGTCAGGTGCACACCAAATATGTGGCGTATGTTCACAAGAACTGCACCAGAAAAGTACACCGATCCATTAGCAGCAATGTATGGCAGAGGGAAAAGAAGACTCCTTATAAATGAACTGATTAAGAAACTTCAAGACTTTGAGTTACATTTAACCACTGTACAAGCTTGTGTTTCAGCCATTACAAAAGTAACTGAAAAACTGGACAGAGTGGAGAACAATCAAGAAGATATAATAGATGAACTTTCTACTGTGCTTTATGCTGATGGATCCATGGTGGTATCAGATGCATCCGATAGGGACTGGGATTCCCAAAACAGCCTTCTGGACAGGCTGATCAAATTATTTTCCTCTCAACCTGCATCATCCAACATCTCAGCTATTAAAAGATGTCCTCTCCTGCTCAAGGAAGTGACAACAGTAAGACTATGTCGTGTATGGCCTTGTGGCGTTACCTACGTGACCATGGAGAAGATATGAAGAAGTGGCATAAAAAACCCACTCCTGCACTTCAGGCAATGGGTAAAAGAATTACAAGACAGATCAACCACAAAGGTGAACTTCTCCAAAAAGGTGACTGCTCCAGTTGCTCCAGGACACGGCAAAAGCCTTGAGAATGACAGAGGTAACAAATAGGCCCTGCCCTCAATCAGGGTGGGAAAGGGTTAATAGAATTTATTGGACTATGTGGATTCAATGGCCTGGCATGTCAGAACCACAGAAATATGAGGCACTGGTGGACACTGGTGCACAGTGCACTCTACCCTGGAGTCACCAAGGGACAGAATCAATTTATATTCATGGGGTGACTGGGGGTTCCCAAGAACTGACTATGTTGAAGGCCAAAATAAGCCTCACTGGTAAAGACTGGCAAAAACATCCTATTGTGACTAGCCCAGGGGCTCCCTGTATACTTGTTATACTTGTTACAATATCCCTCAGAAGGGGGCATTTCATGGATCCCAAGGGGTATCGATGGGCCTTTGGAATAGCTGCTGTAGACACAAACAACATTAAGCAGCTGTCTGTTTTGCCTGGCCTGTCAGAAGATCCATCTGTTGCGAGGTTGCTACGAGTAAAAGAGCAGCAGGTACTGATTACAATAAAAATGGTGCACAGAAGGCAGTACTGCACGAATAGGGATTCCTTGTTCCCCATTCATAAGTTGATTCGTCAGCTAGAGAGTCAGGGAGTGATCAGCAAAACTCACTCACCTTTTAACAGCCCCATATGGCCAGTGTGTAAAGCCAGTGGAGAATGGAGGTTGACAATAGACTACCATGGCCTGAATGAAGTCACACCCCCACTGAGTGCTGCTGTGTAAGAGATTATTCTTTTGCACCTTTGTCTCAAAGCTTACTGAGGAACACTGATGGACAAGTCCTGGTCAAGGGTTGAAAAATCCTTTGTCTAAAGGACACAGATGGACAAGTCCAGACCAGTCCTGGTCAAAGTTGCTGAAATCTTTTGTTTGAAGATTTGCAGGCCAGTGGCAACCAGGGAGAGATAAGGAGCAGATTAATGGCCAGGAAGCAGTCTTTTGTATGGGCTCATCTTGAGGGAGATAGCCATCTCAGGGGATACTGTACATTACTCTTTCCCAAGCACCCAGGAATGCCTGCACCTGACTCTTACCTAAATGCCCAGGAATGCCATGTTGGTAAAAGGAGGAGGATAAAAAAGGGACCAACAACCATGAGGGTAGGTTTCTGACAACAGATGCCTCACAATGTGGTGCCTGCCTGCTGACAGACTCTCCTGGGCCTGCTACCTGACACCTGCCTCTTTCTCCTGTACTTGCTCTGTCGCTGTATCTGCTTGTTGACTAAGGCTGGCCACTCTGCTGCTGCTCTCCCCCTGCACTTTTGCCTCAGACCATCGGAATGGTGTGCAACAGGATGCTGTTGGATCTTGGTGATGACTATCCCCACGTTACATAATTCTTGCTTCTTTCCTATCTTTCCTATTGCCTGCTTTCCTTTCCCCACCACCCTAATCTGTAATAGTCACCAGCCTCCCCTTCTCCATCTCCCTGATTAAGATTTGTGTTCAAATGTTGGTCTGACCAGTTTAGTACGTCAGGTATACATATATCAAAGAACCTCCTCTCCCACCTATAAATTGGAACAAGACATGCTGTACCGGACGTGCTAGAACTCCATTATGAACTGGAGTCAAAAGCAGCCAAGTGGTATGCCACCACTGACATCACTATTGCCTTCTTTTCCATTTCTTTGGCCACAGAATGTAGGCCACAGTTTGCTTTCACCTGGAGGAGCAATCAGTATACCTGGAACCATTTGCCCCAGGGGTGGAAACACAGTCTGACCATTTGCCATGGGTTGATCCAAGCTGCACTGGAAGAGGGCGGTGCTCCTGAGCACTTACAGTATGTTGATGACATAATTGTGTGGGGCAATACAGCATAGGAAGTTTTCAAGAAAGGAGAGAGAATAATCCAAATCGTTCTGTGAGCTGGTTTTGCTATTAAGTGAAGAAAGGTAAAGGACCAGGAAATTCACTTCCTAGGTATAAAGTGGCAAGATGGACATTGTCACATCCCAACAGATGTGGTCAACAAAATCACTGCCATGTCTCTGCCAACTAGTAAGAAAGAGACACAATCTTTTCTGGGCATAGTGGGCTTCTGGAGAATGCAGGTTCCAAACTATAGCCTCATTGTTAGCCCCCTTTATCAGGTGATGTAGAAGAAGTACAATTTTATGTGGGGTCCTGAGCAGCAGCAGGCTTTTTAGCAAATTGAACAAGAGAAAGCCCAAGCCGTGGCCCTGGGGCCTGTACAGATGGGACAGGATGTATAGAACATCCTCTACACTGCTGCTGGAGACAAAGGTCCCACTTGGAATCTGTGGCAAAGAGCCTCAGGAGAGATCCGAGTCTGACCCCTTGGATTCTGGAGTCAAGCATACCAGGGGTCCGAAGAGTGCTACACTCCAACTGAAAAGGAGATCTTAGCCGGGTTTAAGGGTTTCAAGCTGCTTCCAAAGTAATCAGTACTGAAACGCAGCTCCTTCTAATGCCTCGACTGCCAGTGGTTAAGTGGATGTTTAAGGGAAAGGTTCCCTCCACCCATCATGCTACTGATGCCACTAGGGGAAAGTGGATTGCATTGATTACGAAACGAACTCTGATTGGAAACCTCAATCATCCAGGAATCCTGAAGGTAAAAAGTTTGGAACATCAGCAGCAGAAGAGGTATCACGAGCTAAAGAGGCCCCACCATACAATGAACTACCAGAAAATGAAAGAAAGTATGCCATGTTCACTGATGGATCGTGTCGTATTGTGGGGAAGCATCGCAGATGGAAATCTGCTGTGTGGAGCTCTACACGACAAGTTGCAGAGGCCACTGAAGGAAAAGGAGAATCAAGCCAATTTGCAGAGGTAAAGGCTGTCCAACTGGCCTTAGATGTTGCTGAACAGGAGAGGTGGCTAATGCTTTACCTTTACACTGACTCATGGATGGTGGCAAATGCCTTATGGGGGTGAACAAAACCACTGGTAAAGAAGGGGTAAATCTATTTGGGCTGCTGAATTGTGAAAAGATATTGCTGCCCAAATAAAGAATATGGTTGTAAAAGTTTGTCATGTAGATGCTTATGTGCCCAAGAGTCAGGCTACTGAAGAACAGCAAAATAGCTATGAGGTAAATTGAGCCTCCAAAATTGAAGTGGCTCAAATAGACTTAGACTGGCAACACGGGTGAATTATTTCTAGCTCAGTGGGCCCATGAGACCTCGGGCCATCAAGGGAGAGATGCAACATATGCAACATATAAGTGGGCTAGAGACCGAGGGGTGGACTTAACTGTGGATGCTATTGCACAGGTTATTCATGACTGTGACACATGCACTACAATTAAACAAGCCAAGGGGATGAAACCTCTCTGGGAGGAAGGGCGATGGCAAAAGTATCATGTGATATCTCCTCTCCTGGTGATGTTCCAAAGTTTTTGGTTGCAGGCCAGTCTATGATCACCTCTAAGATTCCTGGATGACTGAGGTTCCGCATCTGAGCTCATTGTGCAATCAACGCAAACCACTTTCTCGAAGTGGCATCAGTTGCATGATGAGTGGAGGGAACCTTTCCTTTAAACATCCAGTGTAGTACCAGCAGTTGAGGTGCTAGAAGGAGCTGTGTTTCAGTACCAATTACTGTGGTACTGCCATCTGTGCACTATTTTTTAACAGTTGATACCTGTTGCTCTTTTACTTGTAGGAACCGCAGAGCAGACCGATGTTTTGACAGGCCAGGAAAAACAGACAGCTGCTTAACATCACCTGTCTCTAAAGCAGCTATTCCAAAGTCTCATCAATATCCCTTTGGATCCTTAAAATACCCCCTTTCTGAGGTAATTGATACCAAGTATGCATGGAACCCATGGGCCAGTCACAATGGGATGTTTTTGCTGGTCTTTACTAGCGAGGTTTATTTCGGACTCCAACAGTCAACTCTTGAGAACCCCCAGTCACCCCAGAAATATGAATTGTTTCTGTCCCTTTGTGTCTCGAGGGCATCAGAGTACACTGTGCACCAATGTCTACCAGTGTCTCATATTTCTGTGTTTCTGATGTGCCAGGCCATCTAATCCACAGTCCAGTATACTCTATTATCCATTTCTCTCTGCTGGCTGGAGGCATGGCCCCTCATATTCTTACCTCTATCTTTCTTCTCTCATGAATCATGATCAGGACACTTACAGCATTTTCCGTGTTCATCAGTATCTGGAGCAATCACCTTTGGAGAGAAGTTTGCCTTGGTGGTTGATCTTTTCTTTAATTCTCTTGCCCATGCTCATAGTACGGGAGTGGTTTTTTTATGCCACTTCTTCATATCTTCTCCATGATCGCATAGGTAACTCCACAAGGCAGTACAAGGCAGTGTTCATCATCTTTAATCAATTTGATCAGCCCCTTCAGTAGACTCTTGATAATCCTGATCCTCATCCGGTGCCTCTGATACTGCCGCCAGTTCATTGGGTTCATCATGATGAAGCTGGTAGACAGTTCCTCCATCCTACCTTTCTGAGTACTCTCCATTTATCCAGTCTTTCACTTACTTTCAAAATGTTTGAAATATAAGCTCGTGGAGTGGCTAAATACTGTTCCAAGTTGTGAAGTGTAATAATCAGTTCAAATAATAGGAGTCTTCTCTCTCATATGTGTTGCTAGTGTTCCAGCATACTTTTCTGGTGCTGTTCTTGTGAATTTCTGCCACATACTTGATGTACACCTGACTCTCTCAGGATCACGCTCTTGGTGTGGATCATCAAGAATGAACATGGAGTCGTGTAACATTTCCACCACACCTAATTCTCTAAAATACTGGATGCCTTTTTCCATAGTGTGGGAATACAAGAAAGACTATTCAGAGCAGCAGCTGTGAAGCAAGATAAACAGCATGAGAAAGCAACACTGAGAACCAAGGATATCTGTAGAAGAAGAGAAAAGCAAAAAGAAGGGCCCATGGCTCTGATTGGATAAGCACCTGTATGCACAGTTAAGGAGTGTTTGTGCAGTACTTTGTTGACAAGTAAAGACAGATGGGAAAGTTGTAGGGGAGGATAGGAAAGCTTTGGGGTTAGTGGACTGTGTGGATTTGATGGCCTGGCACACCAGAACCACAGAAATATGAGGCTCTATCGAACACCGGTGCACAGTGTACTCTAATGCCGTCAAGTTATAAAGGGACAGAACTCACCTGTATTTCTGGAGTGACAGGGAAATCCCAAGAGCTAACTGCATTCGAGGCCAAAGTGAGCCAAATCAGAAATGAGTGGCAAAAGCACCGCATTGTGACTGGCCCAGAGATTCCACGCATCCTTAGTATGTATCACCATAGCGTGAAAACTTGTGTCCCTATTCCAATTGCTTTGTCAATGTCTCTTTCCCTAGAAAGTGATTTCAGCTGCTTGGCTTCACTGCCCATTAAGTCCAGGCTACTGGCCCCACCATCCCAACACCAAAGCAGCCAGGTGGCAAGGTGCTTGCCTAGCCAACAGTTGACAAGCAGGCAACTCATGGCATTTATTTCTGTTGGCAAGAATAATTCCTATTGACGTGAGGAAATCAAACTCTATAACCACAGAGTAGGTATAAAGCAGGTATGTTTAATCAGCACTGTGCGCATACACTGGGTGCAGAGGGGGTATTCCCACCTAGCCTGCATGCCAGAAAGCAAGAAAGGCACATACTTAAAGAGCAAGCTGCTTATATATGCATTAGATGTCAAGGAAAAGGCTGGGCTATTATGAGTCCCCAAAATGACTGACATTTCCCCCCCGCCTCAAGTCTCAGTTCTTTTACATATGCATATCACTCGGTGGTTGTTTGGTGCTCTTTCTAATGAAGCCGTCATCTAATTTTTCTTTGACCTGGGTCAGGTTGGAGGACGCTTAGCTGGCTCTGGTTGGTCATCTCATAGGCCACAATTCCATTCACCAACCTGCTGCTTCTTCGTTAATTTGTGGTTTACCGTCCTAGTCTGCTGTCTCACATTCCAGAGATAGGGGAGCTAACAATCTTATTTGGAAAAAAACGGAAACCCGCTGTCTGTACTGTCTAAGTCTGTAGAAAAAGCTCTGTTATTGGCAGCGAGAACCTGGCTTAGCAAAGTCAAACCTGCAGCTGCCAATTCAACACCCTATAAAGGCAAATAACTTTTAACCTAACTTACTTCCCTTAATTCAATTCCCCCCTTATTTTTGATCTAGCAAGGTTACCCTCCCTTGCTAGATTATCCCATTCTCATTAAGATTCGTCTGGAAATACTTCCCCTTTTCTATAGTGTATGGGAACTGCTGAGTCATGGCCTGAACCACTGATTGATCACCTGAGGCAAGCAATGAATCAGCCGCGGGAGCACAGGTGAAGGCAATTCACCTGTGTGACTGGAAGGAGTGGAGCCTGGCTCCACCTTTCCTAGACCCCATTTAAGGGCTGACTGCCAGTGGGGAATGATCTCTTTTGGGAGATTGCTCCCTTTGGAGTTTTCCTGTGAGCCTAGGGCATGTGTGAGCATTTTCATTTACTTTTAATTATCTCTTTCCACTGTGATAATCCTTATAGTTATGTGACCTGTAAAATACCAGCCTAACAATGCCACCCTGCTAATTGTACATTTGTTGATTGTACGTATAGACTGATGGAACAGATGCTGTTTCCACTGTTTATAGGACTCTAAATTGTTTTTCCCACACCATACAAATCATTTCATTACACAACATACTAAAAGCATTAGTAGAAGGGTCACTGCTATTACAACTATTCCTGCAAAGAGATGTTTTAGCCATTTTATAACAGGCACCCAGCCTGTCAATGTGTCCCAAATTCCCAAGAAGTCAGCCAATGATAAATATTGGGTTACCCGGCAAACTATTTGGGATTTTTCCCATATGGTCTGCAAATCTCTTTCTACATCTACATGGTCGCACAGCTTTATGAAGTTGCATGTCCAATAGAATCAATATTAGTCGTCAAGTGTGCTAGAGTAGCACTAGGGGCATTACTTTCTTTAGCTGACTAACAACCTAACTTGGTAAATGTGGCTAAAGCTTGAGCAATACTGTTTCAAGATACATTTGGATCTGAGAGACGGGAGGTCGCAGGAGCAGAGAGGCAAGCAAACTAAGGAGCAGCACAGAGGGTTATGAGTTTTAGTCAACATACGCACACTCTCACACACACAGGCATCCATTTTAGACAATCCCGTAAGCAGGAGGCAGAAACTCCCTAAGCTAGTGCATTATTACTTATTGACTCTTGAGAAACAGCAAACTGCTGAAAAGGAGAAAGAAGGAACATGCTGGTGGTAGATGTGATAGGCAGTACCAGCAGAGCGTGCCCTGCTTCAAAGGGCACTTTTCCCCTCTCACCCATCACAGATTGTCTCCTGCTTTTATTCTTCTCAGGGTCTGCAGGGTTTTTTTCTATTTGTACACCATGTCCACATGGCCAGTACGTGATACAGAGCCCAAGTGGAACACCTGCTTGGTTGTTAAAACAAAATAAACTACCAAGGTTAGCTCTTTCTACGGAACAAAATATTTGCAGCTATAGCCACAAATATTAGTTCCCTTAAAATTGTCAGAATACTTTGTTTCAAAGTAAGATAGCGTGTGCCTTTGTCTCAAGCGACACATGGCGATATTTTAAAAACCATTGTTAGCGGAATGAAGGAGAGTTAATCATTCTATAATACAGGACCATCCCTTCCCCTGGGATTCCTTTCCAGGTTTTGTCTTTGCAAATTAAGAAAAGGCTAATTGATAGGCTAATAGCATCATAACCAAGTGTTACTAATGCACTAAAAGAGCTATTCCCGTAGATTCCAGCATTGATAATGAAGAGTAAAAGATGGTTCACAGAAACAAAGGGTAAAAGATAGTTTACAGAAGCAAATGTGCAGAGGCTGCTAAAAGGATGAGGATTGCAACAAGCTGGGATTAGAACAATGTGGTGGTGGAGGACAAAGATAAAAGTTTTGAGAACAGCTCAAGGACATTTGGTAAGTGGTAAGATGCCCACAAGGCAAGTTAGAACTGGATCAGGGGCTACCCCTCCTGCAGGGTCAAGAGTTTATAGCGAGGAAGACTATGAGCCTTCGCGAGGAAGATGATGAGCCTTCATCCCATGACCACCAGGAGGAGACCCCCACTGCTCATGGCACACGTGCAAGAGGGAGGGACCATATGCTGATGGGTTCTCGGAAACGTAATGAAAATGTATGCAAATTCTGGGAAAATCATTAATTATGTATTAGTTCGGCCTATATCTGTAACCAAGCTTTTGCCCTACGGTGTGCAAGTTAGGAGGAGCTGTCCCTCTTGCACCAAGGCGTATGTGCATTGCAAATAAACATACCTGCTCTATATCCTTACTCAGGCTATAGGGTTTGATTTCTGCATGTCAATAACATCAAATCCTGTTCAATTCACATTCGATCTACTACTAAAGTAAAAGAAGCACACAACAACCTAGATAATGCCATATAATTGTAATTCTTGAGACTGCATTGGTAACACACGAAAATCACCCGCTATATCATACCATTAGTAATGTTGTTATTTGCGATACAACAAGTTACAAACCAATACCAATAAGTAAGAAGCACACAATCCCAGTCATTATAAGGGCTGGATACTATTTTCTACCTTGAGATGATGCCGAAGATATCATGATGGAACCCACATAGGGCCAGTCCCTGTGGAAACACAAGCATATCCACAACCCCAAGTTATCAGTGGTAAGAGACCTTCCCAATGCCCTGTGGCCATATTCCAAACGTTAAATATTGGCCATTTCTTGAGCATTGGGGAGGCCCCAAAATGACGATTCACACGAGTTGTATCTGTATGATCACGACTCAAAAAATTCAGCACAAGCAAAGCCTTACATAATCTTCCTTATGGTGTGTCTCCCGTACTCCCCCTTTTTTGTTTATTAAGAATAGATTTCCATGTTTGATGAGCATGCTCAATGATAGCTTGTCCAGTGGGAGAATGAGGAATGCCTGTAATATGTCTAACCCCCCATTCTTTGAGGGAAGTTCAAGTGGCCTTGGAAGTATATGCAGGTCCATTATCTGTTTTTATAGTATGTGGGATCCCCATAGCAGCATAAGCAGATAACCAATGTTTACGGGCGTCGTGACTGCATTCTCCTGTATGTGCTATGGCAAATATGTAAGAAGAATGAGTATCCATTGTTACATGTACATATTTTAGACGGCCAAATTCAGGAACATGAGTGACATCTGTCTGCCACAGTTGAAGAGGTACAGTGCCACGGGGATTTGTCCCTGTTTGAGGCAAAGGGGCAATTGCCTGGCAGTCTGGGCACATTAAAATAATGTTACGGGCTTGATCCAATGTCAGTTAGAACTGTTTTTGTAAGGCTCTGTCATGGTTTTGGTTTTTTTTATTTGATTTTCAATATTCCACATCAAAACATCATGTACTGGAATTAAAGTGTTAATGCTCTAATTCTACGTACCTATCCCTATACATTACGGAAGTCATGGGATCTGACCCTTCCGGGTGGGGCGGTCTCTTACTGCCTGGCAGTGGGTGCTGGAGGGTGCTTTCCTAGCCGTTCCAAGCTTTTTCAGGTTTGACTCGGTCTCGGGAACTCTCTCTCATATCTTATTTGTTTTATTAGTCTCAATTTCAATTAGATTGTATTATATTGTGTTATTTTGCATTCTGATATCATAGTTAGTAAAATAAGTTTACCTCCATAGATTGTTGCCGCTGTTTTTTTCTCTCCTTCCTTCCTTCCCATTCTGTGGGGCCAGGCGGGGGGTGGGGAGGGCAGGGGCCTACTGCCCCCTGT
The DNA here is from genome assembly GCA_030408155.1 of Lophura swinhoii. Classification (NCBI taxonomy): domain Eukaryota; kingdom Metazoa; phylum Chordata; class Aves; order Galliformes; family Phasianidae; genus Lophura; species Lophura swinhoii. Next base: position 9,024,442 of record CM059492.1, on the reverse strand, counting down.
CACGGGCATAAACTGATCTAGTTTACTCCGTGACAGGCTCTCCTATTCTGATGGAAAAAATGATGGGAGAGTCGCGCTTGCTGAAATAATTGAGGGGTAGCAAAGGCGACTGTGGCTTGATCAGCCTTACGGTTGCCCTCAGTTAAAGGACCGGGCAATGTAGTGTGTGATCAAGTATGCATGATAAAATAAGGAAGAGTTCAGTGAGAGACATAATGTAAAACTCGTTTGAGCTGTGCAAAGAAGGCAGGGTTGTTAACTTTCTTAAGAAAAGATCCTTCAATCTGCTGAATGATACCTGTAACATACAAAGAGTCAGTTATTATATTAAGCTTTTGTTCTGAAAAAATCTGAAAAACTTGAGCTACCACAGCGAATTCTACAATTTGAGGTGATCCATCGACAACGTGTACATCTGACTGCCATCGTGTAGCAGTTGCACGCCAGAGAACCACTGCTCGGTGTGTCTTGCCGGAGCCATCTGTAAATACAATAACAGCATTAGGAATTGGAACATGTGAAAGTAAAATATTAGTAGTAAGGGACAGATCACTCAAATTATGCAGTAACTGATGTTTGGGGGGATGGATGAAAATTTGTCCAGTATAGTCTGACATAGCAGTTTGATATTATTATAAGAGATACTGGAAGTTGTAAACAAACACGATGACTATATCGATGTTGCAATGATGTTATTACAGAGTCTAAGCATTGTAGTGCTTCTGTTGTTAATTGTCTTTTAGAAGTTACGTCTGGGTCTCCTTTGAGTAGCTGGAATAGAGGGTGCAGCTCTTGGGTAGTAATACCCAAAAGTGGTTGCAACCAATTGATGGTTCCCAATAATTTTTGCAGATCATTTAATGTCTGTGAGGTACTATTTTGAGGATTTGCAGCTGAATGGTGTGAGATGTAATTTTCCATCCTAAATATTTCCATGGAGAACTAAGCTGCACCTTTTCTTTTGCTATTTCTAAACCAACAGATGGGACCGCCTGCCGGACGAGCAGTAAAGCGTCCTTTAGATCCTCTTCTTGTTCTGCTGCTATTAATATATCGTCCATGAAATGATACATAAGGACGTGAGGTCTAGCTTTTCGTACTGGTTGTAATGCATTTGCTACAATCAATTGACATATTGTTGGACTATTAAGCATTCCTTGTGATAACATGGTCCAGTGTTACTGCTGAGCAGGGCTTTGTTGGTTGATGGAGGGCACTGAGAAAATGAATCGTGGTGCGTCTTTTGGATGAAGTTGAATGGTAAAAAAACAGTCCTTTAAATCAATGACTGCTATAGGCCAATTCAAAGTTAACTTTGAAAGTGAAAGAAGACCAGGCTGCAATGCCTTCATGGGCTCAATTACTGCGTTGACAGTGCACAGGTCCTGTAAAAGCCTCCATTTTCCACTCTTCTTGAGGATAACAAAGACTGGAGTATTCCAAGGGCTGGTAGTAGGCACTATGTGACCAGCAGCTAGCTGTTCTTGAACTAGCTCATGTAAATGCAGCACCTTTTCCTTTGTCAAGGGCCACTGATCTACTGATCTACCCAAATAGGTTGTTCTCTTTTCCAAGCTAGGGGTATAGGTTGCTGCCAGTCAATGACCCTTATTGAAAATTTGTCTGCAAAATCATGTCCCATTGACTTAAAAGATCACAACCCCACAAAGTACGAGGAACTGACAAGATGTAAGGAGCAGCATGAGCAGTGCGACCATCGGACCCTTCAAAAGATAAATTTTGGGCACTTTGTTTGGGTTGCTGCAAGCCCCGAACTCCTATAGTAGCAGAATTAGGCTCTTTTAGTGGCCATTCAGAGGGCCATTCACTTGACTTAATGATGGTAACATCAGCTCCACTATGCACTAGGCCTAATAACTGTCGGCCGATTACTAAGCATGGTAATAATGGTTTGTCTTTTGACACTTGTGGAGTCCATAGCACGGCAGGTTTGTCCCTGCTCCCAAATCCAGTTTGGTTCAGCCATAGAATGAAAAGGGATTAATTGTGCTATTTTTTGGCCTTTGGGAATAAAGCAGGGGGGTGAGGGCGTCCATGCCATTATCTTAATCTCCCCAGTGTGGTCAGCATCTATAACTCCTGGTAAAACAAAAAGTCCCATCTGTGTAACAGAAGAACGTCCTAACAAGAGGGCACTATGCCTGTCCCCAAGGGAGCCCATGACACCTGTTGGAACGAGAGTCACGGTGCTATCAGTCAGTGTCACTGACTGGATGGTGGCCAAATCCACTCCTGCGCTGCTGGCATTGGCTGGTCTGAGTGAGCTGGCCATGCAGTGGCCTGCCAATTTGGGACCGTATTTGTTGTTATGGTGTGCAGTCTCGCACTCTGCTTCCTGTTTCCTGGCAAATCAAAGGGCCGTTCTGATACAGGGAGTTTAGCTCGGCATTCTCTCACCCAGTGTAGCCCCCTCCTGTACCGGGAACAGGGTTGAGCTGGAATAACACAAGCATTTTTATTTGCTCGCTTAGGCTTTTTACAGTCCCTTTGTACATGACTGGGTTCCCCACAATTGTAACACTTCATTTTTTGAGCTGTCCCTGCACCGAGTCAGGCTGCCAGCATGTCTGCTAGCAAGTCCATTTTATGACTTTCCGTGCCTACATCTTGACAGGCTTTAATTATGTCATTAATGGATGGATCTGCATTCTTTAAGGATTGTAAAACCTTTTGACAGTCTGCATTGCATTTTCTACTGCTAATTGCTTAAGCAAAGTATCCCGAGCAGCTTAATTTTCCACTTGTCTCTCTAGCATATTTTGTAAACGGTCAAGAAATTTAATGCAGGGCGCAGCAGCCTCCTGCTTAACTGATGTAAATGAGGCATTAGACAAATTAGTATCAGGTATCTGACGTATAGCAAGCAACACCAAAGTCTTAACTTGTTTAAGGAATTGCCTATTCATCTGTGCCTGGGTCTGAGGTGTTGACCGGACCCCCTCCCCCATGAGTTCCTCCATGACAATATGATTTAAGTTAGCCAAATTATTCATAGCCTGGATGGTAGCCTGTTCTTGCTATTCAGTCATAAACACAGTGTATTGCATGGAAGACAGGATCGTTCGTTAGAAAATTTTCCAATTGTCAGGGATCATAACATGACTGTCACCAATTGCAACCAAAAGATTATATGTAAAGGCAGACTGAATTCCATAGTCTCTCACTGACTTCCTTAGCTCTTTCACTGCCTCATAAGGCAGAGATTCCCACCCGGGGAGCTGATTTGCATGATACAACACAGAAAAGGCACGCAACATATCAGCATCACCCTGTAATATTGCTTCTTTCCTGCACCGCTCTAAAGCACCATAGTACGCTGGGGAAAATGTTTTCCTTGCCGCTCCCTTCAAATTATCATCAGGAGGGTGTCTCACTCCAATTTATAGGAGGGAGAGGAGGTTCTTTGATATATGTACACCCGGCGTGAGATTAAGAAGCAACGGTTCAAATGTTGGTTCGACCAGTTTATTACAAATCCTAATTAGGGAGATGGGGAAGGGAAGGACAGCGACTAATACAAATTAGGGTAATGGGGAAGGGAAGGAGGGCGATAGAAAAGATAGGAAATAAGCAAGAATTGTGTAAAGCAGGAAATAGTCACCACCAGGATCCAGCAGCGATCCCGATGGTCCGAGGCAAAAGTGCAGGGGGAGAGTAGCAGCAGCATGGCCAGCCTTGGGCAGCAAGCAGGTAGCAGGAAGAAGCCACAGGGTAAGCCCAGGAGGAAGCAGTAGGACTCAGGTAGCAGGCCCAGGAGAGTCCATCAGCATGCAGGTCCAGGAGAGAGAGGGGCTGGATGTGAGGCTTCTCATGTCCGAAAAACCCTCTTCTTCTTCATGAGGAATCTGTTGCCAGAAACTTTATCTCATGGTTGTAGGTCCCCTTTTTATCCTTCTGCCAATGTGGCATTCCTGGACACTTGGGTAAGAGTCATGTGCAGTACCCCCTGAGAGGACTATCTCCCTCGAGATAAGCCCACACAAAAGACTGCTTCCCGGCCATTAATCTGTGGCTTATCCCTCTCTCACTGCCCCTGGCCTTGTCCATCCTCAGACAAAGGATTTCTCAGCCCTTGGCCAGGACTTGCTTGGACTTGTTCATCTGTGTCCCCAGCAAGCTTTGAGGCAATGGCATAAAAGAATAATCTCTTACAGAGGGAAAATGTTCGGTTCGTCCTCCGGATCTACTGGACCAGTACCAAAAAGATCATCTGGTTCCGGTCCGTCCTAGTCTTTAACCAAGTTACATGCGGGCGGAAGAGACGCAGCAGCAAGCGACGTGGGCGGGGTGGAGAGCGGGAGCGGCGCTGCGAGCGTCGGGGGTGGAGCGGAGGGCAGGAGCGCGGCTAGGGGTCGCGATTTCTCATCTCCCGGGCCGGGGGTGGGGTCGGAGCCGCGGATCGGGTCCGGGCAGGAGCTGCTTCCCGCACCGAGGGGCAGCGCCGGGGGTGGGAAGGAGGGCGATGGGGAATAGTTTGAAGAAGTTTTTCTTCCTTGTCGAATTTGTTTAAGGCCTTCCGTTATTTGGCGCCAAACAGGTATAAGTTTAGTAGCCGTTTTGTCTTGAGAAATAGAAGCCTCTGGGTTGAGGCTCTCAGCCTCAGCTTGATTTGTTCCACCCAGTGAGCGCCCTTTGCAGCATCTGATGCACGGACTCATATGTGAACAATCCAAATCCTTTATTATAAGTTCTCACATCACTTACATACATTCACAAGTTTCCTTTTTTAGCTTTCCCATCTGCCCTTACAACTTTCCCATCCACCTTTACATGTCAACAGAGTATTCTACAAACACTCCTTAACCATGCATGCAGGCGCTTATCCAATCAAAGCCATGAGCCTTTCCATTTGTTTTTTCTCTTCTTCTAGAGGTGTCCTTGGTTCTCATGCTGTTTATCTTGCTCCACAGCTGCTGTTCTGAATAGTTTTTCTTGTATTCCCACAATTACATTGTAAAAGGAATTCTCTTCCCAGGCTAAAACACCTGTGTACATTGAGATAAAGCAAATTAGTAATCGACTCATCTTTTCTTTATGAGTTTAACTTTCAACAGTGCGCTTTCCTTGACAGACCAAGTAGTTCCCCAGCATCTTGGAATAACCTCCTGTAACAATATTTTCGTTACCTCACTTGCCTTATTAGTTCTACAAGGGAATGCCTCCAGCCACCCTGAAAATGTATCTGTTAGTACCAACATATAGCAATACCCGCCTTTTCTTGAGAGTTCCGAGAAATCAATTTGCCATTGTTGCCCTGGAAAGTTCCCTTTCCCAATAGGACCACTTGTACCCTGTTCCTGGTACTAGGATCGTACTTTGTAGTGTCTGTTTGCCCAGTATATTTTCTTATCTTCCCTTAGAACCAATTTCCATAAAATAACATAAAAATGTGTCCATCTGGGTGTGCACCCATCTGTCAGCTTGCTCTCTTCCCTTCTAAATCATTAATTAGATTCCTATCCTCTCTAGAATATTTTACAGGTTCTGACTCAGGTTCAGAGATTTTAAGTTTACCATCTGGAATTAAAGCCTTCTTCAACTGCCTGTTCTGCCACCTGATCCACCATCTTATTTTCAGTTTCCTGTACAGTGTTACCTTTCTGATGTCCTGTACAATGTACAATAGCCACACTCATTAGTAGATTTACATCATGCTGAATTTGTTCTCCTTGTGTGTGATCAGTCCTTGCTCTTTCCAGATGGTACTATGAGCGTGTACCACTTCAAATACATAATTAGCTTTTGTCCATATATTTAAGGCTCTTGTCAAGGCAGTTATTTCAGACTTCTGAGGGAAAATCCCCACAGGGGACTTCGATTACCTTGTCAGTAGCAGTTACTGCATATCCTGCCTTAAGGTTTCCTTGTCTCACAGAACTGCTACCGTCAGTAAAACAGGTACCTTTTGCATCTTCTCAGGGTTTGTCCTTCAGGTCCGACCAGCTAGAATATGCAGCTTCAGTTGTTTCCAAGCAGTCATGAAATACTGGTTCTCCAGGAGTTCCGCTAAGGAAAGATGCTGGTTTTAGTTACAATTATTTCTACATCATCATGCTCTACCAGCATGGCCTGGTATTTCAGGACCCTTTGGGGTGAGAGTCAATGCCCCCCTTTTACCTCCAATACAGTAGACACTATATGAGATATTAAAACTGTTATTCTTTGGCCCAGTGTAAATTTACAGGCTTCTTGAATACTGAGCACAAATACAGCCATTGCCCTCAGGCAACCTGGCCATCCCTTACTTCATCAAGCTGTTTGGAGAAGTATGCCACTGGCCTTTGATAGGGTCCAAGATTCTGGTCAAGGACTCCCAAGGCTATTCCTTTTTTTTCATGCGAGAACAACCAGAAGGGTTTAGTCATGTCTGGTAGTCCCAAAGGAGAGGCCTTCATGAGTTCTTGTTTCAGCTGATGGAATGCCCTCCTTGCCTCCCCATTCCATATAATATTCTTTGGATACAATTTCAAAAGAGCATAAAGAGACTACCAATAGTCCATAGCTGTGCATCCACAGTTGGCACCATCCTGTCATTCCTAGGAATGTACAGAGTTCCTTGGCAGTTTGAGGCTCAGGGGTTTGGCAGATGGCTTCTTTCCTGGCAGTCCTTAAGGTTTGAAGTCCAGCTGTAATCTCATATCCCAAATACGTCACTTGCTGCTGAGTTATTTGTGCTTTCTGTTGAGAAACTTTATAATCATTTAAACCAAGAAATTCAGCAAACTCACAGTCCATTGCACACAATCCTCTTTTGTTTTTGTGACATCCACGTACTGCAATAAGGTTCCACCCTGGGATGGAGGAACCCAAGTCTCAGGCTCACAAGTTGACCAGTTCTCAAAAATCATTGAACTGTTCTCACAACCCTGGGTAACACTGTCCAGGTTAACTGAGTCTTTTCTTCCCCGTATTGGGGTTTTCCTATTCAAAGGCAAATAACTTGTGGCTTTCTTTGGCCAAACCAGGCAGAAAAGGCATCCTTCAAGTCCAGAAGGTAAACTCCACCTACTCATTCCTTAACTTGGTTAATAAAGTGTATGGATTTGCCACCACTGGGTGTATACATTCAACAATTCTATTACTTGCCCTCAAATCTTGTACCAAAATATAGCACTTGCTATCCAATTTTTCATTGTCAAGATTGGGGTATTGTATTTGGATTCACATTCAATTAGTAATCCAAAGTCCAAAAAGTTATCTATTATTTCTTTTCTCCTTCTGCAGTCTCATATCCTCAAAGGGCACTGCTTTACCCTGACTGGGCTAGCTCCTGCTTTTAACTTAATCTCTATTGGGGCTGCATTTTTGGCTCTGCCAGGTATCCGATACCCACACCCCTAAGTATACCCGATTTAAGATTTCTGTAACTTCTGGGGGTACAGCATTGTTTATCTGAGTTTGTGTTAAAGCCAGACTTAAAATTTTTAATCAGTTGATATTGTTTGATCCTTAGCTCCAGTTTTATTGAATTTAATCTCTGCATCTATTTTTTCTAATTAGTCTTGCCTGAGTAACCTTCGCCCTTCTGATTATTACCCATTATTGATAGTTCAGGCTGGCAGTGACGAAGTCGCTGAGAGAAGCCTGAGGTCTATCAAGGAAGACTTCAGGAGACTGGGGCGGGTAGTTGAAGGAACGGGTGTGCAGGTGGTTCTTTCTTCTATACCTTCAGTGGCAGGGAAGGATACCGAGAGGATCCAAAAAACTCACCTCATAAATAAATGGCTAAGAAGTTGGTGCAAGCACGGGAACCTTGGTTTTTTTGACCATGGGGCAATTTACTCTGCACCTGGCAAGATGGCTGCAGATGGAAGTAGCCTGTCTCCAAGGGGTAAGAGGATCCTAGCCCAGGAACTGGCAGGGCTCATTGAAAGGTGTTTAAACTAGGTATGAAGGGGGAAGGGGACAGAATGAGGGCCACTGGGGTTGAGCAGGTAGTTCATGGCTCAAAACGGAGTTTGATGGGTGAAAAGGGTGGAGTTCAAAGGGATGGAGAGGGGCAGGGGGGTGCTGCTTCCCTAAAGTGTCTGTACACTAATGCGCGCAGTATGGGAAATAAACAGGAAGAGTTGGAGATCTGTGTGCGGTCGCAAGGCCATGATCTCATTGCGATCACGGAGACGTGGTGGGACAGCTCGCATGACTGGAATGTTGTCATGGAGGGCTATGTGCTTTTTAGGAAAGATCGGCTGGCAAGGCGGGGTGGTGGAGTTGCTCTTTATGTGAGAGAGCAGCTAGAATGTATTGAACTCCACCTGGGGGAGGGTGGTGTAGCAGTGGAGAGCTTGTGGGTGAGAATCAAGGGGCAGGCTGGTATGGGTGACACCATTGTGGGTGTGTACTACAGGCCCCCTGATCAGGAGGAGGAGGTTGACGAGGCCTTCCATAAGCAACTGGAAGTAGCGTCGCGATCCCAGGCGCTGGTGCTTATGGGGGACTTCAATTATCCAGATATTTGCTGGAAAAGCAATGTGGCCAGGCACGCGCGGTCCAGACGGTTCCTGCAATGTGTTGAAGACAACTTTCTGATGCAGGTGGTGGAGGAACTGACGAGGGGAGGGGTATTACTGGACCTTATTCTCACAAATAAGGACGGGTTTGTTAAGGATGTAAAAGTTGGGGGTAGCTTGGGTTGTAGTGACCACGAGATGGTGGAGTTCAAGATCTTGAGTGGAAGAAGCAAAGCAAAAAGTAGGATTGCTACCCTGGACTTTAGGAGAGCCGACTTTGATCTCTTCCGGGACCTACTTGGAGCTATCCCGTGGGCTAGGGTGTTAGAAGGTAAGGGGGCCTGTGAGAGCTGGTTGGCATTTAAACAGCTCTTCTTCCAAGCTCAGGATCGGTGCGTCCCTGTGAGCAAGAAATCAGGAAAGGGTGGCAGGAGACCTGTGTGGATGAGCAAGGAGCTCATGCGCAAACTCAAAGGGAAGAAGAAGGTCCATGAAATGTGGAAAAAGGGTCTGACCACTTGGGAAGAATATAGAAATGTTGTCAGGGCCTGCAGGGATGCAACGAGGAAGGCTAAAGCCCACCTGGAATTGAATCTAGCAAAGGTGGTAAAGGATAGTAAAAAAGGTTTTTTTAAGTATGTTAACAGTAAAAGGAAGACTAGGGAGAATGTAGGTCCCCTACTAAGTGAGGGGGGTGTTCTGGTAACGGGGGATGCTGAGAAGGCGGAGATACTGAACGCCTTCTTTGCTTCTGTCTTCAGTGAAAAAGCTCTCCCTCGGGAATCCCAGACCCTGGCGGTTAGTGAGAAGGTCTGGGGAATGGAAGACTTCCCTTTAGTCAGGGAAGAGGCGGTCCGAGAGCGCCTAGGCAACACCAGTGTTCATAAATCCATGGGACCCGACGGGGTGCATCCACAGGTGCTGAGGGAGCTGGCGGAGGTGATTGCTGAACCGCTCTCTGTCATCTTTGAGAGGTCTTGGAGAATGGGGGAGGTGCCTGAGGACTGGAGGATAGCCAATGTCACTCCGGTCTTCAAAAAGGGCAAGAAGGAAGATCCAGGCAATTACAGGCCAGTCAGCCTCACCTCTGTCCCTGGAAAGGTGATGGAACAGCTTGTGCTGGATGCCATCTCCAGACAACTGGAAGAAAAGGAGATTATCAGGAGTAGTCAGCATGGGTTCACCAGGGGGAGGTCGTGCTTGACCAACCTGGTAGCCTTCTATGATGTTGTCACTGGATGGGTGGATGGGGGGAGAGCAGTGGATGTAGTCTACCTTGATTTCAGCAAGGCGTTTGACACTGTCTCCCACGACATCCTTATAACAAAGCTGAGGAAGTGTGGGATAGATGAGTGGACAGTGAGGTGGGTTGAGAACTGGCTGACTGGCAGAGCGCAGAGGGTCGTCGTTGGCAGTGCAGAGTCCAGCTGGAGGCCTGTAACTAGCGGTGTTCCCCAGGGGTCGGTGCTGGGTCCGGTCTTGTTCAACATCTTCATCAATGACCTTGATGAGGGGATAGTGGCCACCCTCAGCAAGTTTGCTGATGATACGAAGTTGGGAGGATTGGCCGACACACCCGAAGGCTGTGCTGCCATTCAGCGAGACCTGGACAGGCTGGAGAGCTGGGCAGTAAGAAACCGGATGAGGTTTAACGAAAGCAAGTGTAGAGTCTTGCACCTAGGGAGGAATAATTGCATGCACCAGTACAGGTTGGGGGATGACCTGCTGGAGAGGAGCTCTGCAGAGAGGGACCTGGGTGTCCTGGTGGACGACAGGTTGGCCATGAGCCAGCAGTGTGCCCTTGTGGCCAAAAAGGCCAATGGCATTCTGGGGTGCATTAAAAAGAGCGTGGCCAGCAGGTCGAGGGAGGTGATCCTCCCCCTCTACTCTGCCCTGGTAAGGCCTCATCTGGAGTACTGTGTCCAGTTCTGGGCGCCCCAGTACAAAAAAGACAGGGATCTCTTGGAAAGAGTCCAGCGGAGAGCCACAAAGATGGTGAAGGGCCTGGAGCATCTCTCCTATGAGGAAAGGCTAAGTGAACTGGGTCTGTTTAGCTTGAGAAGAGAAGACTGAGAGGGGACCTGATCCAGGTCTATAAATATCTAAGGTGTGGGGGGCAAAGTGGCGAGGCCAGACTCTTTTCAGCAGTGTGCGGAGACAGGACAAGGGGAAATGGCCAGAAGCTGGAGCACAGGAAGTTCCGCACCAATGTGCGCAAGAACTTCTTTACGGTGAGGGTGACGGAGCACTGGAACAGGCTGCCCAGGGAGGTTGTGGAGTCTCCTTCTCTGGAGATATTCAAGACCTGCCTGGACGCCTACCTGTGCGACCTGGTGTAGGGAACCTGCTTTGGCAGGGGGGTTGGACTCGATGATCTCTGGAGGTCCCTTCCAACCCCTACGATTCTGTGATTCTGTGATTCTGAGTAACAGCTTTGGAGAACCTGGCATGTACAAGAATTTATTTATTCCTAGTTGTTCTCCCAGCCTGTATTTAATTGATCCCAAAAGGTAAGCTTTTTCTTGTTGGTCAGTAGCTCCTACTACTGTTACGAAAATCATCTATGGGTAGTAAGAGGCACCCGTATCCACCAGAAAATAAACCTCTTTATCCTGCTCCCCTAGCTGCAATTTAACCAGTGGATCTACTAGGCTAAACTTCCCAGGTTCCCATCATTCAGCTTTTGTGATCAGACAGCTCCCTCTCACTCAGCTTGGTAGGATTTCTCCACCAGTGTCCCATTTTCCTGCAGTTTGCACACTGCTTTTGGTCCAGCAGGGGCGGAGCCCTCCCTGGGCTCTTCTAGGCCCACCCCTACCTCTTTCTGAGGGTATCTCTGGGTCCTAGCGCCCTGCTCTAGTGCCGCTGCAGTAGCAGCTGCTGTTGTTCTTCCATATCGCTCACCTCTCTTCGGTCCTGACATCCCTGTTACACCATGCTTATCTTTGCCTTCCTCAGCCTGTGTCTTTCCCAAACCTTTTTCACTTTCCAAACTCTCATCATTACAGAAACTAACATTATATTTCAGTTTCACCTCTTCCCCTCTGGAGGCTTCCAGTGCTAACACTGGGATTTCATGTTTCCTAGATCTCTGCAGATGAAGGCTATCCTCACTTTCAATGCCCTGTCCCCTCCAGCCCCCCCCTTCAGAAGTGACGCTGTTTACAGCAGCAGTCTCTGGACCCAACTCTCTCACTCGGAGAGTTCTGCTCACGGAGGGGTGATGCGGGGGGTTGCTCTCTTGCCAGCGCAGATAAACTCACTTTTTCTCTAACCCTTTTGCCTTTTTACACTATTCCACTATTCATACCCTCAATTACACTTCCACATATCCTCAATTATGCTTCCGTATACCATTAACAATTACACTTTCTTATACCATCAAAACAGTTTGTCCCATTCCCTTCAAAGCCCACAAATCAAACAATACAGTTCTTCAGTTTCCACAAACACTCAGTACTTAGTCTCATAATTAGAGCACTCAATTATAAAAACTGGTCCTGTTACTTCATTTATGTTCTCAGTTTCTTATTCAGTGTTCCCCCTGGCTCATTCGTGACGTTTCTCTAGCGAGCCAAAATACAACCCAGAATGGTCTTTTCCAGAATTTCTTTTGATACCATTTGTCCTATAACAGCTGTTGGCCGGTCATAGGTATTGGGTGAAAATCCCTCGTGTTTTGCTGGGTAATGGAGTCCACCTACTTTCTCAGGGCACGGGAACACCGAATTCCCTGTGCAAGAGTCTTAACCAATGTCCCCCAGCAAGACAAGAGTATTTTAAATAGGGAATGGAATTTCACAAGTAACATTTTTACAACACAAAATTTTACAACTACAAAGACAGACAGTGACAATGACTAATACAGTTACTTATACAAGGAGCGGGATCCTTCAAGAAGCGTGATCCTTCAAGAAGCGTTTTTGCAGCACAAGAACCAAGCGATTACAGCAATTACCACCGTAATTCCTATAACTGGTCAGACAAAAGAAGAGAACAAAGAACATAAAAACTATTCGGACATTCGCTCCAAATGCCCTCCCGGGCTCACAAGAGTCCGAATTACCGATCGATCAGTTCCTATAGGTTCCCTTGAACCTATGGGCCTTAGTGGAAGCTGCCCCAAGGAGCCATCCCACCCCAGCTGGCAACCTTACCCATGAGCTCACATTCCTCGGGGGGGAGCATACGCTCCTTCATATCCCACTTAGGATGTTAGGGGAGCTAACAATCTTATTTGGAAAAAACAGGAGACCCGCTGTCTGCACTAATTGTCTAAGTCTGTAGAAAAGCGTCTGTTATTGGCAGCGAGAACCTGGCTTAGCAAAGTCAAACCTGCAGCTGCCAATTCAACACCCTATAAAGGCAAATAACTTTTAACCTAACTTACTTCCCTTAATTCAGTATCCTTCAACTGAAAATATATACAGTGATTAATAACAAAGAAACCAATGTGAGAATTAAAACTTTTATTAGTGTATTCACATATTAGGCAAATGCAACACACATTAAGCTTATTTCTTACGTTCACAAGTTCTACCAATACATTAATCTACTGGCAAAACTAGCACAATCTGTTAACTGCTTTGCCAACTTTTAAAAGGCAGCTGGCCCACTTTCTCAAGGCTTGATTTTTTGGTATTTTTTGCTTGTATGCTCTAGTCATTACAGCATAAAAATATCCATGATTATCCTCAATTCAGTCAACTGATTAAATGCTGTAACACTGGCCATGTTTTGTTCACCAAGCTAAATAATCACTAGCTGTACTTACAAAGTATAGTGCTAGTGTAATGGGTGTAACAATGAGAAAGTACAAAGGCAATCCTGCTACTGCCACGATAACAGAAGAATGACAGACAGCTAGATCACAAGATTGTTAGTAAGACGTGTAGTTTTCAAGTCAGAATAACCCTTCTATACAGTTTCTCAACCCTTCCCCAACACAGACTTATTAAAAATATTCTGAAATATATTCTACAGATATGGTGCAGCTGTAGTGTCCAAGGGTTCACAATAGCATGCACTGTGGTGAAGAGCCTCAAAGTCCTTTTTTTGCTGGTCATAACTCAGCAACCACTATCCTAGTAGTTTTGCAGAAGCAACTACTTTTAATAACAAGGCCCATTATGACATAATGAATGTGTACAATCTGGTATGTCAGTAAGCTGTACAAAGCCACTCAGATCAGAGATTTAAGTTCTGTTACTGAAATATGTTAAGAAGTTGCATCTATTTAAAACCTATGCAAAAGATTCTAGTTTACCCTGGGAAAGGATTTTTCAACGTTTGGCTCCAAAAGCTAAAAACAAGATTTTTAGTGACGTCTGTTTAATAAAAGCATGCAGATGTAAGGGGTAAGCAAATAACCTTCTGTATTTAATCCAGTATCCAGTGCTATGATCAATTCTCATTCCATGAGATAAACAGTGATTTCAGTGATCCAAGGCACAAAAAAGTCCCAAATAGATGACTGACAGCAATATTGCTGGCAACAGATGCATCAACTCAGATGGGTAGGGAAAAGTAGACTCCTAGTGTGATGGATACTCAAAATTTACAGTATATGGATTCCTTTTAGCCCCCATTAAGCATATATAAATTGTCTTGAGATATCAGATAAATCTCAGACATTTCTTTCCCTTCCAACAGAGGGATTTTCTTTTTTTTTAAGGCAGAAGCAAAAAGTTAAGCTTTTATTTTTTAAAAGGAAAGTCTTATTTTTATGTTTAGGACAACTTGAAAATCTGCTTATATAAAAATATAAAAGAATAAAGGAGTCGAGTCTTGGAATTTGATGAGAGATTTGCCCCAATCAAAAAACAAACCAAACATCTATTTACGGGAACTAAAATTAAGAAGAGCACGTTACTGCAACATCTGAGATCATGACACATAACCTGTATATATACTTAGCTATTCGTGTTAATGATAAACCATTAGGACACTCAATTATATGCCCAATGAAAACAACATTAAGAATCTTTAGAACTGCTCCTTCTTTCTGAAAAAGATATTTTTATACATTAAATTTTCATCTAGTATCTGAGTATAGAAGACAGAATCCACAAGGTGCTTTAATTGATGAGACCTCAAGTGCTGTTTTGTTGTTTGTTTTTTTTTTAAACCCCCTCACCTTTTTGTACAGTAAACAGTTCATGGGGACCACACACAAATAATACGACAGATGAGCTGTTCTATGAAGTCTGTTGATGGGCCTTGGTATTTAGCCCACTGTTAGTGGAGGAAGGAGTTCTACGACATGCTGGAGCAGCGTACTGAAGGGGAGCCCATCTGAGTCAATACTTTGTCCAACCATTGTAGAGGTCCATTCAGATGAAGTTCAATCCAGCAAGGAGTGCTTGTTACTGTTTGCCGCCTGAAAAATTAGTTGGAACAGGAGGATCAGAAAGCAGCTTTGCCTACCACAAGGTTCTCCATCACACAATCCCTCATATGATGGTTCATCTATTCCTACTACACAAAGATAAAAAATTGCAACCATTACTATAAATGTACTAATGGTTCATCAGTCTTTGGAAAAAAATACTCAACCCATATCTATAAGAAACAATAAATCATAGAATCATGGAATCATAGAATGGCTTCGGTTGGAAGGGACCCTTAAGATCATCTAGTTCCAACCCCTCTGCTATAGGCAGGGACACTTCCCTCTAGACCAGGTTGCTCAAAGCCCCATCCAGCCTGGCCTGGAATGCATCCAGAGGGGGCACTCACAACCTCACTGGGCAACCTGTTCCAGTGTCTCACCACTCTCACAGTAAATAATTTCTTCCTAATATCTAGTCTAAATACAGCCTCTTCCAGTTTAAAGCCATTTCCCCTTGTCCTGTTGCTACCTGCCCTTATAAAAAGTTCCTCCTCAGCTTTCCTGTAGGCCCCCTTCAGATACTGGAAGACTATAAGGTCTCCTCAGAGCCTTCTCTTCTCCAGGCTGAAGAGTCCCAGCTCCCAGCCTGTTCACACAGGGGAGGTGCTCCAGCCCTCTGATCATCTTCATGGCCTTCCTGTGGACCTGCTCCAACAACTCTATGTCCTTCTTGTGTTGGAGGCTCCAGAACTGAACACGGTACTCCAGGTGGGGCCTCACAAAAGCAAATAATAACAATAAAAATAGCTTTTTTTTACAATATATCAAGAAGCATTGGAACAGGCTGCCCAGGGAAGTGGTAGAGTCACTGTCCCTGGAGATGTTCAAGAACAGAGGATATGTGGCACTTGGGGGACATGGTTAGTGTGCATGGTGGGGACAGGTAGGGGTTGGTGATCTTATAAGTCTTCTTCAACCTTAATGACTCTATAACATTGTGCCCTACAGAGTAAGATAACTGAAGCAAATGTTGTATGTGCCATGCTAAATGCCTTACTCCTAAAAAGAAAGTCAAAACTGAAAATTTTGCACCCATTTAGGTGTTTGTCATAGACAGCTGAACACAGCTAATATCTGCACTTTTTAAGAGTTTGCAAGCATAATTATGCTTGAATTTAATTGACTACTAAAAGAAAAAAGAAACAGAAATGCTTGGCTCTGCACAGGTGGTGTGGTTCAACAGTAGAATGCCATGGTAATTGTAAGAACTAGATTTTTAGAGCAACAGTCAGAATAAATGAACAAAGAAATCATGCTAAATATTGTCAGAAAAACTGCACCATAACACAGTGTGTGGTTATACTGTGCCAGTTTAGAAATCTCGGGCTCATTAATTACTACACTTCCGGCCCCCATGACCCATAATCTCAACAGCCAAGATGGTATGCTCTCTCATGGTCTGTGCTTAAATCGTTATAACATATCCATGAGCTTGGCAGCTGTATATGAGTGTGCCATTACATGTAACATGGTATGTGCAGGGGGCCACTCTGAGTGCCAACCCTGCTGGTCTATCTTGGATTTTCATTGTCTTCTGAGTTATTACTGGCCTTATTTCTAGAGGGTCTCAGATTCCCAGATCCTCTAGTTTGCTTTAGTTTGCTTGGCCTTCTTTTTGTTCTTGGGTTCAACTAGGATCCAAGGATCCTGCTGATCTAAGTCTTTTTTCCCTTCTGGTGATATAGGTCTTAATTTCAAAGGGGAAGATCCATTTAAACATGGGGCAGTTTTCCCTGTCAAAGATGAAACTGTATTTTCCAGTTGTCTAATGCAAGGTTTCAAAAGCTCATTTTCATCTTTTAAGACTTCTTCCAAGAAACGATATGCATTAATGGTGAGAAGCAGTGGCCATGCCATGGCAGATACAGCTACTATTCTTTCCTTGATTGTCCAAAAGTTTTGTCCTAATTTATTCATGAAGTTAGCCATTTTTGAATGGGATTTAATAATGGGACCATTGTCCCTTACAAGTTCCCATTGTGAGAGGTAGATTGTGTTTTTGCAGTAGAAGTTTCCAGTATTCTCTGTATGTAGCGTAGGCCTCTACTAAACTTATAACCCTCTTGTGAAGCAGTTATATAACTTGTTTTTTTCCTGCAAAGAAAGTTGCTGAACAGAGTGAAGTTAAAATTGTGGGCATTCTGACTTGGGTAGAATTGAAACAGGCACAACATAAGGTAAATATGCAGGTAGGGAGAGCCTAGCACAGGACAGAACCAACGTGCTCACTCTTGGAAACATTGTCTTCCTATCTCCATAGGAAAGTACAAAACGTACAAAAAAATGACAGGCTAGTAACAGACCTTAGATGACAATGTATCACAGCAACAGTATCATAGAATCATAGAATCATAGAATCACAAGGTTGGAAACGACCTATAAGATCATCTAGTCCAACCGTCTTCATACTGCCACTGCTACCACAAGCACTAAACCATATCTCGCAGCTCCTCGTCCAGGCGCCTCTTGAACACTGCCAGAGATGGCGACTCCACCACCTCCCTTGGCAGGCCATTCCAGTGCCTGACCACTCTCTGAGAGAAGAAGTTCTTCCTTAAGTCTAACCTAAACCTCTTCTGGTACAACTTGTGGCCATTCCCCCGGGTCCTGTTCGTTGCCTGGGAGAAGAGACCAAACCCCTCTTCTCCACAACCTCCCTTCAGGAAGTTGTAGAGTGCAATGAGGTCTCCCCTGAGCCTCCTCTTCTCCAAACTAAACAATCCCAGCTCCCTCAGCCGCTCCTCATAGGACTTGTGCTCCAGACCCCTCACCAGTTTTGTTGCCCTTCTCTGGACACGCTCCAGGGCCTCAGTGTCTTTTCTGTAGTGAGGGGCCCAAAACTGAACACAGTACTCAAGGTGCGGCCTCACCAGTGCTGAGTACAGGGGGATGATCACCTCCTTGCTCCTACTGGCCACACTATTTCTAATGCAGGCCAGGATGCCGTTGGCCCTCTTGGCCACCTGGGCACACTGTCGGCTCATGTTCAGCCGAGCATCAACCAACACCCCCAGGTCCCTTTCCTCTTCACAATCAACCAGCCACTCATCCCCAAGCCTATAGCGCTGCATGGGGTTGTTGCGGCCAAAGTGCAGGACCCGGCACTTGGCCTTGTTGAACCTCATTCCATTCGTTTCAGCCCAGCGATCCAGCTTATCTAAGTCCCTCTGAAGGGCCTCCCTACCCTCAGGCAGATCCACACCACCTCCCAGCTTGGTGTCATCTGCAAACTTACTGAGGGTACACTCAATCCCCTCGTCTAGGTCATCAATAAAGATATTAAACAAGATGGGCCCCAGTACCGACCCCTGGGGGACACCACTCGTAACAGGTCGCCAGCTGGACTTCGCTCCATTAACCACCACCCGTTGAGCACGGCCCTCGAGCCAGTTTCTTACCCAAAGGAGCGTGTACCTGTCCAGGCCACGGGCAGCCAGCTTCCCCAGAAGAAGCCTGTGAGAGACCATGTCAAAGGCTTTGCTGAAGTCTAGGTAGACTACATCAACAGCCTTTCCCTCATCTACCAGTCTGGTCACCCAGTCATAGAAGGAGATGAGGTTGGTCAAGCACGACCTGCCTTTCATGAACCCATGCTGGCTGGGCCTGATGCCCCCGGGCATCAGGGAGACTGTGAGCCTGAGACGCTCAACAAACGAGTAAGCGCCAGAAGAGCTTCTTTACCTGCATCAAGTTCAGGGTATATAACAGAATGAATTTCAATGACCGGTGCACAATTTCTCCCTTGCCAATATGGGGCATGCACCCATTATTGCAGTAATGAATAAACTTGGCTGCTCTCTCTAAGATCTTTGCCTAACCTGAAATCTTTGACTTTGAGCATTTCTTACACCATTCTTCAATAATCTAAGTAGCAGTTAGCCACAGGGAACCTAGGAATCCTGGGGTTTCCCCCAGGAGTTCCTCCTTTGGTGTATTCAGGGTCCCAGTGACCATTCAACGCATAATTTTTTTTAAGGTAATCCATAGTAAATAAGCACCTGCTTGGCTCACCAAATGTAGCAATTAGACACATCAGTACAATGAGAAAAACATTACAGCAAAGCCATGACGACAAAAAAACTAGCACAATAGAGAGATGCTACAAAAGAAGGGAAGTAGACTAATAGCCCATATCAGAAGATTCTAAATTCATAGGAGGAAAACCTCACCAAGGAGAAATCTCCAGAAAAAGATCCTTCCCTGGTTGCAGTCAGCCCTTAAATGAGGTCTAAAAGAGGTGGAGGCAGGCTTCAACCCCTTTTGGTTGCACAAGTGAATTGCCTTCACCTGTGCTCTCAAGGCTGACCATGTCTTATCTCCAGGTGCTCAATCAGTAGTTCAGGCCATGTTTCAATGGTTCCCATACAGACCTACTCTGCCTGAGAACTCCTGTTGTTTTCCTGTACCCACTTGAGGCATGGGAGTTTTCTCAAACAAGATTGGCAAGACTGCTGTTGCTAAACTAGTTTTTCCCAGTAATTCTAGTTTCCAAAGTGAGGAGGCGTTAAAATTCAAAGGCAGCAGATTAGTCAGACACAATTCCAGCCCCTTCATTTTTCAGCACTAGAACCCTTTGCTTGATGGAAATATGTTTATACAAGCAGAGGAACTGAAAAGACAAAAAAATTAAGCCGGTGAGAAGATGGATTTCAAAAGCTGTCTGAGGTTTGACATTTTCTAGAAGAAAGCAGCTGGGGTCTGTGCTCTCTTAGCACTCTAAAAAACATTGTTATCTCAGCCCTGAATGTCTATGCCAAAACAAGGTGATCCAATAAAACAACAATCTAAACCACAGAAAATGTAATTACATTTTCTCTCGAATCCTCTCCCAAAGAAGGAAGTTCATTACTCCACTACTGTCATCTCCCCTACAATATGTTCTACAACATACTTCCTTAATATGTTATAACTGGGTCTGTTCAACAGCCCTGGAAAAAGATCAAATAGTGACAGTCACTTTGCAGCCATCTCAAAGCTGAAACTCAGCTTCTCCTACCCACAGGTTTCCCATCCGAGTATCCCTGAATCTGCAATCTGCTGTAATTACCTCAACTTAACTTTCTTTAGAAGAACAGCACCAACTTTATCAGGGATGCACAGAAACTCATTCAGCATTTCATCAGCAATTAGTTTCTGTGCTGTTCTGGAAGTTTCCTCTGGAGCTTTTTCAACCCTATGACCTCTGAAGGGCTTATGAACTACAAACAATCAACATTCTACCTCCTTAGCAGAAACTTCACCAAAAGCCTCCTCACTGCTTTAACCCAAAATCCAACACTTAATTCCATTCACTTCAAGTTGTTTTCATGCAATCTGACTGATTGTGCCTTTCTTCTGTTCTGATTTGAATGTTGTATTTGTGTGAATGGATACATTCTCCTCTGGAGCTAAATCTAACCGTTCTTTAAACTGGAGCCAGATTTTTCCTTGCATACTTCTTGCTAACAAAGAGGTACCAATTTATTTCATCACTTAAATTTTTCATTCCATCTAACTACACTTCTACAAAATTGGCTTCGTTTAGCCATGAATCCTCCTTCACATACCAACAGCTCATATTTACATGGATGTATTGCAAGAGCAGATAAAAGATCCAAAACCCCATGATCTTAACTTCAGAAATTATGAGGATTTCTTTAAAAAATGTTCTGTATTGCAATACGGTATTGATATACCAAGCTTCTATTCTTTCAGTAAACAATTTCTAAGGACATTTAAGGGATTTTGTTGTTGTTTAAAACCATATCTATAGCTCTCCAAAAGAATGAAACCTTTCAAATTGCTCAGTTAAAAGTTTCTCTTCTTTCCAAATTCCCATCCTACATTAAAAAGAGGCACCATCCTAAATGTCAATTTTTAGTTTTTCCTAATAGAGAATATAATTGGACTGTATTTAAAAGCAGATAAGACCTTTTTTTTTTTTCCACTCAACTGTTTGTAACAGTTTTACTACAGAAATGTATATGTTATTGCTGCAAAGTTTTTTCCACTACAAGTTCCAATGTATTTACCATCCCCTAAATCTGTTGTAGTCTGCGTAATGCACTCAGAGTCACTCCAACACTTTCCCTTGGGTCTCATCAACTGCATCCCACACCATAACCTAACAAACTCATTTTACTCCACGCTGAACAGTACAGAGACCTAAATGATGGTAGGTCTAACAGTAATTGTATAACAAGTTCTGAAACTTTGAGATACTGTCAGTGGTTTTGCCACAACAAGCCAGCAAGCAGGACAAAGCAAGTAAGGGAACTCTGATGAAATTCACTGCTCAATGAACTTCAGTGCAATACTAAAATTAGTTTACTGGTCTTTATGACTTAGGAGTCCTACAGCTGAAGGGGAGAAAAGGAAAATATGAGTTCAACTTACAGACAGAAAGTGCAGTATTGTATGTATCTATTTTGCCCAGAGATGTGGTGGATGCCCCATCCCTGGAGACTTTAAAGGCAAGACTGGATCAGGCTCTGGGCAACCTGATCTAGCTGTGGATGTCCCTGTTCATTGCAGGGGAGTTGGACTAGATGAGCTTTAAAGGACACTTCCAAATCTAAGGATTCTATGATTCTATGTATAGATTTCAATCCAGACAGAAAGTGTATTAGAGAAAGAAAAAATTGTTAAGTCTAAATTGAAAAGTTTTTTTCTTACCTGTACTCAGCTCCCCATCCTTTAACAAAACTCATTCTTATGGTACACATTCTGGTAAGCTGATAAACTGCTTCAAAACCCTGATTCACAGACTGAGCCAGAAGAGCAGCAAATTCTTGGTTATTAAAGATTTTTAGGTTGCATCCTACAAAGAAAAGGTCAAAAAGGTGCACTTAACTACTTGTGTTTGCTACACAGAAGACCAAAACCACAGATAAACCCTTTCTAGGTATCAAAAGGAAAGCAAACAGCATCCTGTGAGTATATTACTAGATTTTTTTGTAGGTGACTGACCTGGTGGGATTTTGCAGACAGTTGCTGGATGCCAGCCATATCTTTGATTACAGTTGGGGCTCTGAACAAAAATTGCGCTATCACTGAGGCACTCGGCAAAAACTTCTCCACCAATGTAATAGAGACGCACTCCCCTTCCTGGAACAGAATTCAAAGGAACTATTGTTACGATATGACCCAGGCACATGAATAAACAAGGGAATATTTTGCTTCAGAAAAGGCCAAGTTTTTGCTTTACAACAAAAATAGAAATCAATTATCTGGATGAGCATACTGCTGGGCTGATAGCTGCAGCATAACACCATTAACTTGCTTTTTTATCACACAATACTTGAGGTAAAAGCAGAATAATTTTTAGTCTAGAGTGATGTAGAATTTTCTAGCCATGTAATGCACTGTAACCAAATCTAAGTTAAGCAGCAAATAACTTTCTCGCTCGCATCATATTTGAAAGGTCATGGCAGTCTGGTGAAGTTCCCACTTATTGGAAAAGGGGAAACATAATCTCCATTTTCAAGAAGGGGAAAAAAGAAGATCCAGGGAACGACAGGCCAGTCAGTTTCACCTCTGTGCCTGGCAAGATCATGGAGCAGATCCTCACGAAGACCCTACTAAGGCACATGGAAAATAAAGATGAGGTGATTGATGGTAACCAACACGGCTTTACCAAGGGCAAGTCATGCCTGACAAACTTGGTGGCCTTTCATGATGGAGTTACAGCATCAGTGGATAAAGGAAGAGCAACTGACATCATCTACCTGGACTTGTGCAAAGCATTTGACGCTGTCCTGCATGACATCCTGGTTGCAAGGTCCTGTATCTGGGCCGTGGCAATCTCAAGCACAGATACAGGTTGGGCAAAGAATGGCTTGAGAGCAGCCCTGAGGAGAAGGATTTGGGAGTGTCGATTGATGAAAGATTCAATGTGAACCGACAATGTGCACATGCAGTCCAGAAGGCCAACTGTATCCTGGGTTGCATCAAGAGAAGTGTGACTAGCAGGTCAAGAGAGGTGATTCTGCCCTTCTGCTCTGCTCTCGTAAGACTCCACCTGGAGTACTGCATCCAATTCTGGAGCCCCCCAACACAACAAGGACATGGAGTTGTTGGAGAAGGTCCAGAGGAGGGCCACAAAGATGATCAGAGGGCTGGAGCACCTCCCCTATGAGAACAGGCTGAGAGAGCTGGGGCTCTTCAGCCTGGAGAAGGCTCTGGGGAGACCTTATAGTGGCCTTCCAGTATCTGAAGGGGGCCTACAGTGTGAGAGGTAGATTGTGTTTTTGCAGTAGAAGTTTCCAGTATTTTCTGTATGTAGTGTAGGCCTTTACTGAACTTATAACCCTCTTGTGAAACAGTTATGTAAGTTGTTTTTCTTCCACTAAGAAAGTTGCTGAACAGAGTAAAAAGTTAAGATTTGGGGCATTCTGACTTGGGTAGAATTGAGACAGGCACAAGATAAGGTAAATATGCAGGGTGGAGAGAAAGCCTAGCATGGGACAGAACAAATGTGCTCACTCTTGGAAACACTGCCCTCCTATCTCCATAGGAAAGTACAAAACATACAAAAAAACCAACAGGTTGGTAACGGACCTTATATGGAAATGTATCATAGCAACAGCATCGGGGAAATTGTGAGCCTGAGATGCTCAACCAATGAGCGAGCACCAGGAGAGCTTTACCTGCGTCGAGTTTAGGGTATATAACAGAATGAATTTCACTGACTGGTGCACAATTTCTCCCTTGCCAATAGGGGGCGTGCGCCTGTTACTGCAATAACAAATAAACTTTGCTGCTATCACTAAGATCTTTGCCTAACCTGAACTTTTTGACTTTGAGTGTTTCTCACAACAGGAAAGCTGGGGAGGAACTTTTTAATAAGGGCAGGTAGCAACAGGATGAGGGGAAATGGCTTTAAATTGGAAGAGGCTATATTTAGACTAGATATTAGGAAGAAATTATTTACTGTGAGAGTGGTGAGACACTGGAACAGGTTGCCCAGTGAGGTTGTGAGTGCCCCCTCTCTGGATGCATTCCAGGCCAGGCTGGATGGGGCTTTGAGCAACCTGGTCTAGAGGGAGGTGTCCCTGCCTATAGCAGAGGGGTTGGAACAAGATGATCTTAAGGGTCCCTTCCAACTCAAGCCTTTCTATGAGTCTATGATTCTATGAATATCACAATTGAAATAAAAAGATTAGATTCAGCATAATTAATCTACCAATGTGAAGTGTTGTATGTGAAGTGGCACTTGCTGTTAAGATGATGGGGGAAAAAAAACAGAGCAATATATCACTTGGACAGACTCTCCTCTTGCATGCACCCATACCATCGCCCAACCCACTGCATACCCCTTTTTCTGTACCACTTTGACAAAAAAAAATGGGACTTCATTTAGACCTATTGCTGAGAAGAAATCACTCAGAAATTCTATTGTTCACTTTTGAATTGTGATCTTGTTCTGTCTCAGAGTGAAAAAAAATCTATACGGGTTATTTCTGGCACAAGGAAGAGGAATATGCATATGATTTCCCCCAAAATCTATTTATAATTAACAGCTCCTTTGAAGAAGCTACTCTCTACTCTCCTTTTTTTCTCTAAAACCTTTTTTCAAATAAAACATCAGCTACTCTCTAAAAATAGGGAGAGCACCTTACATGCTTGCTTTTTCCCCACAATTGATCATCACAGGCACATCCTGGGCTTCTCCACATCTACTATTTTATTACACAAGTATCTGATTTGGAGTGGAGGAAGTCAGAAGGTTCTACTAAAGATGTATCAGTAAAAAAAAAAATAAAAATTAGTGAACACTGCTAAATGAAAGAATCCAATAAAAATAATATAGAATTTATTGAAGAAGAGGCTGCAATGTGGAAAACAGTATTCCGTAACTATTAAGGAGAAAATCTTGATTATGTCATGATCGAGCCTCGAGAGAGAAGTTTGGAGGCTGGATGCACAGGGGTGAAATGATCCCAAAACAGATCTCTGTTCTTCCTACCTGAACCACTACAGAAATGATTTCATGGCTAGGCTAAAGTGTTAAAATAGCAAAAAGATCAGATCCTTACCTATGTGGCGCCTTGTCATTTCTACTGTTGCGTTTCTGTTGACATTGGAAAGCAGACCTAGACAAAACCGTTCTGAATTGGATGGATCTGTGAAGCCATCTACAGTCAGGGAAGGCTGTGATGCATGGAAGGTTTCTCCCACTCTTTGATTCAACTCATAATATGCTATTGAACACCAAAACGCGGGTTCCGAATAAGTGACTGGCTGCAAGTCTGAAAACAATAAACAAAAAATAAGAGTAGCACAGAATTTGAGCCTGAAATAACCCTATCTGGCCTGCTTTTCTTCTCTTCCAGAAATGACAGTTCTCGTCTCCTCAAGCTATGCATATTACGATTCTGCTTGCTGTCATTTTTACCTACCTCAGCAAAAAGAATGAAATTCAGTATTTCACACAAGGGAAGAGAGGGAAGTGATCTAAAATGGGCATAGCTCGAGTACTTCAGTACTTGCATTTTGCTTAACAAAATGATTAGGCTACTGTGAGTTCCAGACATTGAGACACTCCTGTTGCCTTTCTGTAACTTGAAAACACTTTGGTAATGTTAAATAAGAAATTCAACTGAATCACTCAGAGGTTTTACTCTTTGCTAGAGATTCAGTTGCAGAAATAGAGTAGTTGTTAGCTAGTTATTAACCCAGGTCTATAATACTTAACATCTGGAAGCCAATCCAATAGTATTCTTCTAACACAACTCTGACTTTTCTAAGTTATGGTTTTATTTTTAGTGTAATTGTATACATATAGAGGAGTGTGTGTCCTCACACACCAAAACAAAAGTGTTTCCAGCTTACCCAGGCTGTGATTAACTGGGGAGAGAGTACTGGGAGACAGCTCTGCTGGAGATCCTGTTGGAGCAACACATATTGGTTCAGAGCAAACGATTCTTGTTATTTCAGATAGATAAGTATGACTGTTAATTTAGGTACTAGCTTCATCTTAATGTTCTTTGGACTAAGAAATCTCAGAAAACCTAGAACAAGTTTTCCAGCATGTCTCATCTTTATTCAGAATTCACAGAATCACAGAATTGCCAGGGTTGGAAGGGACCTCAAGGATCATGAATCTCCAACCCCCCTGCCACATGCAGGGCCACCAACCATCCCACCTAATGCTAGACCAGGCTGCCCAGGGCCCCATCCAATCTGGCCTTGAACACCTCCAGGGATGGGGCATCCACAACCTCTCTGGGGAGCCTGTTCCAGTACCTCACCACTCTCTCTGTAAAGAATTTCCCCCTGACGTCCAACCTAAATCTCCCCTCCCTCAACTTAAAACCATTTCCTCTTGTCCTGCTGTCACTCACCCTTTCAAAGAATTGATTCCCCTCCTCTTTGTAGGCTCCCTTTAGGTACTGAAAGGATGCAATGAGGTCACCCCGCAGCCTTCTTTTCTCCAGGCTGAACAAGCCCAGCTCCTTCAGCCTGTCCTCATAGGGGAGGTGCTCCAGTCCCCTGATCATCTTTGTGGCCCTCCTCTGGACCCTCTCCAACAGCTCCCTGTCTTTCTTGTACTGGGGGCTCCAGACTTGGATGCAGTACTCCAGATGGGGCCTCACAAGAGCAGAGTAGAGGGGAACAATCACCTCCCTGTCCCTGCTGGCCACCCCTCTTCTGATGGAGCCCAGGATACCATTTGCCTTCCGAGCTGCAAGGGCACACTGCTGGCTCATATTAAGTTTTTCATCTATCAAGACCCCCAGGTCCTTCTCCACAGGGCTGCTCTCAAGGACCGTTCCTTCCAGTCTGTAGGGATGCCTGGGATTCCTCCGGCCCAAGTGCAAAACTCTGCACTTTGCAGATCACATTTAATTTTCCAGACTCCTGGGAACCTACCTCTCCTTGTAAAGAGCCTATTAACATCTCAGCAGGGCATTTGGCAGAGGTCTCTTCATGCACAGTCTGTGAACATTTCTTTATTTATGCACTTCTCCAGTGAGAAGGTCCTTCAATAGAGCCTTCCTAACAAGAATTAATTTGAAATGCAACACAACAGGTTGTACAGAGGGCTGCTGCTGTCATCACTTGGGCTGAAGACATGCCACTATATGTAAAGGGATCACAACGAGCAATCCCAAGTCTACAAAGTGGTGAAAAATGAAATGTTACCTGTATCCATGCTTTGGTTCAACTGCTGGTCACTTGTTTCTCCATCTTCACTGATATATCCTGGAGGTGGTGTTTCTGTCAAACAAAAAATATCTATTTATTGTTTAAACAGATGGGAAACTTGTAAGATTCAGCATTTGGGGTTTAGTCCTCAAGTCCTTGTAAGCTCTGTTTGATATCTGAACACCAAATTAGAATGTCATTACACTAGATTTCCTTCCAGTAGAAGCTCCAATCCATTATCTGCCTAACTGATGATATAAAATGAATCATCTGTGTACCCATCAGTTGCTCACGTGTTATATAATTAATGGACAACCCTTGCTTGTTCCATGTAATAAAGATACTTCCATTACAAGTAACAATTTTGCAATTGTGATCAACAGCTTTCACATTTATTAGAACTACAAATGAAAAAAACATCTAGTGACTTTACAAAAAAAAAAATAGGAGCTGTCTTCATGCAGTAAAACCATCAGATCAGACACCTTACCACACCTTACAAGTTGTGAGATTTAAAAGTTAATTTTCAGTTGAGTTACCATATCTATTTTTCTTCAGCACCTAACAGTTGCTTTCACTCATTAACTATAAAGGTATTATCTAATGAGTTATGATGCACAAGCACTATTTATAATGATAATTCTCAAGTGCTATTAAAAAACACCAATTCTTATCACTAGCTTTCTTTAAAGATGGGATACTGGGCAAGCGTCTCTTTCTACTTATTAAAGACAAAATATCAGTCTCTTTAGGGAAAGTGGTCAAAGCCAACTGATCTCTACAATCACCTTAGAATTGTCTCTGAAACATCTAAGAGATTAAACAATTACATATTACCAAACAGCAGAAACAAAGATAAAGCCTTCGGCTTCAGAATTAAAAACAAATTGTATCTCTATCATGTGAGAGATTTACAGAAGTAGAGTAACATCAGAAGGAAGTCAGCAAGAGGAAACTTGATTAAATAAGGTGATTAAATAAAAGCGAACCAAAAGAACTACATCTTTGATTCACTATGTAAAATAAGCACACTAAATATAGATATGGCAAAATTCAAGTGAGAATTTAAAGGGAAAATTGAGGGAAATCTTTACTAGCAAGAATACAATGACAAAAATTACAGTTGTTTTGAACATTTTTATATAATTAATTGTGATAAACTGGATTCCACCCATCTTTTGGTCATTTGATATAGTTAAGCCCACATACATGGTCAAGGTCAATAACCATTTCCAATCCAACCCACACCTCCTGTTTCCAGTTGTTTTTTTGGCACAGGTTATGTTCCATATCTAGCTGTCTGAACACAGACTCCCTTCATCTATTAATACTATTTTAGAGTCAGAGGTGAGCAACAGCACAGATGGAAATAAATGCTCAAGTACAACATTAACAATTCCTAGTCAGAAGTCTAGATGCCACAGCTCAGCACATCCCAAACTTGGAAGGGCCCTGAAGACTTATCCTGTACCTCCCCAATCACCACCTGCCCAACAAACATACACAGTAGATGAAATCAATCTCTTTGTAGACCAAGCAAACCAATACTTTGTAGACTGAATAGTACCATGGTTGTAGTCTGGCCTCCTGCTACAGAAAACAATTCACTGAAGCAGAATGTCAGACACGCAAAGCTTATCAGAACCTAAGTAGTAAAGATTAGCTATCAACGCCAAAGTGAGATTCAGATATGATTCTTGAATACAAGAGTAGGGTGTCAGTGGCAAAGAGAAGGAGGCAAGGCATGGTGAGCTGCATAAACATGTGTAGATATGTGAATGCCCACAATCACCTTGAGTGGGCTTCTTGCAAATAGCTACCTAGAGTTCCTTGAGCTCGTTTCCTGGATTTCCAAATGGTGCCTTTGCAGTAAGCTGTCCACAAACACCATCAAGAGCCCTCAGACTGAGTCAAAAAAGTATACATAAGTGAAGAAGCAACATCAAGTTTGAGCATCTTAAATACCTCTTTAAAGATCTTGTCATAGAATGGCTTAGTTTGAAAGGGACCTTAAAGATCATCTAGTACCAACCTCCTTATGTGGTAACAAATTCTGCATTAATTAAATAAATGAGATCAAATTCATTTAAATTTTCTTGGTGCTAATTCAATTTTCAGATATATTTAAAGGAAATACAAGCAACATCATGCATAAGACATGTAGATACAATTTGTATATCACACATGTTTGAGTTTCAAGGCAGTCATTCCTCTAGAATCAGGATCTGAATTCTCAGCTTATTTCAGTCCTTGGGTGCTGTAACATAGTTGCCTTAAACATTTATGAAAAACTTCAGCTTGGCTCAGTTTTATATTCCAGGCAACTTCCTGAAGTGGTAGGAAATGGGAAACTGGGACAGGAAACAAAGGTTACTCATTTCACATTTCAATAAGGATAGAGGCTTGTGTGCACTGTAGCAGTTCAGCCTTGAATTTTTTTTTGTTTTGGTGTGGGGAAGAAGCAAAGAGGAGAAAAAATTCTTTATTAATTCAATATGCTTATATTGAATACTAACAGCAAAACTATATGCACACTGGAGTTACAAATACACAAAACAGATCTCAATCAATTACGAGCTACAGATAAAAAAGGTTTTAGTCACTATATAGGAACTGTTGAGTCACAGCCTGATCCACTGATTGAGCACCTAAGGATAAGACATGGTCAGCCCTGGGAGCACAGGTGAAGGCAATTCACCTGTGCAACCAGAAGGGGTGGAGCCTGGCTCCACCTCTCTTAGACCTCATTTAAGGGCTGACTGCCACCAGGGAAGGATCTTTTTCTGGAAATTTCTTCTTGGTGAAGTTTTTCTCCTGTGAATTTAGAATCTTCTGATGTAGGTGAGTAATCTTCTTCCCTTTCTCTATAGTGCCTCTTTATTGTGCTAGTTCTTTTATCATCACTCCTTTGTTGTAATGCATTTTCCATTGTATTGATCTGTCTAATTGCAACAGTCACTGTTTTGTTTTCAGGTGGTCCATTAGACTTAATGAAGAAAATCAATAAAAATTAATTTATTGGTATATCTTTTAATTCATTTGATCACATGGGAGGATGAAGTTACCATCTTTGCTCCATTGTAATGGGAAGTGTGCTGTTCATGTAGAGTGGTAAGAAAGTACCTGGTATGTAATTGCTCTGTGGTTCAATTCCAGCTGGAAAGTTAGTGTTCTCAGGGATAGAATGGGTGTAGTCATCAAGAGGAGGAAGCTCTGTTAGGATCTCTGTGTGCCGTGGCACTAGTACAGGAGGCAAGACTGGAGAAACAAAAGTCAAAGAATTATTAGAATCTTCCAAACTCATACTTCTATGAACTAAAAGGAAAACCAAATCTAAACCATCTAATAACTTCTTTAGTCTCAGTACTGCTCGTACTGCAATTGTACTGTAATTACCAGAACAAGCAGACTTCTCTCTTAAACATAACTGTGCTAATATGGAATAGCTAAGTCATTCTATTTTCATTTTCATGCTGGACCATACTTAGCTAGCTGGAAATAAATGCTTCCAGTAGTGCTATTTATTGGGGTATTCAACACATTAGTCAAAATTTTTCAGCATCTTTTCTATAAAAATTTTCTATTAAGAACTTCCAGCAGATGGCATTCTCCAAACTTGCATCCTTAATCATCTTGCAGTTTTGGCAAGAGAACATATCATCCTTCTGTATTTTTCATTTGAAACATTATACTGAACAAGTGTGTAGAAACACAGAATTGTGAAGGTTGAGAAAGACCTCCAAGATCAGTGAGTCCAACCTCAACTCACCCCCACTAAACTGTATCCCTCACAGAATCGTAGAATGGTTTGGGTTGGAAGGGATCCTCAAGATCATCTAGTTCCAACCCTCCTGCTATAGGCAGGGATACCTCCCTGTAAATCAGGTTGCTCCAAGCCCCATCCAGCCTGGCCTTGAATGCGTCCAGGGAGGGGGTGTTCACAATTCATGTATAGACAGATGGTGCTATAAAGCCAGAAGCAGTCTTCCTACCTGGTGTCTCCACTCTCTGGTAGTGATATGGGTTTACACATACTTCATCCTTCTTAAGATTAAAAGCATATTCACAGTTTTCAATTGCTTTAAGTTCATGGTGACTGTGAAGGTCTGGCCAGCGCCACAGACGACAGTAGATGACATGTGGTAGTCCTTTACGATGTGACACCTGTAGTCGGCCATCAAGAGATCTATATGGGAAAGATGTTGAGAGGTATTTACAAGCTGCACAGTGTCTCATAATCATTCAATCAACAGTGTAAACTATGGAAAAAGGGCAGTTTGCTCATTTTCAGAATTCAATGAATTGACACTGTCAGTGATGTTTGTTCTCTTGTTAAAATGCTTCAAATGGGAGAGAAATGGTGGCATCAGTGTTAAATTTCTGAACTGTTCAAATCATTGACAGTGAATTTAGAGGTCATTAAAAACCACTTTATTTCTAACCAAATATTTGGGATGATCACTTTGTACACATTTTTAAATGCAGAAGACAATTGCTGAAAGAAAATCACACACTTAACAGTCCCTTCAGTTTCTAAACTTCAAGGTTTGCCAGGGTATGGATGCTTTATGGCTTTAAGCTAAGTTCCCCAGGGACTGCAAATTAGCCTCTAAGCAGTCAGCTGCCCGAGGGATCTACATGGCAGTGACTGTGATGCAACAAGTGTGAATGCATCTCGCAGGGGCTGTATGCTATTTTCTTGCTTTTCTCTGCCTTGCTGCTAGCTGAAAATGTTTTACTAGTTTTAAGACAGACTGCATATGCTTACACAAATGCAGATGTTTATGACTGTTATGGGATGGGAGACAAACCTCAGTACACAAATCAAGCAATGTTATATGAAAAAAAAAAAAAGACCCTGCTTAGAATTTGCCTGCTGTTAACTACTGAAGAATTTACAAGCAGTTCTTTAGCAGCTTATATTGGAACCAATTAGTGAGATTCAACTGAAAGCTCATGGCATACAAAGCAGTTTAAACACTTTGTAAGATTAGGTCTAAAGAATTAAGTAGCCCAATGTTGTTAATAAAAATACTAAACCACATCAGAGCTTGCATTTAAGTGAGAAAAGAATGAGTATTCCACAACTAGAATTTCATTGGTCAAAACATCAGTTGAGAGCACTTGAATAGCTACACTGGAAAGCAAATGTTTTAAAATGCTGTACCATGAGAGACCTAAGAAGCATTTAGTCTATTTTACAGCTAAAGCATCCCATGACAGACCCTCCAAAGCCAATCCCTCCCGCAAGGTTCTATGATGGAGAGAGGGCAGAATATTCACCTGGTTTGTTCAGAGAAGCTGTAAAGGCCTGATGTTTCCCACTGATCTATCGTGTTTGGTGTACTCAGTCCCCAAATTTCAGAGCAAGTGCTGTGCATAAATTGAAAACAAAAACAAAAAATTGGTATGAATATGGAACGTGGTTATTCAAACACCATGATGTCAAACATGGAGAAATGTATAGACTACTTCCTTCCACATAGAAGATAGAGCATTGGTAGGCTTGCACTTAGACGAACATCGCATGCTATATTTTCTATATGGAGGAGACTATCGAAATGAAACACGATTCAAAGTAAATGATCATGTTTTTAAAGGGTGAACAAATTCTGACGTTAAGTAGCTGATACAGCTGTAATTCTCCTTAAAACAGGCAAAACTTCCTCAGTCTAGCTCCTAACAAAATTCCCTTTTCAAGAGTTGGTTCTGCGTTGGTTTCTTTTTTTGTTTGTTTTTTAATATAAGCTACCCTGAGGTGACATCCAAATGCCATGTGCATCTGGAACTGAGCCATCACAGCCAGAAATGAACCATGCAGCCCAGAAGGCCAACTGTATCAAGGGTTGCATCAAGAGAAGTGGGACTAGCGGGTCAAGAGAGGTGATTCTGCTCGTGAGACCCCACCTGGAGTACTGCATCCAGTTCTGGAGCCTCCAACACAAGAAGGACAGAGTTGTTGGAGCAGGTCCAGAGGAAGGCCATGAAGATGATCAGAGGGCTGGAGCACCTCCCCTGTGTGAACAGGCTGGGAGCTGGGACTCTTCAGCCTGGAGAAGAGAAGGCTCTGAGGAGACCTTATAGTCTTCCAGTATCTGAAGGGGGCCTACAGGAAAGCTGAGGAGGAACTTTTTATAAGGGCAGGTAGCAACAGGACAAGGGGAAATGGCTTTAAACTGGAAGAGGCTGTGTTTAGACTAGATATTAGGAAGAAATTATTTACTGTGAGAGTGGTGAGACACTGGAACAGGTTGCCCAGTGAGGTTGTGAGTGCCCCCTCTGGATGCATTCCAGGCCAGGCTGGATGGGGCTTTGAGCAACCTGGTCTAGAGGGAGGTGTCCCTATTTATAGCAGGGGGGTTGGATCTAGATGATTTTAAAGGTCCCTTTTGACTCAAACTATTCTATGATTCTATGATCACAGCCTGGCTCCAAGGTGCCACCATTCAGCAATCGCACTCTCAATGTATATGTTGATTTACTGCTTTTCCTAACTGTAGCAATGCTTCACATTTTTGTGCTCTCCTTGATTAAATAATTATTTCCTACTCCATACAAAATATACATATTGCACAGTTTTATAGTGTTGTGTTTTAAGATCCAACTATAGAACAACTTTAAACAATGTTAAAATTTAAACAATGTTAAACAACTTTTTCCTTACAAACTGGTTCAATGAATCACAAAAGATCCGAAAAAGGAACCTCTAGTGACAGGCACAAGCTGAAAGGAGCAGCAGATTGAAGCAAAGCAAAGAACAGCATGGGTGTGTAAATGGACAGTGTGTCCGTTGTGTATGATGGGCGTGAGTCCATCTCAGGTCCATCACAAATGTACTCGGTGACTACTGAGAAATGACAGCTTATTTTACATAAGTAACATACGAGACTCAGAAATGAAGAAAACTTGGATGACAAGCAACTTACAACCAGCACAAAGCCACAAATGTGGCCACTATTTCACTTCGGAAGTTAGCAGCCTCTGAAAAGTTATACCAGAAAGAAAAGAATACACGTTCACCAGTCTCATTTCAAATAGAGGCTTTGCCATTTACATTTAAGTTACCAATCCTAGCTGATACACTGTTCTTAAAAGTACTTTCAGGATAGCCAATCACCTCAATTCCATGGACACTAATAAAACTTGAGTGTGGGCTATAGAGAAAGGGAAGGAATGGCTCTGGTCCCCCTCCTCCTGGCTGTCCTACATGCTTCACTTTAATCCTGTCCCAGGGAGGGTGAGATGCTCGAAGACAATTCACAGCTCTCCAAAATCCCAGGAGGCAGAAGAGAGATAGTGACCATCACTGCATCAACAGCACCTGCCACCCCTCAGCTACTCCTAAGGTACCTCTACTAGCACAGTGGGCTGCCAGTAGCTGTGCAAGGGCTGGAACTGTTACCCTGAAGACGCACAGGCAGCCTGTGGGACACCAGGGAGCATCCCTGTGTCCACCACTACTGCCTGTAAGACAATAATCACACACATTCAATTAGAAGAACAATAAGCAGACACAGTGTGCTGCATTTAATTGACACAGGCATCTCTAACAACTTACTCCTTGAAGCAACAAATCCTTTAAATAAAATCGTGCTCCAAAGCTGATGCTGTCACACAGATTCCACCTTCCCAAAATTGTGGGCTGTAAGTACCATGTGCCACACAGTTGCTTTGCAACACATACAGAAGTTAAATTTTATAGCTTTAGAGCATGCCAAATGGAAACAGTATTTTATATTATTGACCTCTTCTCTCTGTAAATATCTGTGTGATCTAAGTTGGTTTCATATTCCAGAACCTAAGAAAAGATGACACCATTCTGAAATGACTGTATGATGGAGATGTAATTTGTGATGAAGCCAGCTGGTAGAGTGTATGCCCTGGAGTTTCCTTCAGCAGATACCGGTGGCTGGCTGGCAAGATGTCTGCTAACCCTCCTTAGTACCATGGTGTCAACTGTTTAGGGGCTGGTTTGGCCCAGTTCCGTGACTAGTGGAGTGGGGGACACATGGAATCACGCCCCGGGAAAGGGAAAAGGGTAAGGAGATGGGCCTAAAAAAAAAGAGAAAGGATCTGAGGAGAAACATACTAATTTACTAAATAAGATATCAGAATACAAGATGACACAATATAATACAGTATAATACAATATAATAAGAATTGAAGCTAATAAATAAAATAAAATGAGACAGTGTCTGAAAAATCTTAGACCATACTCTAATGCTGAGGCAATACATCTAGCCGGGCCGTGCAGAAGGGAAAAGAGGGAACGTCTTGTGATATACTAACAGTTTTATCTTTCCCTCTGAGCGGAAACGATAACAGAACAGAGTAGTTCTACTTCTCTTTTGGGACAGGTACCTGGAACTGGAGCGTTAACTCTTTAACTCTCAGTGCACTACATGATGTTATGATGTGGAATACCGATAACCAAAAATCATAAAACCATGACATTCCACCCCATATTCCACATCACTACATCGTGCTTAATATATACAAACAAACAAACAAAAATATATATATACAAACAAAAAATATACAAACAAGCATTAAATACATGCACACACACACATATATATACATGGAATTACTGACTGCACACCCCCGAAATCAAATTCCCTTGTGGGACACATTGAATATCCCCATTTTTCTGCATCACCCACCAAGTAGACCCTGGTCCCTGGGCAAAAACAGTTCCATGGAGAGGTTTGCCCTTTCCAGAAGCTGAAAAGACACAAACTGCTTTTCCCAACGTGCTCTTTACATATACTACAGGGACCTTATCTCCCTCTACAGTATGTAGGGAGCTGGACTGGGCAGGACAATCGCGATTGATAGATCCTCGAGTATTGACCAACAAGGTGGCTTCTGACAAATGCTTCTCTCAATGCTTAAACGTTCTGCTACCCATTTCCTTCAACATAGTTTTTAACAACCTATTGTATCGTTTGATTTTACCAGAAGCTGGTGCATGATAGGGAATATGATAAATCCACTCAATGTCATGATCTTTGGCCCAAGTATTTACAAGGGAATTTTTTGAAATGAGTCCCATTATCTGAGTCAATTCTTTTTAGAGTGCCATGTCGCCATAGGACTTGTATCTCGAGACTTAATATGGTGTTTTGTGCAGTAGCATGGGGTTCTGCATATGTCATTAGCCACCCAAGGGTTGCCTCTACCATGGTAAGCACATAACGCTTACCATCACGGGTTTGTGGCAAGGTGATATAATCAACCTGCCACACCTCCCCATATTTATACTTTTGCCATAGCCCTTCCTCCCAGAGAGGTTTCATTCTTTTGGCTTGTTTAATTGCAGCACATGAGTCACAGTCATGAATAATCTGTGCAGTAGTGCTCTTCAGACTCCCTGTATGCTTGACTCCAGAATTCAAGGGGTTGGCCTTGGATCTCTCCTGAGGCTCTTTGCCACAGACTCCAAGTGGAACCTTTCTCTCCAGCAGCAGTGTAGAGGATGATCTTTACATCCTGTCCCATCCATACTGGCCCCAGGGCCACGGCATGGGCTATCTCCTGTTTAATTCACTCAAAAGCCTGCTGCTGCTCAGTGCCCCAAGTAAAATTATTCTTTTTTCGTGTCACCCATTGAAAGGGACTAAGAATGTTGCTATAGTTTGGAACATACGTTCTCCAAAAGCACACTACACCCAGAAAAGATTGTGTCTTTTACTAGTGGGCAGAGACATAGCAGTGATTTTACTGACCACATCTGTTGGGATGTGATGACGTCCATCATGCCACTTTATACCTAGGAACTGAATTTCCTGTGCAGGTCCTTTCAATTTGTTTTGCTTAATAGTGAAACCAGCTTGCAGATGGATTTTGATTATTCTCTCTCCTTTATTGAAAACTTCCTCTGCTGTACTGCCCCACACAATTATGTCATCAATGTACTGCAAGTGCTCAGGAGCACTGCCCTGTTCCAATGCAGTTTGGATCAACCCATGGCAAATGGATGGACTATGTTTCCACTCCTGGAACAAATGGTTCCAGGTATACTGAACATCCCTCCAGGTGAAAGCAAACTGTGACCTGAATTCTGTGGCCAATAGAATTGAAAAGAATGCATTAGCAATGTCAGTGGTGGCATACCATTTGGCTGCTTTTGACTCCAATTCATACTGGAGTTCTAACATGTCCAGCACAGCAGCACTCAGTGGGGGTGTGACTTCATTCAGGCCACAGTAGTCTACCATCAGCCTACATTCTCCACTGGCTTTATGCACTGGCAATATGGGGCTGTTAAAAGATGCGTGAGTTTTCCTGATCACTCCCTGACTCTCTGGTTGACAAATCAACTTATGAATGGGGAACAAGGAATGCCTTAAAGTGCAGTACTGCCATCTGTGCACCGTTTTTGCAGCAATCAGTATCTGTTGCTCTTCTACTCATAGCAATCCCACAACAGATGAATCTTCTGACAGGCCAGGCAAAACAGACAGCTGCTTAACACCTTCTGTGTCTACAGCAGCTATTCCAAAGGCCCATCGATACCCCAAGTTCTGTAAAATTAGCAACTCTCTCTGGAGTTGTATGTCACGTTGTATGAAGATACCAGGTAGGTATTTCCATCAGTGTTTTCAATTGATTATATATACTTATAGCTCCATTTCTTGCTACTACTGTGGGCAAGAAATGACCTCAACAACAGAGAACTGCAGCAATACTTCACAATTCTGAGACGAAATGAGAAAACAACTTTGCTTTACTTAGACACAAAATATTGACGCATAAGAAAAATGTGGGTGCGAGAAGAATATAAATATCAAATATTCTTGCATTTGCAATATGATTAGTGGCAAAGGACGCTGACCCATTCCTCCAAGATAGCCCTGTACTTGTCCTAAGTGCATTTGCAAAATAGCTCATACAAGTAGGGATAAGGTGGTAGGTCTTGTAGGTCTTCTCAATGACAGGAGTGAAACTAAAAAACTAAAACTGTTCACAGTATTTACAACCTCAGGTGCCTTTTTTGTATGCAATGAAATACTTGCAGCAAGGACTACATCACATGCAAGTGAGGCAGAACCACTTCAAAGGTGTTTACATATCAAGCAGTAGAAACGCTATAGAGAAGTTAAATACTGTCACAGCTCAAACATAACTGCAATTCCATTTCTCCACAGCCTTGCAAAGCAATGGGGCAGCTGTTCAGGAGCTAGAAGGCATGGAGACAGTCTCTTCCCCAACTAAAGTGCTAGCTGTAGAAAGAGGGGAAATTTTCACCCAGAGATCTGACCCAAGGCATGATGGTTCTGAGTGTCAGGGAGTGTGGGATGGTATGGGTAGGTGCCTAGAGAGGTGGGCATCCCCTGTGGTTTGAAACTTCACCTAAGAACAACTGCAGAATCCTAAAAAACTAGTAGAATATTTGGAAAAGGTCAGCTGTTGTCCTGGCAATCCTCAAGAGACACAGATCATTGTAGCATGCTAAGGCCTGGCCTATGCCTACCAAACTCTGTTCAACACTATTCAGCATCCTCAAGGGGAAGAGAATACCTCTGGATCTGA
This sequence comes from Lophura swinhoii, assembly GCA_030408155.1. NCBI lineage: Eukaryota > Metazoa > Chordata > Aves > Galliformes > Phasianidae > Lophura > Lophura swinhoii. The sequence goes on along the minus strand of CM059492.1, from coordinate 8,985,916 downwards.
CGACAATGCAACGAGCCATGTAGCTGCTCCAACTTCTGTGATGGGCCCTGTGGTTACCCCAACTCCTGCAACAGGCCCTGCGGCTGCTCCAACTCCCACAGCAGATCCTGCAACTTCTCCAACCCCTGCGACAGGACCTGCAGTTGCTCTGACTTTTTGACAGACCCTGCGGTTACTCTAACCCTTGTGATGTTGTGGTGTTATGCCCTGCAGCTGTCACGACCCTCACAACCAGTTCTATGGTCACTCCAGTCCCTGTGACAAGCCCCACAGTTCAACCAAACTGCCAGAAAATGAGAAGAAACATGCCCTGATCACTGATGGGTCCTGTCACATTGCGGGAAAGCATCAGAGGTGGAAGGCTGCTGTCTGGAGTACTACACGACGAGTTGCAGAAGCTACTGAAGGAAAGGGCGAATCGAGTAAATCTGCAGAAGTGGAGGCCATCCAGCTGGCTTTAGACAATTCTGAATGGGAAAATTGGCAGTGCTCTACTTCTACAGTGACTCCTGGATGGTGGAAAATGCCCTCTGGGGGTGGTTACAGCAATAAAAGCAGAACAACACAGGACCTACCACCACCTTCACTGAGATTTTGTCGAGGAGGCATTACAGAGGTGCAGAATTTGCTTCAAGAGTAAAGTTTTGCTACATCAAGCTGTCCAAAATTTAGTTAGAACACAAAGAAATGATTACTAGATTTATGGAATCCCATTTTCACATAAGAAAGAGACAAATGACATTGCTCATGGATGCTTCTTTAAAAATTGCCTGAGAAAACAAGTTCATGGGGGCTGAAAGTGTAGTAAGTAATGGGCCCAAGATTACTAAACTGGTATCCATTACCACACATCAAGCTCTCAGACAAATGCTACATGCCACTGTGATGCATAATGACAAAAAACATTCTCTAATTCAATGGATAATGGCGGCGTGTAGACTCACATGGCCCAACAAAAGTGATGTTCCAATAAATAATGGTCCACAAACCTCAATGGAGGAACTTCAAAATTATATTAGAGAATTAGGAATGAAAGAGGCAGTATATGACAACGCCTTTGAGAGTCCAGACTTGGTTAAGTTGTCGGCAAGGATAAGGGACCTCATACTACAACAAGCTCCTCCCCACCAGTATAGCACCCTGGTGTACATACTGAACCCCTTAGTGGCCTTGGAGGCCCTCATCCTCCAGCCATTTAAGACTGCACTGGGTAAGGGACCTAAAGCAAAAAGGCTGACCAAAAAGCTCTTTTTAGGGCCTTTTTTGAACCAGCAAAAGCACTGTGCCGGTGCTGGGGGCTGGCAGCAGCTAGCAGCTTGTGGGCAGGCTGCTGAGACAGCAGGGGTGGAGCTGGCACTGCTCACTCTTATCTCTGAGATTAACCTTGACCTTTTTTCTGCGAGGCTAAAAGCAGCCCTGAGGAGGACAGTAGCTAGCTTCTGCCCACCTAATATGCCTGGTGAGAAAAGGGTGTTACTGCCCACTGATAACAGGGAGGGAAGTCAGAGCGCAAGCGCAGCCCACGCTGCCCATTACTGCAGCAGTAGGTGTGGGAGGTGGGTCTTGTGGCAGGACACATCAGAGTTCTTGTCTTTGCTCAGGAGACTGCTCTCCTACTGACTGACCCGGGGACCACAGGTTCAAACATGGTCTCTACCAGATGGTGGGCTTGCTCCAAGAAGACTGTAGTGACCCAGATGGATGGCCTGCCCAGAAATGTGGCGGTTCAGGTCTCTGGCTGCAGGGAGTGCCTGAGCCTGCTGCTGCCGGAGGAGGATGGGAAGGATGCCACTTGCATGAGGTGCGAGCAGGTGGATGAGCTGCTCAGCCTGGTGGTGGAGCTTAGGGAGGAGGTAGAGAGATTAAGAACCATCAGAGAGTGCGAGAGGGAAATAGACTGGTGGTGTGACTCTCTGCGAGAAAGGAGCAGAGATTGCAACCCCCAATCTGTAGTGGACCCTCTCCCTTGCCGTGGTCAAACTGAGAGAGCCGACTTAAGAAGAGAGAAGGAATGGCAGCAGGTCCCACCTCAGTGACACAGGCGGCGCCCATCCCAACCTACCTCAGTTCCTCAGGTGCCTCTATGTAATAGGTTTGAAGCCCTGAAACTGGAGGGTGAGGTGGCTGAGAATGAGGTGGAGGGACAGCCTCCAAGCTTTTCTAAAGAGAGGCGGTCGGCTCCACGCTTGAAGACTGCCTCCTCCAGTAAAGAAAGGAGGGTGATAGTCGTAGGTGACTCCCTTCTAAAAGGAACTGAGGGCCCAATATGTTGGTTTGACCCCATCCGTAGAGAAGTGTGCTGCCTCCATAGGGCACGGGTCAGGGATATCTTTAGAAAGCTTCCTGGTCTTATTCACCCATCTGATTACTATCCCTTATTGGTAGTTCAGGTCAGCAGTGATGATGCTGCTGAGAGAAGCCTGAGGGCTATCAAAAATGACTTCAAGGGTCTGGGGAGGGTACTTGATGGAGCGGGTGTGCAGGTGGTTTTCTATCCCTTCAGTGGCAGAGAAGGACACTGAGAGGATCAAAAAAACCCTCCTCATAAATAAATGGCTTAGAGGTTGGTGCAGGCACAAGAATTTATTTATTTATTTATTTATTTATTTATTTATTTTACCACGGGGCAATTTACTCGGCTCCTGGCATGACGGCTGCAGATGGAACTCACCTGTCTGCAAGGGGTAAAAGGATCCTAGCCCAGGAACTGGCGGAACTCTTTGAAAGGTGTTTAAATTAGGTAAGAAGGGGTAAGGGAACAAAATGAGGGGCACTGAGGTTGAGCGGGTAATTCAAGGCTCAAAACAGAGCTTCATAGGTGATGAGGGTGGAGTTCAAAGGGATGGAGAGTGGCAGGGGGATGCTGCTTCCCTAAAGTGTCTGTACACTAATGCGCGCAGTATGAGAAATAAACAGGAAGAGTTGGAGATCTGCGTGCGGTTGCACGGCTACAATCTCATTGAGATCATGGAGATGTGGTGGGACAGCTCACATGACTGGAATGTTGTCATGGAGGGCTATGTGCTTTTTAGGAAAGATCGGCTGGCAAGGCGGGGTGGTGGAGTTGCTCTTTATGTGAGAGAGCAGCTAGAATGTATTGAACTCCACCTGGGGGAGGGTGGTGTAGCAGTGGAGAGCTTGTGGGTGAGAATCAAGGGGCAGGCTGGTATGGCTGACACTGTTGTGGGTGTGTACTGCAGGCCCCCTGATCAGGAGGAGGAGGTTGATGAGGCCTTCCATAAGCAACTGGAAGTAGCGTCACGATCCCAGGCACTGGTGCTTATGGGGGATTCCAATTATCCAGACATTTGCTGGATAAGCAACATGGCCAGGCACGCACAGTCCAGATGGTTCCTGCAATGTGTTGAAGACAACTTTCTGATGCAGGTGGTGGAGGAAGTGACGAGGAGAGGGGTGTTGCTGGACCTTATTCTCACTAATAAGGAAAGGCTTGTCAAGGAAGTAAAGGTTGGCGGGCAGCTTGGGTTGTAGTGACCACGAGATGGTGGAGTTCAAGATATTGAGTGGAAGAAGCAAAGCAAAAAGTAGGATTGCTACCCTGGACTTTAGGAGAGCCAACTTTGATCTCTTCCGGGACCTACTTGGAGCTATCCCGTGGGCTAGGGTGTTAGAAGGTAAGGGGGCCTGTGAGAGCTGATAGGCATTTAAACAGCTCTTCTTCCAAGCTCAGGATCGGTGCGTCCCTGTGAGCAAGAAATCAGGAAAGGGTGGCAGGAGACCTGTGTGGATGAGCAAGGAGCTTGTGCACAAACTCAAAGGGAAGAAGAAGGTCCATGAAATGTGGAAAAAGGGTCTGACCACTTGGGAAGAATATAGAAATGTTGTCAGGGCCTGCAGGGATGCAACGAGGAAGGCTAAAGCCTGCCTGGAATTGAATCTGGCAAAGGTGATAAAGGATAATAAAAAAGGCTTTTTTAAGTATGTTAACAGTAAAAGGAAGACTAGGGAGAATGTGGCTCCCCTATTAAGTGAGGGGGGTGTTCTGGTAACGGGGGATGCTGAGAAGGCGGAGATACTGAATGCCTTCTTTGCTTCCGTTTTCAGTGAAAAAACTCTCCCTCGGGAATCCCAGACCCTGGAGGTTACTGAGAGGGTCTGGGGAATGGAAGACTTCCCTTTAGTCAGGGAAGAGGCGGTCCGAGAGCGCCTAGGCAACACCAGTGTTCACAAATCCATGGGACCCGATGGGATGCATCCACTGGTGCTGAGGGAGCTGGCGGAGGTGATTGCTGAACCACTCTCTGTCATCTTTGAGAGGTCTTGGAGAATGGGGGAGGTGCCTGAAGATTGGAGGTGTCATGGTTTTATGTTTTTTGGTTTTCAGTATTCCACATCAAAACATCATGTACTGGAATTAAAGTGTTAATGCTCCAATTTCAGGTACCTATCCCTACACATTATGGAAGTCATGGGATCTGACCCTCCCCGGTGGGGTGGTCTCTTACTGCCTGGCAGTGGGTGCTGGAGGGTGTTTTTCCTAGCAGTTCCAAGCTTTTCAGGTTTGACTCAGTCTCAGGAACTCTCTCTCTCCTATCTTATTTATTAGTCTCAATTTCAATTAGATTGTATTATATTGTGTTATCTTGCATTCCGATATCATAGTTAGTAAAGTAAGTTTTCCTCCATAGATTGTTGCCGCTGTTTTTTTTCCTCCCTTCCTTCCTTCCCATTTTGTGGGGCCAGGGGGGGTGCGGGGGGGGCAGGAGCCTACTGCCCCCTGTCACAGGCATAGATCCCTGTCACGGGTATAGATTGATCTAGTTAACTCCGTGACAGGAGGATAGCCAGTGTCACTCCGGTCTTCAAAAAGGGCAAGAAGGAAGATCCAGGCAATTACAGGCCAGTCAGCCTCACCTCTGTCCCTGGAAAGGTGATGGAACAGCTTGTGCTGGATGCCATCTCCAGACAACTGGAAGAAAAGGAGATTATCAGGAGTAGTCAGCATGGGTTCACTGGGGGAGGTCATGCTTGACCAACCTGGTAGCCTTCTATCATGTTGTCACTGGCTGGGTGGATGGGGGGAGAGCAGTGGATGTAGTCTACCTTGATTTCAGCAAGGCATTTGATACTGTCTCCCACGACATCCTTATAACAAAGCTGAGGAAGTGTGGGATAGATGAGTGGACAGTGAGGTGGGTTGAGAACTGGCTGACTGGCAGAGCGCAGAGGGTCGTCGTTGGCAGTGCAGAGTCCAGCTGGAGGCCTGTAACTAGCGGTGTTCCCCAGGGGTCGGTGCTGGGTCCGGTCTTGTTCAACATCTTCATCAATGACCTTGATGAGGGGATAGTGGCCACCCTCAGCAAGTTTGCTGATGATACGAAGTTGGGAGGATTGGCCGACACACCCGAAGGCTGTGCTGCCATTCAGCGAGACCTGGACAGGCTGGAGAGCTGGGCAGTAAGAAACCGGATGAGGTTTAACAAAAGCAAGTGTAGAGTCTTGCATCTGGGGAGGAATAATTGCATGCACCGGTACAGGTTGGGGGATGACCTACTGGAGAGGAGCTCTGCAGAGAGGGACCTGGGTGTCCTGGTGGACGACAGGTTGGCCATGAGCCAGCAGTGTGTCCTTGTGGCCAAAAAGGCCAATGGCATTCTGGGGTGCATTAAAAAGAGCGTGGCCAGCAGGTCGAGGGAGGTGATCCTCCCCCTCTACTCTGCCCTGGTAAATGCCTCATCTGGAGTACTGTGTCCAGTTCTGGGCGCCCCAGTACAAAAAAGACAGGGATCTCTTGGAAAGAGTCCAGTGGAGGGCCACAAAGATGGTGAAGGGCCTGGAGCATCTTCCCTATGAAGAAAGGCTAAGTGAACTGGGTCTGTTTAGCTTGAGAAAAGAAGACTGAGAGGGGACCTGATCCAGGTCTGTAAATATCTAAGGTGTGGGGGGCAGAGTGGCGAGGCCAGACTCTTTTCAGCAGTGTGTGGAGACAGGACAAGGGGAAACAGCCAGAAACTGGAGCACAGGAAGTTTGCACCAATGTGCACAAAAACTTCTTTACGGTGAGGGTGACGGAGCACTGGAACAGGCTGCCCAGGGAGGTTGTGGAGTCTCCTTTTCTGGAGATATTCAAGACCCACCTGGACACCTACTTGTGCGACCTGGTGTAGGGAACCTGCTTTGGCAGGGAGGTCCCTTCCAACCCCTACGATTCTGTGATTCTGTGATCCAAGAGGCTGTCCAAATGGGGGCTGATCTAGGGGAGACAGAGTGCCTTTGGACCAGGCACAATATCCGACAGTTAGAAGGGGCCGAGGTCCTTCCCATAACTAAAACCAGAAGACCCACCCCACGGACTCATTCATTGACTACCTATCTGCAAGAAATAGGATAGGCTATAAATCCTCAGAAGGTGCAAGGTCTGGGACTGTCTGTGAAATTCCTGGGGGTAGTTCGGTCAGGAAAGACCGAAGTACTACAAAGTGCTGTAATAGATAAGTTGTATGGACTTAGAATGCCTGAATCACCAAAGCAGCTGCAGGAGTTCTTAGGTATATTGGGATATTGGCGTTCTTTTATACCTTATTTAGTGCAACTGCTGAGACCATTATACAGACTCACGAAAAATGGACAACTATGGGACTGGGGGTGGATGGAACACAATGCTTTCTAACAGGCAAAACTGGCAGTTGAACAAGCCCAGGCATTGGGTATATTTGATCCTACCCTCCCAGCTGAATTGGATGTTCATGTCACTCAGGATGGCTTTGGCTGGGGCCTGTGGCAGCGCCAGAGTTTCGTTCGGCCCCCCCATTGGGTTCTCGTCTCAGGTGTGGCACAGAACAGAAGAAAGATATAGTATCATTGAAAAACAGTTATTGTCTGCTTATTCCACATAAAAGGCAGTAGAGCCAATAACCCAAATGGCTGAGGTCATAGTTAATAACACCCTACCAACTCAGGGGTGGGTGAAAGATCTCACCCACCTTCCTAAGAGAGGGGTGGCCCAAGCACAAACAGTCGCACGATGGGTTGCCTATCTCAGCCAAAGGAGTAGTCTGTCTTCATCAGTGCTGAAAGAACATCAAAATTTCTTAGGCCCAGTGACATATGACAGCGATGCGCCAAATGAAACATGGGTCACTCCACCAGAGAAGAGTCTCATTCAGGAGGGGAAATATCCTACTCCTGAAGATGCCTGTTACATGGATGGGTCCAGCAAGGGCAACCCAAACAAATGGAGAACAATAGAATACCATCCCTCCACTGAAACAGTCTGGTTTGAAGAGGGGGATGGTCAGTCTAGCAAATGGGCAGAACTGCGAGTCGTGTGGATGGTTATAACCAAGGAACCCGGTGACGGTATCCTGAACATCTGCACAGATAGTTGGGCTGTGTACCGGGGGCTCACTCTCTGGATTGCACAGTGGGCCACCCAGGAATGGACTATCCACACCTGGCCAATCTGGGGCAAGGACATGTTGTTAGCCATATGGAATACAGTCAAACACAGGATTGTACATGTCTACCACGTTTCTGGTCACCAACCCCTACAGTCACCAGGAAACGATGAAGCCAACACACTGGCCCGAGTTTGATGGATTGAGGATTCACCATCTGAGAACATTGCTTGCTGGTTACATCAAAAGCTGCAGCATGCAGGACAAAAGACAATGTGGGCAGCTGCTAAAGCATGGGGACTGCCCATACGGTTACCTGACATCACCCAGGCATGCCGAGACTGTGACGCTTGCTCTAAGATGAGACTGAGATCATTGCCTGAAACAACAGCCCATTCTTGCTAGAGGACACAATCCTCTCCAGCGATGGCAGGTTGATTACATTGGGCCCCTCCCTCAGTCTTGAGGGGATGAGATATGCCCTGACCTGCCTCAACACAACAAGTAGACTAATGCAGGCCTATCCAGTGCCAAAAGCGAACCAGGCATATACCATCAAGGTGCTTACCAGCTTGATGGCTGCCTATGGGACACCTCAAGTCATCAAGAGTGACCAAGGGACTCATTTCACTGGTACCATGATACAACGCTGAGCAGAAGAAAACAACACTGAATGGCGATTCCACCTGCCATATAATCCGACAGGGGCAGGCCTTATTGGAACCCCATAACAGTATTCTTAAGGCTCCCCTGAAGACAGACTCTCAGTCCCTGCAGGGGTGGACAATTTTGCTGCAGAGACTAGCTTCAAAGCAGGTAAGACTGCACTGGGCAAGGGATCTGGAGTAAAAAAGGCCAACAAGAGCTCTTTTTAAGGCTTTTTTGAAGCCAGCAACAGTGCTGTGCTTGTGCTGGGGAGCTGGCAGCTCGTGGGCGGGCTCCTGAGTCAGCAGGGATGGAGCTGGCACATTAGCGACACAGTTTAAACAGCCTACGAACATGTCATCACCTGCCCTTGACATTCGCACCTCATAATAAGCTTTACATAGCTTCAGGGAGGGCAGAAGCTAGCTTCCCAGAGCACCCCAAGTGAGTAACCGTTCCTGCTGCCCACTGAGAACAGGGAGGTTTTGTGAGTGAGCACAGCCCACACTGCCCATACCGTGCTGCAGCTGTGGGTGTGAGAGATGGGTCAAGTGGTGAGGACTGTAAGTATTGTTCCTCCTTGCTCAGGAGACTGGCTTTCCTCTTGGCAGTCTCTGAGACTGCAGGCCTAAATATGGTCTCTACCAGACAGTGGGCTTGTTCCAAGAAGACCACGGTGACCCAGACTGAGGGCCTGCCCAGAAACGTAGCTGTTCAGGTCTCCGGCTGCAAGGAGTGCATGAGCCTGCTGCTGCCGGGGGAGGGTGGCAGGGATTCCACCTGTGTGAGGTGTGAGCAGGTGGATGAGCTGCTCAGCCTGGTGCTGGAGCTCAAGGAGGAGGTGCAGAGACTAAGGACCATCAGGGAAGTGTGAGCAGGAGATTGATTGATGGAGTGACTTGCTGGTGTGCTGGAGGGAAGGGTGCCAGGGAGATACCCCCAGAAAAGTGGTGGCCCCCCTGCCCTGTCACAGTCGGACAGACCTGACTTATGAGGAGGAATGGAAGAGAGTCCCGACTCAGTGTCACGGGAGCACCCCCTGCCTGCCTAGCCCACTTCCCCAGCTCCCTCTAAACAACAAGTTTTAGATGCTGGAAATAGAAGGGGAGGCGAGTGGTGAGGCGATGGAGGATCTGCCTAGGAGGGAGCCTAAGGCGAGGCGGTCACCCCCACGCCTTGAGACTGCCTCTGTCAGGAAAGGAAGGTGGCCGTGGTGGGCGACTTCCTTCTCAGAGGAACGGGGGGCCCCATATGCAAACTGGACCTGAGCAGTCGGGAAGTCTGATGCCTTCCTGGGGCCTGGGTCAGGGACATAACCAAGAAACTCCCTAAGCTGGTTAGGTCCACTGATTATTTTCTGTTACTCATAGTTCAGGTGGGCAGTGATGAAATTGCTCAGAGAAGCCTACGAACTATGAAAAGAGATTTCAGGGGTTTAGGGTGTTTAGTTCAAGGAGTGGGAGCTCAAGTGATCTTTTGTTCTATACCTTCAGGTGCAGTGAAGGACATGGAGCAGGCTTGGAAAGCACAAGTAATGAATAATTGGCTCAGAGGCTGGTGTCAAGGCAGAAACTTCGGGTTCTTCGATCATGGGGCAGTTTTCTTGGCCCCTGGCCTGTTGTCTGTCCATGGAACCCACCTATCTCAAAGGGGGCAATGAATCCTAGTGCTTTAAACTAGCTACGATAGGGGAAGGGGACAAAACAGGGCTCACAAGATGAGCCTAGGGGACAGATGCTTGAGCTGGGGGTGAGGCAGATGACTCAGCTGAAGTGTGTCTACAGCAGTGCACGCAGCATGGGCAACAAGCAGGAAGAGTTGGAAGCGATTGTGCGTCAGGCTAACTATGACCTAGTTGCTATTACCGAAACATGGTGGGACCACTCCCATGACTGGAGTGCTGTGATGGATGGTTACAAGCTCTTCAGAAGGGATAGACGAGGAAGGAAGGGTGGTGGTGTGGCCCTTTATATTAAAGACTGTTTTGATATTGAAGAGCTTGGGGTTGGGAATTATAAAGTTGAATGTCTATGGGTAAGGATCGGGGGAAGGCCTGTAGGGGCAACATCTTGGTGAGGGTCTCTTATAGACCGCCTAATCAGGATGAAGAGATGGATGAGGCATTTTACAAGCAGCTTGTGGAGGTCACGCAATCTCCAGTACTCGTTCTCGTGGGAGACTTCAACTTCCCTAATATATGTTGGAAATATAATACAACGCAGAGGAAGCAGTCCAAGAGGTTTCTAAAGTGTGTGGAAGATAGCTTCCTTACACAGCTGGTAGGAGATCCTACCAGGGGTGGTGCCCTGCTAGACCTGCTCTTCACTAACAGAGAAGTACTGGTGGGAGATGTGAAGGTTGGGGACTGTTTTGGGCAGAGCAACCATGAAATTGTAGAATTCTCTATTCTTGGAGATGTCAGAAGGGTGACTAGCAAAACTGCTATCTTGAACTTCCAGAGGGCAGACTTTGACCTGTTCAGGATGCTTGTAGCACGGGTCCCTCGGGAGTCACTCGTTAAGGGTTGTCATGGTTTTGGTTTTTTTGATTTTCAATATTCCACATCAAAACATCATGTACTGGAATTAAAGTGTTAATGCTCTAATTCTACGTACCTATCCCTATACATTACGGAAGTCATGGGATCTGACCCTTCCGGGGGGCGGGGGGCGGTCTCTTACTGCCTGGCAGTGGGTGCTGGAGGGTGCTTTCCTAGCCGTTCCAAGCTTTTTTCAGGTTTGACTCGGTCTCGGGAACTCTCTCTCATATCTTATTTGATTTATTAGACTCAATTTCAATTAGATTGTATTATATTGTATTATTTTGCATTCCGATATCATAGTTAGTAAAATAAGTTTACCTCCATAGATTGTTGCCGCTGTTTTTTTTCCTTTTCCCCCTTCCTTCCCATTCTGTGGGGCCAGGCGGGGGGTAGGGAAGGCAGGGGCCTACTGCCCCCCTGTCACGGGCATAAACTGATCTGGTTAATTCCGTGACAAGGGTAAAGGGGTCCAGGATGCCTGGATGCTCCTCAAGATGGAAATCTTAAAGGCACAAAAACAGTCTGTTCCTGAATGCCGTAAGGTGAGCCATAGGGGAAGAAGACCGGCATGGATGAACTGGGAACTACTGTTGAAACTCCAGAAGAAAAAGAGAGTCTATGTTCTCTGGAAGAAGGGACAGGCTACTTAGGGAGATTACAAGGAACTTGCTAAGGTATGCAGGGAGGAAGTTAGGAAGGCAAAAGCCCAACTTGAACTCAAATTGGCCACTGCAGTAAAAGAGAATAAGAAATCCTTTTATAAATATATCAACAGCAAAAGAAGAACCAAGGACAATTCTCATCCTTTACTTGATGCAGCAGGGAATGTGACCACTGAGGATAAGGAGAAACCTGAGGTCCTCAATGCTCATCTGCCTTTAATAGCCAGACCAGTTATCCTCAGGGCACTTTACGCCCTGATCTGGAAATCTGGAATGCTGCGCAGAATACACCCCCGGTGATTCAGGTAGAGACAGTTAGAGAACTCCTCCTCGATCTGGACTGTTACTAGTCCATGGGACCAGATGGGCTCCATCCTAGGGTGCTGAGGGAGCTGACGGGGGTGATAGCCGAGCCGCTCTCGGCCATCTACCAGCACTCCTGGTTATCTGCAGAGGTCCCAGAGGATTGGAGGCTTGCTGATGTGACTCCCGTCTACAAGAAGAGCCGTAAGGAGAATCTGGGGAACTAAAGGCCTGTCAGTCTAACATAGGTACCAGGGAAAGTAATGGAGCAAATCATCTTGGGTGAGATCACACAGCACATGCATGGCATCTGGGGGATCAGGCCCAGCCAACACGGGTTCATGAAAGGCAGGTCGTGCTTGACCAACCTCATCTCTTTATATGACTGGGTGCCTGGACTGGTAGATGAGGGAAAGGCTGTTGATGTAGTCTACCTAGACTTCAGCAAAGCCTTTGACACGGTCTCTCACAGTATTTTCCTGGGGAAACTGGCTGCCCGTGGCCTGGACAAGTATATCCTTCTTTGAGTAAGGAACTGGCTAGAGGGCCGTGCCCAACGGGTAGCAGTTAATGGAGTTAAGTCCAGCTGGCAACCCGTTACAAGTGGTGTCCCCCAGGGATCGGTACTGGGGCCCATCTTGTTTAATATCTTTATTGATGACCTAGACGAGGGGATTGAGTGTACCCTCAGTTGCAGATGACGCCAAGTCGGGAGGTGGTGTGGATCTGCCTGAGGGTAGGGAGGCCCTTCAGAAGGATTTAGATAAGCTGGATCGCTGGGCTGAGGTGAATGGGATGAGGTTCAACAAGGCCAAGTGCCGGGTCCTGCACTTTGGCCACAATAACCCCAGGCAACGCTACAGGTTTGGGTATGAGTAGCTGGAAGACTGTGTAGAGGAAATGGACCTGGGGGTGTTGGTTGATGCTCGGCTGAACATGAGCCGACAGTGTGCCCAGGTGACCATGAAGGCCAATGGCATCCTGGCCTGCATTAGAAATAGCGTGGCCAGCAGGAACAGAGAGGTAATTATCCCCCTGTACTCAGCACTGGCGAGGCCGCACCTCGAGCATTTTATTCAGTTTTGGGCCCCTCACTACAAGAAAGACATTAAGGCCCTGGAACGCATCCAGAGAAGAGCAACGAAACTGGTGAAGGGCCTGGAGCACAAATCTTATGAAGAGTGGCTGAGGGAGCTGAGATTGTTTAGTCTGGAGAAGAGGAAGCTCAGAGAAGACTTCATTACACTCTGTAACTTTCTGAAGGGAGATTGTGATGAGGAAGGGCTTGGTCTCTTCTCCCAGGCAACAAACAGGACCTGAGAAAATGGCCACAAGCTGTACTAGAGGAGGTTTAGCTGCCCTGGCAGCGTTCAAGAGGTGTCTGGATGAGGAACTATGAGATATGGTTTAGTAGCTTGTGGTAGCAATGGTAATGAGCGGACAGTTGGACTAGATGATCTTGTAGGTCCTTTCCAACCTTGTGATTCCATGATTGTAAAGAGACTCTATGAAACCCTGCAGGACTTGAATGAAAGGCCTACAGATGACAAACCCAGTGCCCTGAAAATGCTATAGACAACATGGGCCTCTTCGCTCAAGATCCAAGTTATGGGCTCTGATAATTGGGTAAGACCCCAAATTAGCAATGAAAATAACCTTCTGCTCTCTGCCCCTAAGAATCCAGAACCAGATATCCATAGAATAGAATGGCCTTAGAAGGTGCAAGTAGGACAAAGTGGGGGTAGCCTACTTGTACCTTGGGGGAAATTATTGGTGGTGGGAGACTTGGTAGTACACTCAGTAATCAGTACATAGCCTACCGTTATTGTAGTCAACGCTCTAGTCTTCATTGCTAAGGTGTACAATCAACAAATATATAATTAGTAGAGAAGCATAGTTAGACTGGTATTTTACAGACCACATAACTAGAAGGATTATCACAGTGAAAAGGAATAATCGAAAACAAACATAAATGCTCACCCTTGACCTAGGCTCACAAAAAAACTCCAACAGAAGCAATCACCAGAAAGAGATCTTTCTTTAGTTGCAGTCATCCCTTAAAAGAGGGTCTAGGAGAGGGGGAGCCAGGCTCCTCCCCTTCCAGTCACACAGGTGAATTGCCTTCACCTGTGTTTCTGCAGCTGACTCATTGCTTGCCTCAGGTGATCAATCAGTAGAATCAGTGGATCAAGCTGTGATTCAACAGTTCCCATACTTAAGGGGACCCTTATCATGCCCCTATAGCAGATCACAGCCCCCCCTGCCCCTTGGTGCCTGATATATTTATACAGCTGCAGACATCTGGCCAAAGAATGTGGTGCAGGTGGCCGGGGCATGCCCCGGTGCAAGCCAAAGTGTTGACCCAGGATGGGAATACAGCCTGTATCTTGCCCTGGAGGACAGACCTTCCCCTCCTGGTACCCCTGAAACATCTGTACTACTCTCCATGAGTCTTTGAGTCTCTAGGATCACTGGAAGGAGCAAAATGCCATTGTCACATTCCAGTGTTGCTGTGAGATCAAGCCCAACACCTGGTGATGGCCTATGTAGGACTGATGGAACATAAGATGGTTCTGCACCAAACAACTGCATGTCTCCACTAACACTGTCAAGCACTGGCCCGTGAGAGAACATGAACTTCAACCACAAACCAATCAGTCATCTTAGATTGTCAACCCGCATTGCGATGGGCCATTGTATAAGCATTGTAGTGTGGTGAATCCCTGTATTAGGGAAGGCTCACCCTCCAGCTGACTCTATCTTTGGTTCAGGCCATGAAGGTGTGGAGTGTATGGGAACTGTTGAGTCATGGCCTGAACCACTGATTGAGCACTTAGGGATAGGACACAGTCAACCCTGGGAGCACAGGTGAAGGCAATGCATCTGTGCAACCAGAAGGGGTGGAGCCTGGCTCCACCTCTCTTGAACTTCATTTAAGGGCTGATTGCTAGTAGGGAAGGATCATTTTTGGAGTTTTGTCTTTGGTGAGGTTTTCTCTTGCAAACTTACAGTTTTCTGATATAGGTAAGCAAACTTTTTCTTTTTAGTACCTTTCTATTGTGCTAGTTGTACTGTTATTTTATTTTTGTTGTAATGCTTTTCCCAGTGTATTGATCTGTCCAATTGCTACAATGATTTACATACAGTAGTGTGTTCAGTAGATTAGACTAAGCTTCTGTGAGATCTGTCTGATCATGGTTTTCTCAATTTGAGGTTTGAAATCAATGTATGTGGAGCTATTTCTGTCTTCTAATCTGATAGTCCTTTCTATGCACTGGCATTTAGCTCAGAAGTTCTAATCCCCCTTTCTTACAGCAGAAAGTGTAAAGATTTGGGTATCTAGTATGATACGTTTGGTTTTTTTTCTAGTGTGCTAGAGATATGAGCTAATCTCTTGGTCAGTGTTGAATAAAAAAATCTGAATTCCTCTTAAAAAAACTTATGTAAATCTGCAATAGCATTCATCATTAAGAGGAGCTGCACAAGGCACGTGTGTGTCCATGGAGATCTAATCTGTCATAGATGCTGAAATAGGAAAGGAAGATAAGATAGCAAGTTCTGTTGAAAAACAGTACTAATAAGTGCAGCAAGCAAATATCTGAGCAGAAATACAGGTGAGCAATCAAACAGCAAACAGATTTTCCCATTCTTGAAGGGTAGCAGAACCTGTTAAGCATAGGAAAAGGATATTAAGTAACATCTAAGATGACCTGGGCTCTAGAAGAGAAAACTCTTAATGAAGTATAAGTTTCTTTCAGCATAAACTGAACTAAACAATGGTAATGCTGGAAGCTGGGCACTCCATTTCCACAATTGAGAATTTTTCCCCAGTGCCACCAAACCCTTTACAAAGCTCTCCTCTTAATCAGAACTCTTTCAAGAAAAAAAAAAGTTGTATAAAATTCTATGTAGAAATCATTCTATCAAATGCAAAACTCAGTGTTTGAGCTGTGAAAAATGACTGAAGTTACCTTCATCAAAAATGAGCCTATGCTAAAACAAACATCAAAATAACCAGAAAAGCAGGAGACAGGATATAGTTCACTTCCCTAACACTGTAGAAAAAAGAACAAGTCATTGAACATCATTTACTCTAGCTTAAACTGAAGACATCCACAGGGGATGCAAAGTGAAGGGGGAGGTACAAAAGACACTGTTACAGCCCAACATGAAGCTGCCCATTGCTCTGCTTAGGGCCAGAAAGCTGGTTCTTTAGTTTTGCAGAGTGTCAGTATTCAGGACTGAGAAATAAAGAGCATGAACTACAGTTCAGCCTCACTTAGAGCCAGCAGGGAGCTGGCCACAGGTTTTGTGCTGGTGAGACTGAAAACAGAAACCATAAGCTAACAGCTTCTCTGGGAAACCTGCCCTGCAGTTCCTTGCTCCAAGATAACATGACTGTGTTGAGCAGCTACAATTTATATCTGATTAACTCTGAAACAAGCTTGTTGGCAATAAGATGAAATGCAATGCTGATTTATCTTTCCCAATAAAATATTCAAAATAAGCAACTAAAATGTGACTTCTACAATTCCCAGAGACTAACCAGGCATTAACAGTAAGACAAGTTGGAGAGAGAGAATGTACTTCAAGATGACAGTCCTGAAACACTACCTTGGAAATCCTACACTGCTTTCATTTGTTATGCTGTTATATCCAACACAAGTTTTCTGATTGCCTGAAAGAAAGGATCCAAACTATCATTGGAGTAAAGAAAGGGTATTCAAAGATGCATGTCTCAGTCATCAAGAGTAGCTACTGTGGAGCTAGCCTGGCCAGAAGTAGATCAACCAGTCTCAAGGTACAAGGGGGTTCTGGGGGCTTCCTTTGCCAGGAGAACACCGAGAAAGTGGAGTGACCCTACAGCAATGGGCAGCTCTCACAAGAGGGGCTGACATGGTGTGGGTGTTGCCAGGGGTAATGGAGACCATATCCACACTCCTAAAAATAAAAGCCTCAGGGAGGGCAGGAACAAGTTGCTGCCCACTGAACACATGGTGGGCAAACAGAGTTTGCAAGCAGATACCAGGTAGGTATTACTATCAGTGTTTTTCAATCAGTTATATAGCTCTGTAAAGTGGCAAACTTAATTAAGGCCCAGTATGTTTTGAGCATTAAAAAAGAAAAAACAATAGCATGCAGTTCCTTGAAAGGCAGTTTTAGAAGAGAAAGCATTTTTTTTCTCTTTACAGAAGCAAGATAGCAGTGCTCAAAGTTTACAAATATCCCCAGAATATTGGCAGTCCGCCTGGACTTTCAAGGTCAAGTTTTTCAGCACAGAAACCTGAAGTGTTGATAAAGTTCCCTAATGAAGCTCTCCGAGAGCAGAGAGAGATTTGTTCTAAAAGCTAAAAAGCAGCTAAAAAGTTGCCCGCATTCTCCACCAAGAATGTCAATGGTTTACAGGCTGGTTCGGCCCAGTTCTGTGACTAGCAGGGTGGAGGGATTTGCTAATCCACGCCTCCAGAAAAGGAAAACGGGACCACAAAATAATTAAAAACAGCAGCAATGATCTGAGGAGAAACAAACTAATTTACTAAATATGGTATTGAAATGCAAGATAACACACTATAATACAATATAATTAGAATTGAAGCTAATAAATCAAGTACAATGAGAGAGTGTCTGAAAGGTGGAAAGGCCTCACCATAATGCTGAGGTGAGACATGCAGTTGGGTGGAGCAGCAGGGAGGAGAGCCGAAGGAAAAAGGGACATCAGATGACCTTGCCAGGGGTTATATCTCCTCTCTGAACACAAAGCGTTCTGGGGAATGTAGTTCTCTGGGGAATGTAGTTCTTCTCTTCTGGACAGGTGCCTGGAACTAGAGCATTAACTCTTTAACTCCCAGTACACTGCATGATGTTATGATGTGGAATACTGATAACCAAAAATCATAAAACCATGACAAGGTGTCACCCATTGCCTGCTGCAGCAACCAGAGTAGTAGCTCATACAGCAGGGCACCGAGGTTCTGCTAGCTGCAGAAGTGAGGGGCACTCATTCCAACTGACCTTTGAGGCAGAATGGTGAGCACTTGACACAGCTAAGGCTGCAGCTCTGGCGGAGGGAGGTATATATCATCTATCCTGGACACGATCAAGGTCTCAACCCAGACAGAGCTGCTGAAAGAAGCAGTAGCTGCGCAGACCATGGTCTGTGGGAAGTGTCTGTACCTTTCTCCTGGAGCAGGGGTGAGTGGCAAACTCGCCTGCCTAAGATGTGCCCAGATGGAGGACCTTCTGTAGCAGCTGACTGAGCTTCAGGAGACAGTCTGTGTACTATCAGGGAGGCAGAAATGGAGATAGACAGCTAGATTCACATGCAACCTGCACTGAATCCACAGTCTGGGGCTAAACAGCCCCAAACTCCCCCACTGGCACATCCAGTTAGAGGGGAAGCCAACAGTGATGAGAAATGGCAAATTACCACGAGAAAGTCTAACAGGAGAAAGAAGCCTGCCTCAAAACCTGAGGTGCCTCTGCAGAACTGTTTCGCAGTTCTGCAGACTGAGGAGGAAAAAGAAACAGTAACAGGTAAGTCAAAACAGAGTAAGGCATCTGGACCAAATTCCCCATTGCATAACAATTAGCACTAATTAAGAAAAGCTAATTAATAACTAATTAATAAGCACTAAGAAAAAGTGGCAGGTGATAAGTGGTGGGTGATTCTCTTCTGAGGGGTACAGTGTCAGGGAGTTACCACTAGATCTATCTGTGTCTGTGACAGGGGGACAGCAGGACCACTGGCCTGGAAAAGGGGAAGGGAGGGTGTTGATGGTTTATGGCCTGGTTCAGCCCAGTTCTGTGACTAATGGGGCAGGGGACCCACGGACCCACACCCTGGAAAAAGGGGAAAGGGTAGGGAGACAGGCCTAAAAACAGAACAGCATCAACGATCTGAGGAAGAAAGTTAATTTACTAAATATGATATTGGACTGCAAGATAACACACTATAATACAATATATAATTGGAATTGAGGCTAATAAATCAAATAAAATGAGAGAGAAAGAAAGTGAAACTGAAGGCCTTACTCTGAATTGAAGGTAAAATGGCTGGAGAGTACACATGTTGCCAGGCAGCAAGAAAAGAGTCCCAAGAGCTTACCAGGAGCTTTATCTTCCCCTCTGAATGTTAAGTCCTCTGGCATATGTAGTTGTTCTCTTCTGAGAGCCAGGTACCCAAAAAAATCAGCAGTCCACAGAAGTGAGGCATTAACTTTTTAACTCCCAGTGCTTTACATGATGTTATGATGTGGAATACTGATAACAAAAAAAAAATCGTGAAATCATGACATACAGAGGCACCCATTTGTTGTACTGATCTACTACTGTTTACGTGGGTCCTGCAAAGATGTGACAGAGAGGTTGCCAGACCTCGCACATCCCACTGACTACTACCCGCTGCTGCTGCTTCACATAGGCACCACTGAAACAGTTGTGAGCAAACTGAATAATATCAAGAGGGACTACAAGGAGCAGCAGTGAAGGATACAGGAGCACAGGTAGTTTTCTCATCAATCCTCCCAGTTAAAGGAATGGGAAGGGAACAGGCTGACAGAATTAAGAAAATCAATGAATGGTAAAGGGAGTGGTGTAATGAACAGGGCTACAGCTACTAACGCCATGGAAATAGCTTTGAGAAATCTGATCTTCTGGGGGTGGATGGGGTTCATTGTTCAGAGAAGTAGGAGACAATATTTGGCAACAAGCTTTCCAATTTAGACAGGAGGGCTTTAAACTAGAGTCACTGCAGGAGGGGATCCCCAACCGGAGGCTGATGATGGAAATGGATGCCCTGAGCCTGGAGTTGGATCACAGGCCAAGAAACATAGAATAGCCTGGGATGAAAAGGACCTCAAAGATGGTCTAGTTCCAACCCCCCTGCTGTGGACGGGGTCACCAACTAGTAGACCAGGCTGCCCAGAGCCAATAACAATAACATCAATGTGCTCTAAGTGCTCAGGAACACCCCCCTGTTTCAGTGCAGTTTGGATCAACCCATGGCAAATGGTTGGGCTGTGTTTCCACCCCTGGAGCAAATGATTCCAGGTATACTGAACGCCCCTCCAGGTGAAAGCAAACTGTGGCCTACATTCTGAGGCCAAAGGAATGGAGAAGAAAAAAAAAAAAGCATTAGCAATGTCAGAGGTGGCATACCACTGAGCTGCTTTTGACTTCAATTCATTCAGGCCACGGTAGTCTACCATCAGCCTCCATTCTCCACTGGCTTTATAGATTAGCCATATGGGGCTGTTAAAAGGTGAGTGAGTTTTGATTATCGTTCCCTGACTCTCTAGCTGATGAATCAACTCATGAATGGGGAGCAAGGAATCTCTGTTGGTGCGATACTGCCATCTGTACGCTGTTTTTGTAGCAATTGGTACCTGTTGCTCTTTTCCCTGTAGAAATCCCACAACAGACAGATCTTCTGATAGGCCAGACAAAACAGACAGCTGCTTAATGTTGTCTGTGTCTACAGCAGCTATTCTAAAGGCCCATCGATACCCCATGGAATCATTAAAATATCCCCTTCTGAGGTAATCAATACCAAGTATACTGGGAGCCCCTGGGCTAGTCACAATAGGATGTTTTTGCCAGTCTTTACCAGTGAGGCTTATTTTGGCCTCCAACATAGTCAGTTCTTGGGAACCCCCAGTCACCCCATGAATATAAATTGATTCTGTCCCTTGGTGACTCCAGGGTAGAGTGCACTGTGCACCAGCATCTGTGGGAACGTAAGAAAAAACTGCACGGAGCAGCAGCTGTGAGCAAGATAAGTGGCATGAGAACCAAGGACACCTTCAGAAGAAGAAAGAACATCTCACGGCTCTGATTGGCTAAGCACCTGTGTGAACGGTTAAAGAGTGTTTTGCAGAATGCTCTGTTAACATGTATAAATAGAGTAGTGCTTAACAATAAAGCAGACTAATAGCTTTTAACCACATTGGTGTGCTGTTATGTCTCTAGCGTGTCCTGAGAGTCCAGAGACTTCCCCACATTTGGCGCCCGAACAGGGACCCTTCGTGGGACGATTCGGGGAAGTGGACAACGGCAGGACGGTCGCGACAGAGGTTGGCACCGTGTTGCAGTAGCTGGATTAGGCGCCGACGTAAGTGTTGCGGTTAGCTGGAAGCGGGGTCGCAACCCGCCCTCTGTATCCACGATGGAGTGGGAAGCTGCGGAGAAACTGCCATTAAATATTCTCTCTAAGAGAGGGGAGCAGTCATCTCCTAAAGGCATGACCGAGACCCTGGTGCATTGGGCTCGGAAGAAGGGACATTTGTCAGAAGTGGCACTGATATTCAGCGTCGACAAATGGTGTGATATTGGGGACTGCATGTGGGAATCAGTCATTAATGGTGGAAAGGAAGAAAAACTATTGCGGCCCCTTGACTCCTTGTGGAGGTCTATTATTAACTCTTTGAAAGCTATGCAAGCCGAGCGACAGGCAGCCGCTGCAGCTATGCAGGCACTGGCCGGTACAACAACTAATTTGGCTTCAGAGTTTGATGTGCCTGTTCGGGGTATCACACACCCTGCGTGTTCCTCAGCGGGTCAAGTGAAAGCATCGGTAGGGGCTGCAGCTCCTGATCTTTCAAATGACACTGCTACTGAGTCATCTGCAGTATTGCAGCAGGAAAAAGGGGCTATATCTGACATCACCCCTGATGGACACTGTCAGGAGCAGCCTCCTGCAGAATCAGAGAGCGTCGGTGAGGGTGAGGGATTAGAAAAACTGGATTGCAAGGTTAAAATATTAACAGAGCGATTATGTAATCTGGAAATCTGTATGTGGCAAAAAAGAGATACGGGGCCTGACCGAGGCTCTCAACTAGTGCCTTCTACGGGTCCTGACCTACCGAAAGTGCCTTTTGCTCCACCGACTCATCCGGCAGCGCCGCCCAACTGAACTACAGAGAGCTTGTTTCGCGCGTGCCCGCACCGTTCTGCGGGACAGGGGATGAGCGGTCGGGATCTGCGCGGAGTTCACTGGCGAGGGAGCAGCCGGTAAATCTTGCAGCGTTACAGTTAGTTAACGTTTCTGAATCAGCCTGTATTTACCTTAGCATTAGTTACTTTTCTCAAATGGTAAAGCAAAAATGTTCCTAAATTTCCGAAAACTAGATTCTCTTTCTATGGAGAGTTTTGGGACAAAATTGGTGCAAAACTCCGGGAGGTTTTTATTACTATGACAGCATGGCTGCTAAACTTTTATCTGTTTGGAACCAAATAATGGAAGGGCTTAAACAAATTCGACAAGGAAGAATTTCTTCCGATTATTCCCCATCGCCCTCCCTCCCACCCCCGCCGCTACCCCTCAGTGCAGAAAGCAGCCCTGGTCCGCATTCCATCCTCAGCTCCGACCCCACCCCTGACCGCGGGGAAGAGAAATCGCGACTCCCCCTTTTTCCCCCCCCCATCGCTGCTGCCCTCGGCTCCGCCCCTGGCGCTCATCCCGCTCCCACCCTCCGCCCCACCCCCGTTGCTCGGGGTGACACTGCTTTCCTTTACCCCGCCTACGTCCCCTCACGCTGCGTCTCTGCAGCCTGCGTGTAACTTAGAGCAAATAACGGACCTGCTTATATTCGAAGGCATTCGAACTTTCCTCCAAGAATAAGGTGCTAGATATATTACAGGCATTCCTCATTCTCCCACTGAACAAGCTATCATTGATCATACTCATCTAACATTGAAATCCATTCTTAATAAACAAAAAAGGGGGATATGGGAGACAAACCTCAAGAAAGACTGTAAGCGTTTTGCTTTCTCTGTGCCATCTGTCAATAAAGCAGAGCCAGCCTCTCGGTATCAATGGGTTGTACTGCCTCAAGGCATGAAGAATTCTCCAATTATGTGTCAGATATTCGTAGCCACACCTTGCAACCTATTTGTAAAGCAAACCCTCATATGATCTTTTATCATTACATGGATGGCATACTGTGCTGTCAGGAACAGCCTTTTGATAATAGCTGGGAAATGTAATTAATCTCCCATCTCTCTCAATTTGGCCTTACAGTGGCACCGGAGAAAGTGAAATGCACCTTTCCTATGTTAAATTTGGGTTGGAAATTATCAGATGCTATGATATACCCTCAGACTGTAGAATTGAAAATTGACATTTCCACACTCACTGACTCACAAACTCTTTTAGGTCACTTACAACGGCTACGGCCAACGGTTGGCATTTCCAACGCTCAATTAGAACTGTTGTTGTTAAGAGGGAGCTGTGCTAATGATGCGATCGTACTGACGCCTGAGGCTAAGCAGGCTCTAATTCAGATTAACGCCCAGATCAGCGAGTAGCGTAGTTCCTGGGAAAAAACTGACTGGATTGGAATACCTCGGTATTCAAAATGACCGGTGGATGGTCACACAGTATATACTGACACTAGATGCTGGAGCCACAAAGCTACCTGTGTGTGGTGGGACAATAGCTGGAAGCATCGGTTTGTGCCAACAGAGCTGCGAGACAGTTTACAGACTATGGAACTAAAAGCAATTTTATGGGCCTTTACTGTGTGGCCAAATGAACCTCTAAATGTTGTAACTGATTCCCTCTACGCGGCTGGCGTATGTCAAAGAATTGAGGATGCCCACATTAGAGACAACAAGAATGTGTGCCTTATCTCTCTGTTTTTTTACATCTTAAACACACATTAAGGCAAAGAAAGAAACCATATTGTGTCATCCACTTTCGCAGTCACCTAAACACTGTTGGTTTAGGGGAGGGTAATGCTGTTGCTGATAAATTGGTTGTTGTAACTCCTGTTAATCTGTTTGATGCTGCTCGTAGCTCTCATGAAATGTTTCATCAAAATGCCCGTGGTTTACACACACAGTTTAATATTGGTGTGAATGATGCAAGGTTGATAGTTCAAACATGTCCATAGTGCAGTTACCATAATGGTGGCTTTGGGTTGGGGACTAATCCCTGAGGACTGAAAGCATTGGAAGTGTGGCAAACGGATGTCACCCATTTTGCAGAGTTTGGTCGATTGCGATATGTTCATGTTGCTATCGACACTTACTCTGGATTTATATGGGCTTCTCCTTTAGCAGGTGAATCTGCTAAATACGTCATTAAACATTGGATTGCATGTCTTGCTATCTTGGGAGTTCCAAAACAAATTAAAATGGATAATGGGCCAGCCTATAAGTCGCAGTCAGTACAGTCCTTTTTGCAAAAGTGGGGAGTTCAACATAAGTTCGGTATTCCACATGCTCCTACAGGTCAGGCTACTATAGAACGCACACATGCTGCACTAAAAACACAACTAAGCAAGAATGAGCGATATACGTGATGTGCCAGATCGCCTCATGAGCGTTCTTTTCTCCCTTAACTTCCTTTTTGTACGAGGAGGCTCATTGGTACATGCTATAACTTTGCATCATTCAGGCACTAGTATGAGAGTGCTATCTGAGTCTGCAAAAGTATCTTACATAAGATCCATTGACTGGAGATTGGAAGGGCCCAAGTACTATCATATTTGTAGGAAGAGGTTATTTTTGTCTTTCCACAGATGATGGCCCTGTTTGGATTCCTGCTCGCAGTGTTCGCCCTTGGTGCAGAAGCACTACCTGAACCGCACCAAATCAACTCGTGGCAAAATATGTGGGTCACCTGGACTAAATCAACAGGCCGGACCAACTTCTGCTTAGCACTTGCTTCTGCCACTGATCCCTTCCAAACTTGTTTTATAGGGATGTTGTTTCTCAATGATTCTGACTTTTCTGCTTACTCCACAGGTAGCTGCAATGTACTGGATACTCCAGGTGATTGTTCTTTCAAGCTTCTTAGGAGTCTCAATACCACTATACCCTGGGACT